>JALPQD010000454.1:1416549-1518011 GCA_023101885.1 Typhlomys cinereus
GCCATGAGGGGCCAGATCGCCCATACTTCTCACGCTGTATTCCCTTCTTACCGTGGCAGCTGTCTGCCTGCACTTAAAAATAGCATTGAAAGTATGTACCTTGGCAGCACAGATGAGAGGAAGCACATATCGAAGCCAGACAAGTGAATAATGATGTCACAGTAGGAATGTTGGGAATGAACTGGAGGAAAAGCTGCTTGCTTCTTGATGTTAGAAAGAAGAGACTACAATTAAAACAGGCTTCATTGAAGCATGGTGTTTTAGAAATAGAAACAGAAAGAGGTGGGGCTGGAGAGGTGGCTCAGGGGTTAAGCCTCTGCCTTGCAGGCGGAAGGTCCTGAGTTCGGATCCCAGATCCCACGTATAGACGCCATGTGGAAGCGGGGGCAGCCTGCGTTTGTGGTCCTGGTAGGGCAGAGCCTGTGAATCCCGGGGCAGAGTAAACAAGGAGGTGGCTGTCCATGGTGGTTCCCGAATTCGCCCGTGGTTGTACACACACACACACACGCACGCACACATGCAATTGAATAAATAAAAATGAAAAAATTAAAAGAAAAAAACAGAAAGAGGATTTGGACAGGATGGAGAATTCCGGCACGAAGTACAAATTATTATGGTTATTCAGCACATGTTCCAGAATCTCCTTTTGGGGAGAGGATCCCACTCTCAAGGACACTGTTCTTGAAGGTGGAGAAGGATCTCACATAACAATAATGCTCTTATCGGTTCTCGGCCTTTTGGCTAAGATGAAGTGTAGTATCTGTTCTTATCAGTTTAATATCTGATACGTCCTCTATCCGAGGACAATACATCAAATAGGACTTTGCATGGCATGACCTGCGCCATGTCCAAGACATTATTGACCCCCATGGGCTAGAGGCATGGACTAAAGGAAAGTGTAGCATGGACTAAAGGCACTAGGATCCTTGGCAGCTAGGGACTGACGGTCACAGTAGTGTTCCTAAGCTTAAGGGGAACCCAGGAAAGGGTTCTGGGAAATGCCCCTGGGTCCTTGCACCTCATCGGAGAGGAGGACCCAGAGGAGAGTCTGGCATGCCCATTAAAGGATGCTCCGGGGTTTGGGGGGGGCCCTGGGAGAGGGAACCGGTGTACCTGCTAAGTTTGTATGATCGGAAGTAGATGATGATGATGATGATGATGATGATGATGATAAAGAAAAAAACAAAACAAAACAAAACCCCAATTCTCTCCAGGCATTGCTTCTACATTGTTTTGTTGTTGGTGACCTGTCTTTTAAAGAGTAAACTGCAGACAGAGAAATGCGTTAGTGTTTGGGGGACCACCATATTATTAATGCATGGAACCTTTTGTTTTGAATATGATTGTTCAAATGGAATAAGAAAAAAAGTAGTCAAAGCAGAGCTCTGATTTCAATCAACCCCCAGGCTTGTCCGGAGTTGCCCCCTGTGCTTTTCCTTCATGTTTTGTTCGTTGTGCTCTGTGTCTGTATCCACCCTACCACCACCCACCCGTCCCCCGCCCCCACCCCCGTCCCCGCCCCCTCCCCCTGCAGTGACCAGCTTGTGTAGTAAAATCTAATATACACACTTGGAAAAAGTCACCTGTGGGAGCTGTGCTGCATTGCTACAGGGAGCTACTCCTCCTTCCCTGCCTCCCCGCCTCCCCGCCTACCCCTCCCCCTCCCCCCAAAAAAACAAGAAAGAAGACTGAAGTCGGTGAAACCGGGTCAAACATGAAGTTTATTGTATACAGTCATTGAGTACGGGTGAGGGTTTGGTCGCTTGGAGTGTAGAAGTGTATTGGTGAAGGGGGGGGAGGGGAGCGCCCAGCAAGAAAGAAAGTACAGCAAACGAAGCTGAAGAAGGGTGACTCGAGAAAACGACGATGGCTCAGCAGCACAGGTGCCTTCCATCCAGAGGGTGGGTTTCTGGGAGGAGTACCAGGTGTGGGCACTCGGGTGTGTCACCTAGGGAAGTGACATCTGGACCACGTGGGTGGGGCTCCACAAGGTGATGACCCTGTGGGAAAAAGCCAAGCCCAAGATAGGCGTATGATTCTCTCTCTCTCTCTCTCTCTCTCTCTTCTCCCTCCCTATATCTATATCTATATCTATATCTATATCTATATCTATATCTATATCTATATCTATATCTATATCTATATCTATATCTATATCTATATCTATATCTATGTGAGTATATCTATCTATATCTATATCTTTCTATATCTATCAGTCATCTATCAGAGGAGGGGAGGGGGGAGGGAAATCTATCCAAAGAACAAGTAGAAACCAAACAAAGCGAGAGCGAAGCACACAGGATGCCATTTCAGCCAGCCAGAAGAAAGGAGCAAATTCCCTCACCCACCCCACCCCACCGCGCCCCCGCCCCCACCCCCGCCCCCTCCCGCCCCCTCCCGCCCCGAAAACCAAGCTGTCCTGTCCTTTCTTCTTCTTTTGTTAGAGTTTTGACGTTGCACTTCTTCAGTGGAGGAGGAAGATAACGATTTTTCAGGTCAGGTGGTCTGCGTTGAAGTCCATCCACGGGGCAGTGAAATTTGTGCATGTGTTTCGCTGCAAAATAAAACCGGAGAAAGTAGGTTCATGAGGATCAGTTTATGGCCTGTCATGTGATGTAAAACGTCTCGGGGCTTAGCAGATCATTCACTCACTCCCACACACACCCCCCACGTGCCATAGGGGCACGGGCCGAGCCAGAGAGACATCTGGTCAACCTGTGGAAATCGACCAGAAGGAAAAAAAGAAAAAAAAAAAAGACAAAAAAAAAGAAAAAGAAAGAAAAAAAGGACGAAATAAAAGACAAAAAAAGACAAAGAAAAAAGAAAAAAAAGAAAAAAAGAAAAAAAAGTCAAAAAAAGAAAAGAGAGAGGGGGGAGAGAGAGGAGAGACAACAAGCCACCGGAAGTCTGTCAAGTGCTGAAGTCAGAACTCGGGGACAACTGGTCGACCGGTCTCCCGGGAGAGGGAGAGGGGAGAGGGGAGAGGGGGGCGCGTGGCGGACCAAGGACGTGGACCCGCCGTCTTGCTGGTCGACCTCCACGACAGCGGGAAGGAGAGGAAAGGGGGTCGGCGACGCCGGGAGGTGCACCCGCACCCCAGATGGAGAGAGACCTCCGCCGTCGGGGAGACGGGAGCTTCTACCCCTCTCTCCCCCCCCACCCGCGGCTGGAGGAGACGAGCGGGAGGGCACACGAGCGGCCCAAACCCCACCGCGGGGCGGCCGCGCGCACGAGAGAGCGAGAGCGAGAAAAGGACAAACCCTTGTGTCAAGGGCTGACTTTCAATAGATCGCAGCGAGGGAGCTGCTCTGCTTCTTATGAAACCCCGACCCAGAAGCAGGTCGTCTACAATGGTTTAGCGCCAGGTTCCAGACGAACGTGCGCTCACGCGACGGGCGAGAGGGCGGCCCCCTTTCCGGCCGCACCCCGTTTCCTGGGACGAAGGGCTCTCCGCACCGGACCCCGGTCCTGGCGCACGCGAACGCGCGACGGCCCGCCGGCGGGGACAGGCGGGGACCCAGCTATCCAAGGCCAACCGAGGCTCCCTCGGCGCTGCCGCATCGTTCCGCCTGGGCGGGATTCTGACTTAGAGGCGTTCAGTCATAATCCCACAGATGGCAGCTTCGCCCCATTGGCTCCTCAGCCAAGCACATACACCAAATGTCTGAACCTGCGGTTCCTCTCGTACTGAGCAGGATTACCATGGCAACAACACATCATCAGTAGGGTAAAACTAACCTGTCTCACGACGGTCTAAACCCAGCTCACGGTCCCTATTGGTGGGTGAACAATCCAACGCTTGGTGAATTCTGCTTCTTACAATCTTACCGCCCCCTCTTCCTCGAATTTCCCTGAGCTTCAGGATGGGGAGAGATTAGGAATTCTGTGGAGATGGAGGCCTATTTTCTCTGCGGTATCATGGTCCCCTCTCTCCTTGTTTCTGGTGTGGCCCTCCTACCCCATCCCTCCTCATATGCAACACATTCTTGATCCACCTCTCCAAAAGCAGAAAGTTCTCTCTCTGTGTCTCTCTCTGTCTCTCTCTGCGTCTCTGTCTCTGTCTCTGTCTCTCTCTCTCTCTGTCTCTCTCTCTCAAAAAATGCTTATACAGATAGATATCAGTTTACTAAGAGCTGAGTCCAAATTACACACTTTGTAACAAACAACGAATGTAACAAATTGAGATGACATTGCCTAAAGGTGAAACAACACAGATTCTCAGGATGCTAATGCTCTGTCTTATCAGGTTGCTAAGTTTCTAAATGAAGCAACTTGAAAGATTCAGTTCCAGGTTTTTTCCTATGTATGTGTCAGGAAAAAGAGGGAATCCGGTTACAAGGGAACATCATGCAGGCAATTTACAGCAGAGTGGGGGAAATCTGCTCTGCAGGTTTGACATGCGAGTTTTTGTGTTAGAGGAAGCTTATGGGATGCTAATGTGACACATTTCAAAAACTACACAAAAAACTAAAGACGTAGGGTCAGTCATGTATGACTACTAAGGGAACTAACTGCCACCTTGGCGGTTCTCTCCTCCCCTAACCGCGTGCTTGTGGCAGTCGTCTCCTCCTTCTCCCTGAGCATCCAATAGTTTCTTCCTTTTTCTCTCCTTTTCAATAAAGTATCTGCTTTCACCTTTAAAAAAAGGGGGGGGGACTAAGGCTAGGCCATGATAAACCCCTCAACATCCTATAATCCGCCTCTCCACAATCACAAAATATTCTCTCCCTCCCTCCCTCCTTCTCTCCTTCCTTCCATGAATAATTTTTTGAGGATTAAGGTAGAGCTTATTAGAGGAGAGGAAGAACAGAACTCACGGACTCCAGACTTGGAGTACCATGAGGGGCTACGGCACCCTGGAGAACTCATGGACATGGAATCAATGAGGGGCATTGAGGGTCACGAGGGGCAGGCGCTAAAGATGGCTACCAGGGTCTGGACTATTTATACACTTAGGCAAGCTCAGGAAAAATGGCTTTTCCAGATGACATATTAAAAAAAATAAAAATAGAATACAATCATTTACGGAAGGGGAGCGCTCTATGAGGTGCTTTTGTAATTAATTTACTGCGCGTGCATGCGTGCGTGAGTGCGTGCGAGCATAAGTACGTACGTATCAGTGGACAATGTGTGTCCCTGTGGAGGACCAAGGGTGATTTTGGGGATCACCCTGGATTGTTTCTACCTCCTTTTGGCTTCATGGGGTATGATCTCCCAGGCCAGGCTCTGCCTACCAGCGAGAAGAAATTCAGGCTGCTATTTCCACCTGACATTTTTACATGGTACCTGGGATCCAAACTCATGACTGAGGCAGGATTAGAGCAGCTATGCTGGGATGGGTCTCTCAAGGTCTTTAGAATTCTGAAGAGACGTCCTCTAATGCTGGAATCACCTGGAAGGAACACCCCTGCTGAGGAACTGACTCCAATCCTCCCAGAAATTTACCACAAGAACTGTAACTGACACTCCATGATTGGAGTGTGCCTAAAGAAAAGGGGGGAATGTGGAACCCAGGTTCCCGCTGTGAAGCCCAAGTTCCCGCCGGCGCAAAATTCAAATCTCCCGCCGGCGCCAAACTCTCCCGCCGGCGACAGCTCACTGCGGACGTGCTGACCAGAGCCTGCCGCCTCACCCTTTGGACCTCCCCCTGGGCGTGCCGGGAACTGCCCAGGGCAAGGTTATCGGCCAGAACATCTGTAAACTGACTCAACTTCCTTGTGTATAGTGAAAATATTTGCAGAATGTATTTGCTCAAGGCAGTTGCTTTCCTATAAAAACCTTGCCCCAAATTCAGTCGGGGCCGTTCTCTTTTGCCTGAGCAGGGAGACGGTCCTAGCGCGCTAGATTAATAAATCTTGCCTCTTGTCTTTACAGCAACCTAGTGGTTCTCGTGTCTCCTCCGGGGTCTGGGTAAGGGGCCCAAAGGGAACTTCGGTTCCAACATATGGGATCTCATAAAATGTCAAACGAACAAAGAAGACGTGGGGGGAGGTAGAAGAAATCACGGAGATGTGGGGGGGAATCAATGTTCTCTCACGCTTTTTAAAAACATTTTTAAGTGCTCGCTTCGGCAGCACATATATAAAATTGGAACGATACAGAGAAGATTAGCATGGCCCCGCAAGGATGACACGCAAATCGGAAGTTCCAATTTTTTTGCTTTCCTGCCAAGCGAGACAAAGAACTGCAACAAAAAATCGCTATAACCAAATAAACCCTTTACCACTAAAAAAATTATTTAAGTTGCACATGCAGTGAATTTATGAGGTTTTTGCATGTTAACTCCACCCAATGTATTTTCTTCTCATCCCCTTCCCCCCAGGTTCCAGATGCTTCTTGAGACTTTTGGGGCGGGGCAACTGGTCATCCCCGTGGAGGACCACGCCAAGGATGACTTTTGGGAATTATTCTGGCTGGCTGGCTGGCTGAATTGTTTCTTACTCACTCCTTGCTTAACCTCTGGAGTATTTTCTCAGGCAGGCAGCAGGCAGGCGGGCAGGCGGTGGGCGGGTCCTTCCTTCCCTCTGCTCACCCACCAGAGCCGGCCGGAAGTACAGGCGGCGCGTGCCGCCCCACCCCGCTTTTTACGTGGCACCTGGACCCAACTGTGTCCTTTGGCTTTGTCTTGCGGGGCAGAGGCAGAGTCACAACCGCAACCCTGAGCCATCCGTCCACCTAAAAGGGTTTCATTTTATAAGAAAGACTGAAATAGATTAGGTAGGAGGGAGAGAGGCAGAGAGGGAAGGAGAGAGGGGGGGAGAGAGAGAAAAGAGGAGAGAGGAGAAAGTGTGCCTGTGTCCATGAGCCTCACTACCCCCACCCACCCATGCAAATGAATATGTGTTTTTTTGTTGTTTGTTATACTTTTTTAAGAAAAAGTGTACATCTTCTTTCTTTCTTTCTTTCTTTCTTCTTTCTTTCTTTTTCTTTCTTTCTTTCTTTTCTTTCTTTTCTTCTTTTTCTTTTCTTCTTTTTTTAAGAGATAAGGTAGATTTTATTAGAAAGGGAAAGTTTGGAACTCACAGACTCCGACGTGGAATGCCATGAGGAGCTAGGGCTTCCATGAGAAGCAGAAAAAAACAGAGCTCATGGCAATAGAGTGCCATGAGGGGCTAGGGAGCCTATGAGAACTCACAGGGCTGGCATGGAATTCATGAGGAGCAAGGAACAAGAAACAGACATGGCACTGGAGTGCCATGAGGGGCTAGATGCCTCCAAAAGAAGTAGGTAGCTGGAAACGGACTCATGGCACTAAAGGGCCATGAGGGGCCAGATCCCCATACTTCTCAGCGGTATTCCCTTCTTACCGTGGCAGCTGTCTGCCTGCACTTAAAATAGCATGATCTGCAGCACAGATGAAAAGCACATAGAAGCCAACAAGTGAATAATGATGTCACAGTAGGAATGTTGGGAATGAACTGGAGAAAGCTGCTTGCTTCTGATGTTGAAAAGAAGAGACTACAATTAAAACAGGCTTCATTGAAGCATGGTGTTTAGAAATAAAACAGAAAGGGTGGGGCTGGAGAGGTGGCTCAGGGTTAAGCCTCTCTTGCAGTGGAAGTTCCTGAGTTCGGATCCCAGATCCCACGTTAGACGCCAGGCGAAGCGGGGGCAGCCTGCGTTTGTGGTCCTGGTAGGGCGAGCCTGTGAATCCCGGGGCAGAGTAAACAAGAGGGGGGCGGTCCATGGTGGTTCCCAGAATTCGCCCGTGGTTGTACATACACACACACACACACACACACACACACACACGACACACGCAATTGAATAAATAAAAATGAAAAAATAAAAAAAAAAAAAACAGAAAGAGGATTTGGACAGAATGGAGAATTCAGGCACGAAGTACAAATATTTATGGTATTCAGCACATGTTCCAGAATCTCCTTTGGGAGAGGATCCCACTCTCAAGGACACGGTCTTGAAGGTGGAGAAGGATCTCACATAACAATAAGGCTCTTATCGGTTCTCGGCCTTTTGGCTAAGATGAAGTTAGTACTGTTTTATCAGTTAAATATCTGATACGTCCTCTATCCGAGGACAATACATCAAAGGACTTTGCATGGCATAACCTGCGCCATGTCCAAGACATATTGACCCCATGGGCTAGAGGCATGGACTAAAGGAAAGTGTAGCATGGACTAAAGGCACTAGGATCCTTGGCAGCTAGGGACTGATGGTCACAGTAGTGTTCCTAACTTAAGGGGAACCCAGGAAAGGGTTCTGGGAAATGCCCCTGGGTCCTTGCACCTCATCGGAGAGGAGAGACCCAGAGGAGAGTCTGGCATGCCCATTAAAGGATGCTCCGGGGTTTGGGGGGGGGGTCCTGGGAGAGGGAACCGGTGTACCTGCTAAGTTGTATGTAGGAAGTAGATATGAATGAATGATGATGATGATGATGAGATGATAAAGAAAAAAACAAAACAAAACAAAACCCAAATTCTCTCCAGGCACTGCTTCACATTGTTTGTGTTGTGGACCTGTCTTTAAAGAGTAAACTGCAGACAGAGAAATGCTTAGTGTTTGGGGGACCACCATATTATTAATGCATGGAACCTTTTGTTTTGAATAGGATTGTTTCAAATGGAATAGAAAAAAGTAGTCAAAAGAGCTCTGATTTCAATCAACCCCCAGGCTTGTCGGGAGTTGCCCCCTGTGCTTTTCCTTCATGTTTGTTCGTTGTGCTCTGTGTCTGTATCCACTACCACCACCCACCGTCCCCCCGCCCCCCCCCGCCCCGCCCCCTCCCCCTGCAGTGACCACTTGTGTAGTAAAATCTAATAATCACACTTGGAAAAAGTCACCTGTGGGAGCTGTGCTGCTTGCTACAGGGAGCTACTCCTCCTTCCCTGCCTCCCCCCGCCTCCCCGCCTACCCCTCCCCCTCCCCCCAAAAAAACAAGAAAGAAGACTGAAGTCGGTGAAACCGGGTCAAACATGAAGTTTATTGTATACAGTCATTGAGTACGGGTGAGGTTTGGTCGCTTGGAGTGTAAGTGTATGGGTGAAGGGGGGGGAGGGGAGCGCCCAGCAAGAAGAAATTACAGCAAACGAAGCTGAGAAGGGTGACTCGGAAACGACGATGGCTCAGCAGCACTGCCTTCCATCCAGAGGGTGGGTTTCTGGGAGGAGTACGGTGTGGGCACTCGGGTGGTGTCACCTAGGGAAGTGACATCTGGACCGTGGTGGGGCTCCACAAGGTGATGACCCTGTGGGAAAAGCCAAGCCCAAGATAGGCGTATGATTCCTCTCTCTCTCCCCTCTCTCTCTTCTCCCTCCCTATATCTATATCTATATCTATATCTATATCTATATCTATATCTATCTATACTATCTATATCTATATCTATATCTATGTCTATATCTATGTGAGTATATCTATCTATATCTATATCTTTCTATATCTATCATCATCGATCAGGGAGGGAGGGGGGAGGGAAATCTATCCAAAGAACAAGTAGAAACCAAACAAAGGCGAGAGCGAAGCACACAGGATGCCATTTCAGCCGGCAGAAGAAAGGACAAATTACCTCACCCACCCCACCCCACCGCGCCCCGCCCCACCCCCCCCCTCCCGCCCCCTCCCGCCCCAAAAACCATGAAAGTTTTCCACACCCGCAGCTGTCCTGTCCTTTCTTCTTCTTTTGTTAGAGTTTTGACGTTGCACTTCTTCAGTGGAGGAGGAAGATAACGATTTTTCAGGTCAGGTGGTCTGCGTTGAAGTCCATCCACGGGGCAGTGAAATTTGTGCGTGTGTTTCGCTGCAAAATAAAACCGGAGAAAGTAGGTTCATGAGGATCAGTTTATGGCCTGTCATGTGATGTAAAACGTCTCGGGGCTTAGCAGATCATTCACTCACTCCCCACACACCCCCCACGTGCCATAGGGGCACGGGCCGAGCCAGAAAGACATCTGGTCAACCTTGGAAATCGACCAGAAGAAAAAAAGAAAAAAAAAAAAAGAAAAAAAAAAAGAAAAAGAAAGAAAAAAGGACGAATAAAAGACAAAAAAACAAAGAAAAAAAAAAAAAAAGAAAAAAAGAAAAAAAGTCAAAAAAAGAAAAGAGAGAGGGGGGAGGAAGAGGAGAGACAACAAGCCACCGGAATCTGTCAAGTGCTGAAGTCAGAACTCGGGGACAACTGGTCGACCGGTCCCCGGGAGAGGGAGAGGGGAGAGGGGAGAGGGGGGCGCGTGGCGACCAAGGACGTGGACCCGCCGCTTGCTGGTCGACCTCCACACAGCGGGAAGGAGAGGAAAGGGGGTCGGTGACGCCGGAGGTGCACCCGCACCCCAGATGGAGAGAGACCTCCGCCGTCGGGAGATGGGAGCTTCTACCCTCTCTCCCCCCCACACCGTGGCTGGAGGAGACGAGCGGGGGACACCGAGCGCCCAAACCCCACCCGGGCTGGCCGCGCGCACGAGAGAGCGAGAGCGAGAAAAGGACAAACCCTTGTGTCAAGGGCTGACTTTCAATAGATCGCAGCGAGGGAGCTGCTCGCTTCTATGAAACCCCGACCCAAGCAGGTCGTCTACAATGGTTTAGCGCCAGTGTCCAGACGAACGTGCACTCACGCGACAGGCAGAGGGCGGCCCCCTTTCCGGCCGCACCCCGTTTCCCGGGACGAAGGGCTCTCCGCACCGGACCCCGGTCATGTAAGGCAGGCGGGCAGGCGGGTGGGCTCGTTCCTTCCCTCTGCTCACCCACCAGAGCCGGCCGGAAGTACAGGCGGCAGCAGTGCCGCCGCCACCGCTTTTTACGTGGCACCTGGGATCCCAACTGTGTTCCTTTGGCTTTGTCTTGCGGGGCAGAGGCAGAGTCACAACCGCAATCCCTGAGCCATCCGTCCAGCCCTAAAAGGGTTTCATTTTATAAGAAAGACTGAAATAGATTAGGTAGGAGGGAGAGAGGCAGAGAGGGAAGGAGAGGGGGGGAGAGAGAGAGAGAGAGAGGGAGAGAGAGAGAAAGTGTGCCTGTGTCCATGAGCCTCAGCTACCCCCACCCACCCATGCAAATGAATATATGTGTTTTTTGTTGTTGTTGTTACACTTTTTACGAAAAAGTGTAGCATCTTTCTTTCTTTCTTTCTTTCTTTCTTTTTCTTTTTCTTTTCTTCTTTTTTTAAGAGAATTAAGGTAGAGTTTATTAGAAAAGAGAAAGGTTGGAACTCACAGACTCCAGACCTGGAATGCCATGAGGAGCTAGGGCGCTTCCATGAGAAGCAGAAATAAAACAGAGCTCATGGCAATAGAGTGCCATGAGGGGCTAAGGAGCCTATGAGAACTCACAGTGGCTAGGCATGGAATTCATGAGGAGCAAGGAACAAGAAACAGACTCATGGCACTGGAGTGCCATGAGGGGCTAGATTGCCTCCAAAAGAAGTAGGTAGCTGGAAAACGGACTCATGGCACTAAAGGGCCATGAGGGGCCAGATCGCCCAAACTTCTCACGCTGTATTCCCTTCTTACCGTGGCAGCTGTCTGCCTGCACTTAAAAATAGCCAGACAAGTGAATAATGATGTCACAGTAGGAATGTTGGGAATGAACTGGAGGAAAAGCTGCTTGCTTCTTGATGTTAGAAAGAAGAGACTACAATTAAAACAGGCTTCATTGAAGCATGGTGTTTTAGAAATAGAAACAGAAAGCGGTGGGGCTGGAGAGGTGGCTCAGGAGGGAGAGAGGGGACCCGTGTAACTGCTTTACACAACAACAACAACAAGAACAACAACAACAACAACAGCAAATTTGTCCTCTAAAGTCCATGAGTACTCTATCTATCGATACATGAGTAGCAGCGTAGATGGGTTTGGTGAATGCAGGAGGTCGATGTGAGGGAAGCGATGACTGTTTGGAGAGGCTCAGTACTTGGCAATAGGAGAATTTAGAATTCAAAACCAGTCAGCCTGCCAGGCAGAGGCTTTACCCACTGAGGTGTGTCACAGGACCAAGTCACATTTTCATTGCAAAAAGAGAAGTAGACCTGAGGGTTAGGTAAGATAAGGATCAAGATAAATTAAATTGTGGAGTTTTTCAGCCTTATTTTCCCCAGGGGGAAAAAAATAAACAGAGATAAACTTCTCCTAACCTCTGTGCCATAAGGTTGAGGACTGCAAATATGGAACTTGGAGTGGGGACAAGGGCTGAGAGTGTGATGGGGGCTAGTTGTGCCAGTAATTTTCTTTTGATAATCTATGCTTCCCTGTCCCTTTCCATATTGCATTTAAGAAGGAAAGAAAGAGAGAGAGAGAGAGAGAGAGAGAGAGAGAGAGAGAGAGAGAAAGAGAGAAAGAGAGAAAGAAAGAAAGAAAGAAAGAAAGAAAGAAAGAAAGAAAGAAAGAAAGAAAGAAAGAAAGAAAGTCACTGTTGTCTGTCTAGAAGTTTTTTGAGCATGTAGTAGACAGTGATCATGAGTTCTCAAAAATAACTTGGATTCAAGTTGTATTCAGGATCAGGTTGGTTAAAAAGAAAGAAAAAAGAGAAAAAAATGAATTAAAAAGAAGAGCCAGCAGGCGGGCGGACGGGCAGGTAGGCAGGCAGGCCATGTTAGGATCTGCAACATCTACGCGTGAGTGCACACACACACACACACACACACATGCACACTCTCAGAGTGAGGGAGTGAGTGAGTGATTGAGTGAGTACATTTAAAGAATAACAAAAGAAAATAGAGTATTTCCATGATCCGTAAAGCAACATGCTACCAACCCTTTCATTGCTTCCTTCCTCTCAGGAGATTAAGAAAAAAAAAGACTCCCTCCCCCAAATTTAGAGCACAGTAAGAAAAAAAAAAAGGCCCCCCCAATTTAGAACACAACAAGAAACGTGGACCTAATAGAAACTGTAGCCTGGTCCCTAAGTAACTCTTCTTGGGATATATGCGCCCAGGAATGGAGGAATGGAGGATCGGGGATCTGTGACCATCTACTGGGTTTGTGTTCTCCAAATGTCAGTCGTGGGCCTCCATAAACCTGTATTGGGGACGCAGAGTTCCATCCCTGTAAGCCCCCATGGTAGAAAGAGAAGAGTGATTTCTGGAAGCGGTCCTCTGACTTCCTTTACTGTTGGATCACTGACTGCCTGCATGGACTCTCTCTCTCTCTCTCTCCCTCTCTCTCTCTCTCTCTCTCTCTCTCCCTCTCTCTCTCATAAAAGGTCAAACTGTTGGACCCTGAGACCCTCGCCCTAAAATTCACAAAGCAGGCCGGTTCAGGCCCACAGTATAGCCCTTGCTTGTAGTCATTCAGGCATCCATTGTTTATAGCCATCCAAGCATCCATTGTTAGTCATTGCTTAAAACTATGTACAACCTTGAGCTTTTTACAGGTATTTCCCCACCCCTTAAGACCCCGGCCCTTCAGTTCTGGAAAAGCGAGTTTGCACAAAGGGGAATTCCATCAATGAATGTCACCCAGAATGAACAGCCTGTGGTTAAGCAGGTGGACTGGAACGATCACCAAGAGCCAACTCCATCTGAGCTCTTCCCGACCAATAACTGTAAAGGTCATAGAAAATTCCTCAGCTAAGCAACCCCCTCCTACCCCAAGACCCCTTAAAAACCCCTTGCCCGAGCTGCTCGGGGCCGCTTCAGTCTCTCCTGCGTGAGAGGTTGCTGGAGCCACCCGGCGCGTCGTTAAATAAAACCTCATGCTATTGCAGCGAGAAGGGTCTTGGTCTTTCTCTCGGTGGCCTCGTTCCTGACTGAAAGACGGGGGTCTTTCATTTTGGGGACTCATCCGGGATTTGAGGCCCCCGAGAGATTGCCCCAACACCGGCCTCGGAGGTATGTGAGCGCTCCTGTCTGTATTTACTTGTGCTTTGTTTAAGTCTGTGTCTGTTTGTGTTTGATACTGTGTCTGTTTGTTTCCTCTTATGAGGTTTGGGGCGGTCAGAAACTGCGAGACAGACGTGTCATATCGCAGGGACCGTGAGGGTCCCGGAGGACGCTCTGGACTCTCTGTAGGGGAAAGGACAGAAGTGTCCATTCCCCATCTGGTTTTGTCTAATCTGCTGTCCGTAGTTTGTCTAATCTGCAGTCTGTAGTTTGTCTGATCTGCAGTCTGCAGTATTTGTGTCTTGTCTATCTTGTCTTGAATCACTAAAAGGATATTAGGAAAAGAACCCAAAATCTGAGTGTTGAGGTAGAAAATTTTGCCTGTGATGATAAAGAGTTACTTCAAATGTTCTAATTTGATTGGTTACTTGGATTTCTTATAATATGTGGGTTTTATGTTTCAAAATAACAAGCTGTGGCCACTATAAATTTCATTGTGCGCTTATGATCACATTTTGGTTTTTGACTCTGTTTACTATTTGGCATGCTCAATTTAAATGCACGTGCACACTTAGGAATAAATCATTTTGATAATGTTAAAAGGCCTGAGTACGTACTGACCAAAATATCTTGTTTTATCTTGAAGCTTCACAAAAAGTGGCATTGTGTTTTTACCTAGGATCTGGTAACATCACTTTTGTAGTTCCTTTAAAAGTTTGTTTTCCCATGAGTAATACCAACATATCTAACAGCCAGAAAGGAAAACTGATTTCTGAAAAATTCATTGGAATTCCTTCATTCTCCTGGTATGTACGAGTTCCCTTTCTTGGGGACAAATCTGCTTTCTAATTCCCTGTTCCCAGGTGTACTCCTGTGTTCTGCTATATAATGATTTTTAAGATAAGGTCTACTGCCTCTTTTAAAGGATATTTCTTACAGGATAACTAATGTGAAAACAGCAGGAAACCATCAAATAGAAAAAAAATATATATGTATAGTACGTGGAGGTAAAGAAGATTTTGGGATGAGATATGTTACTTAGAAAGTTAAAGTATGTGCAGGAGGTTTATGAGTTGGTAACTTAAAAAGAATGTGAAAGTATGTTGTGAAGGTTTGTGGGATGTTAGAGTTATGAGAAGACTGAAAATAAGAGATGATGGTTAAAGAAAATATTATTTGTTATGTTTCTTCCATGTTATAAAACAAAAGATATTGAGCCTCAGAAATTAGAAATTAAGAATTAAGCTTCATGTATTCAAATGTATTTCAGTTGTCTGTTTAAAGCAGAAAATTGGTTACTTCTAAAATCCCAACTTCTCAAGGACAGTACAAATCTTACCAGTGGGGTCACAAATGAGAAGTCTGAGACCAGGGCCCTTCCTGCCCCCAGGGAGGTGGCCAGCAGAAGCTGAGGCCCCGCCTCAGCTGCAGCTTGGAACAGACTCAAGGCCAACTAGGGAGTTTCTCTAAATCATGGACTTTACGGTAAAAGAGAGTGTGCTAAACCAACCTCTGCTCACCTTTTGGAGCAGGCCTCTCTTGGAGGGGGAGGAAAAGGGCACCTGCAAAATGGGGGAGGGAATGTTTTAACCTCTGTATGAATGTGTGAGTGAGTGTCGGCCTGAGGTGGGAAACCTGTAACACCTCCTGCTCGAGTTTGTAGTCCCACGGCGAGATCCCTAAGATCTCTTAAAGCCACGGGATTCGATTGGGCCAGTTCTGCGTTTCCATGGTGATAACATACGGTCTAGGGTGGGATCGGATTAGAATCCGATCGCAAGTCACGAAACCGCTGAACCCACTATGGCCAAGTTATCACCCATGACTCTGCAAAGAGTGTGGCCAGACTGGTACTTGAATGATCTCTCCTGGAGGGATTCCCAACCTTTGTCTGTCTGCGTCGTGTGGTGGGGATCAATGTGACTCTAGCTCTTGGTCTACGTAGTACAGTGGGGATCAATGTAACTTTAGCTCTTGTTAGTCAATGGAAGGAAATTCCTAAAAATGTTTGCCCTGAAGGAAAGTGTTTCAAGTCTGAGACAATGACTATGCTGTTTAAATAGCATAGGGAATACAGGAAGCTTCAGGCATGTGTGGACCATGGACTCTCCCCTTTTAGTGTCATCGGGTGGGGCTCTGGTGGCATTGGGTGGAGTGCTGGCCTCCCCGGACCACACCACAGGCAGTGTCAGTGGATGTCTTTGCTGACAACACTGTGTATATAGTGATTATCAGAACTCTGCTAAGCCACGCGTCCTTTCCTCAAGTCCAGGTTCACTAATTGAAGCCAAAAGAGAGAGATTTCCCCTTCCTATGTCCAGGGACTATCTAGAATTTGTGAATGCTTAGTTCTACCAACCTAAAAGAGGGTCAAGTCATAGCATATTCTCAGACATGCCCTGTATACATCTTAGACAAGAGATGATCCCAGTAAGATCTTTAAGTTATACTACCATCCAACTAGACAAACAAATGCCAGAAAGTTGAGAGACTATAGAGCTGGACCAAAAGTACCAGCTAGTAACTCAGGAAAAGCTTTGCCTCCCAATGCCCTCAAGACTAAGGTGAAACAGACAGGAATTTCATTTAGCTTCCATGTCAGCCAAAGTCCTCATCTGTCAGGGGGAAGTAAACTCTCATGTGGAGGACAACAGGGCTCTCATCTGTTGAGGGAAATAGGTCCCCATCATCTGTAAGGGAGAGGTTGGCACCATCAGGAAGCTTTCATTTCTGTCTTGGAGGTAGAATCCTTTGTTTCTGTTTGTCCTAGGACTTTAAAAATAGGACAGGTGACCTAGGACTTAGTATAAAAAAGAAAAGAAAGAGAAAGAACCAGAAAGCAAAAAAATCAGAACTTGACATTTGCCTTAGGGGATAGGTTAAACAGGCACCCCAAGCAGATCAACCCAGGACCCCTCCCGACAGGGGAGAGGTGGAAAAAGATGCTTCAAATATGACCAGACTGGGCGCTTTGAGACTGTTGTGAGCACAGAAAGCTTTCATGTGGCCTATGTCCCAACTATGGGAATCTCCACTGGAGGAAGATTGCCCCCTGAACCCCAGGGCCCAGGGGTCGAGCGAGTTCTCTGGTGGAGACCAATGAAATGGCCTGAAGCTCTTAGCTTCCCTCCGATGGGAAAAAGGAGTTTGCCACTGATATCCAGCAAAAGGAAGCCCAAAAGTGCCAGGTTGAGCATCTCGTGAGAACCTTGGGTTTAACGTGCAAATGGGAAGCCTCTTTGTTTCTATGTTAATAGACAAGGGAGCACAAAATTCTAGTGCTCAACTTCCTTCCTAGGCTTTTGTCAACTTTTGATTTTACTAAAATGTTTAAAATCAAGAAAATGACAGGCTCTCACAAAGTAACTACTGAGATTCCTTATATGCTTAATAGTGATGCTTTTTAGGCATTCCTTTGTTTACATGCCTGAGTGCCCGAATATTCAAGGTTTAGGCTTAATAGAATAAAATATTTTAGCACTGCTATAAAGTCATCCACGTGGCTCTGGTTTTAGACGAACCAAAGGTATTAGAAGAGAAAATCATGGATTACAGAAAATGCCAGATAGCATGTAACAAAAGTCTGCAGTTTAAAGACCCTAAATGCTGCATCCTTATCCAACCATTCTGATGGATAAGATTCCAAACTGATAAGATATTATTTCAAGGAAACATTTTCTGGAGAAAAGACATGGCTTTATTTAGGAGAAATAAATATAAAAATTGTCAGGTCTTGGTGTTTCTTCCCAGTTCAGGCCTAAAGCCTGTTCCCTGGGGAAGGTCACTGTAACCCCATGGGCAGGTGCTAGGAATTTCTTGGTATGTCACAATAACGTCCAGGGACAGGTGCTAAACATTCTTTCCTAGGTAATTTACGTTTTGCCCCGGGCTGGCGTGAGCCCCCAGGCCGAGCCCGCCTGGACCCCTTCTGCCCCTGCCGCACCCCTCTCCACCCTGGCCACAGGGGTTTGGGCTCCGTGGTTGTTGACCTCCTCTACTAGAGAGATTAAGAAAACTGGAGTGGTGTTTGACGCCAGCTCGTTCCTGCTGCTTTCCTTGACAGTATCCAGCATCGTGAGTGTGACGGCCTACATTGCCTTGGCCCTGCTCTCTGTGACTATCAGCTTTAGAGTATATAAGGGTATGATCCAAGCAATCCAGAAATCAGATGAAGGCCACCCATTCAGGGCATATTTAGAATCTAATGTTGCTAGATCCGAGGAATTGATTCTGCTCTCAGTCATGTGAACTGCACCATAAAAGAACTCAGGTGCCTTTTCTTAGTTGATGATTTAGTTGATTCTCTGGAGTTTGCAGTGTTAATATGGGTGTTTACTTATGTTGGTGCCTTGTTCAATGGTCTGACAACACTGATTTTAGCTGATTTCACTCATCAGTATTCCTGTTATTTATGACTGACATCCCAAGTGCAGATAGATCATTACCTAGGACTTGCAAACAAGAATGTTAAAGATGCTATGCCTAAAATCCAAGGAAAATTCCTGGATTGAAGCGCAAAGCAGAAAAATGAAAAGATGCTATCATAGGAGGAATTATTCTTTTAATACGTATGTTGCTTTATTTTTTAGAACGAAAAAGGAGGATAATTTAGATTGCTCTGTACAAAGAATCAGTTCGCATTGTTTTGGACAGGTTTTAAAATATGATCTACAGTAGCCAGAGGAAAAAGGTCTCCTTGGCTTTTACACCTTGTAAATGTGTTCTTTTACTAACTCCTGCTTGCTTGTACCCACAGCAAGACTGCTGAGCTTGTTCGGTTTATCTCATGTGCCTTCCCAATTACAATGATCTGGTCCTTCTATAGATTCTGGAGACTCAATTTGCCTGTGTTTTGTCTCTTTTAGACCAACCTTGAGGTAATAAAGCCATCTATCAAAGACCTCTAGACCAACCCAGCATTTCATAGATGAGAATGTCAGACTGCTCTTATTTCCTTCGCCCCGATTCAGCAGGAAGCAGCCAGATCGAATCATCGCCCTTTATCCCCAGAGCAGTCCAGGAGTCCAGATACTGCTGGAATCGCCTGGAAGGAACACCCCTGCTGAAAAACTGACTCCAATTCTCCCAGAAATTTACCACGAGAACTGTGACTAACACTCCATGATTGGAGTGTGCCTATAGAAAAGGGTGGAATGTTGGACCCTGAGACCCTCGCCCTAAAATTCACAAAGCAGGCTGGTTCAGGCCCACAGTATAGCCTTGCTTGTAGTCATTCAGGCATCCATTGTTTATAGCCATCCAAGCATCCATTGTTAGTCATTGCTTAAAACTATGTACAGCCTTGAGCTTTTTACAGGTATTTCCCACCCCTTAAGACCTCCAGCCCTTCAGTTCTGGAAAAGTAGGTTTGCACAAAGGGGAATTCCATCAATGAATGTCACCCAGAATGAACAGCCTGCGGTTAAGCAGGTGGACTGGAACGATCACCAAGAGCCAACTCCACCCGAGCTCTTGCCGACCAATGACTGTAAAGGTCATAGAAAATTCCCCAGCTAAGCAAACACCCTACCCCAAGACCCCTTAAAAACCCCTTGCCCGAGCTGCTCGGGGCCGCTTCAGTCTCTCCTGCGTGAGAGGTTGCTGGAGCCGCCCGGCGCGTCGTTAAATAAAACCTCATGCTATTGCAGCGAGAAGGGTCTTGGTCTTTCTCTCGGTGGCCTCGTTCCTGACTGAAAGACGGGGGTCTTTCAATATGTACTTGTGGCCCTCTGGTGTGTCTGTTAAAATGTGTTGCATTAGGCCACAGGCTTCCACCAGCAGAAAAGCTAAGAGTTGCTGAAACTCACAGAGGACATTTCCTTGTTCGGCCGTAAATTCATATCCCCTTGTAACTGATTGGCTTACTTTCCCTGACACATACATAGGCAAAACCTGGAACTGAGTTTACAAATGCAGCACGTTTGTTTATTTATCAGATTCCTTTCTTCTTCTTCTTCTTCTTCTTCTTCTTCTTCTTCTTCTTCTTCTTCTTCTTTGACAAATATTTTTTTCATCACATCCATGCCCCCTTCCCTCCTACCTCCTTCCTTCTCTCCCATTCTCCCCTTCCTTCCCCAATCCTGCCATGTCTCTGGAGCCCTCCCTCATGTCCATCTCCATGTGTGGCACAGGGCTTCTGTGCCAGTAATGGACCATCCCTCTTTTTGACAATTGAAGTGAGCCTTCATTGTGTGTACCCACGAGTGGGGAAGCCCCCCTTCTTTTGTTCAGAGCCTGCTTCACAGATTCTCTCTGACCGCAGTTGTTAGTTTCTCCAGAGGACCCCGCGGGTTGACCTGAGGGGTAGGGGGTGGGGGCGGGGAGAGGAGGAAAAAGAGGGGGTGGGAGAAAGACAAAACAGAAACTGGGGTCAGGGGATGTTGATGTTGAGATGTCAGCCATTGTGAGATCGATAGAAGCAGACAGATCTCATTACAGTGAGCTCATCACTGGCGAGTCTTGGCTGGCAGTATATCTCCCCACCATTAGGTTAGGCTTCTATAATCTTACTGCCTCGCCTCCTCTTCTATAAGGGAACTGGATCTTTATTTTCTGTTTTCACGTGTGTGTGTGTGTGTGTGTGTGTGTGTTAGAGGGCACTCACTGTCTGTGACCATGACTGTGAAGGGCCAAGGGTGAGTTCGAAAATCACCCTGGATTGCTCAAACTCCTCTTTGCTTTGCTCTGGTTCCAACTTGTAGGATCGGAAGTGCAGGCCACCACCATTTCTGAACTCCGGACCTTTCTGCTTTCGAGGCAGAGGTTTAGTGTCTCCAGCCAGCCTTGGAAACTGAATCTTTTTTTTTTTAATAATTTTTAAAAATTTATTCAATGGTGCGTGTGCGCACGTGTGTGTGTGTGTGTGGGGTGTGTGTGTGGTGTGTAGAACCATAATAAGCATTTTTTTCAGAGAGAGAGAGAGAGGAGAGAGACAGAGACAAAGACAGGAACAAAGAAATACACTAATTTTCAGTTTTGTGTGTGTTTTCAGGTGCCTTCCTTGCAGGATTTTGAGAGATGATTTCAAAGTATATTGCCGGCTCTGTTAATGATTAGTCTGCAAGACAAAGACATCTGCCTAGGGCTCTGAAGGGAACTGAGTGGTGTGCCCCTCCCCCCACAGGGTATCAAGGATCTAACACACGGCCGGACGCTAATGCTGCCTCCCAGGCACCCTACTTTCATACTTTTTAGGCAAAGACAAATCGCCTCTCTAAAGCTGTTCACCTGCTCCTTTCTTTACTTAAAAATGCAGCTTTGTCCTTTCCCTCACCTACTGAGGCAAAGAGTTTCCTGCCTGGCGTGTATCTCCAGCCCTGCCCTATCCGGACGGGAATGGAATGGCTGCTGCCTAGGGTGGGGGCAGGGATCTTTCCACCATGCCGCCAGCAGTGCTGAGAAGTCCTGCCTGCCATCTGCCGGTGAATGTTCCTCACATGGACTAGCGCATGCCCTGGCAGACCCTCATGGGGTCCAAAGAAAGGGAGTGAATCAAAGAACATCAGGAGCGCCTTTGACTTCTAGCATCTTATTCATATAGCACATTTGTTCCTCCTTCTGTTTTCTTTCGGTTAACCTTCCACCAGGGTCATTCAAGCCTCTGGTGGAGGCGGAGGAGGATTGTAAGGCTCTCTAAGCAGGAAAAAGGGTAGCCAGCGGACAAGTTTCAAAAGCTGTTTTCTCCTTCAACTATTTTTTTCTTTCTTTTTTTGGGGGGGGAGGGGTGACCTGGGGATGAACTTGGGTTCTTCATCTTTGCATGCGCGTGCCTTTGCCTGCGGCTTGAGAATGCACTTGAACTGATTTATTCCCTGTTGAATTAGATACGGGTGTCAGCTTCATAGATAATTGAAGGTGTGCTGACTTTTGGGCACAATACTAGCACGTCTATGCAAAATCACTACTTAAGGCAACCCCTGAGCAAGTTTCAGAGCTAGCATCGTAATTCATACCAATCATACCACGGACCCCACCTGTCCTTACTAGGATAGTTTTCTGTATTCCCTACTCCCCATAGGCCCCCTCCTTCCTGGGAAGGTGAGCATTTCTGCATGAGGAAGTCTATCCTCTAGAAATTCTTATTATTCTCTCCCCCCCTTGTTTCCCTCCCTCTCCCTTCTTTCCCTTTGCTCCCCTCTCTCCCCCTGCCATTCTTTGCAGCTTTGAAGATTTCAATATTGACTCAGTAAGTCTCTCCAGTGGCTATATAGGATGTCACTTTACTACAGTTTTGGCCTTGACTTGTAGGATTAATGCCAGAATATGCATCAAAATCGCCTAACTTTATTGTCTGTCTGTCCGTATATAGTGATATAAAATGATTTATATATATGTAAAAAAAGGTTCTGGCTCAGGCTTTTTATTTTTGTGGGACCTCCCTCCACCCACGTCACCTGGCATTTTCCTGTATGAAAAGAGCAGAGTGGTCAGAAAATTAGCCAAGAGTAGGAAGGTTCAGGGGAAGGAGTCAGTGGATGTTCTTGACTGAGAATGTTTTCCATGTGCCTGTCCTCATGAGGACAGTGGCTTTAGGGTCTGCAGCAAACACCACATCCCACCAGACTGTGTACCAGGTAGGTGTGGTGCGTGCGTGCTGGATCTCAACACCACTCTCTTAACTTGGTTCACAAGCTGTCTCCCAACACACTGTTTCTTCACCTCTCAAAGCCTTTCCGAAGTTTTTCACAAAGGCGCTTGTACAAACAAAACCTTGTGAAGCTTTCACAAAGGTGGTTGTGCCACAAGTGTTGTGTCCCCCCCAACCCCCACGCCCCATCAGGTAAAGCTGCAATTCAATACATTGCTTTTGGCAAGAAAAGAGAGAGAAGGCGAGAGGATGAAAGTGAGCCAGTTTATTTTCAGCCTTTTGTTTGGAACACACAATACCCTCCGAGGACAATTCGATTTTGTCAGTGGTATCTGAAGTTTCTTTCTCTCCTCTCCTCCTTCCTCTCTTTTTTTTTCTTCCTTCTGTGTCCATTCTCTCTCTCTCTCTCTCCTCTCTCTCTCTCTCCCTCCCTCTCTCTTCTCTCTCCCTCCCTCCCTCCTCTCTTCCCTCACCCCTCTCTCCCCTCTCTGTTCACCCTCACCAGATGGATTGAATTCCTCCTCCCTCCCCCAATCCCAGGGGTTCCATGCTTTTTCATGGTCTCAGGGCGACACCTACTGGATATAGTGTTTGTAATATGAACTGGTGAAGAAGGAAGTGGATGGGGGAGGAGAGACGGGGTGTGTGTGTGTGTGTGTGTGTGTGTGTGTGTGTGTGTGTGTGCGTGTGTGTGTTTGCTGCTTATGGCGTCTTGTTCTGCAGAGAGTGGATCCCGGTTGGACCTCACTGAGTATGGGATGTTCTTCCAGGGGCACCAGCAGGAATTTTTCCATAGGAGACGTGGATCGCGATAGAGACAGAGACGGCTGATCGACAACTGGTTTCTCCTCTCCTCTCTTCCTCTTTTTTCTTTTTCTGCCTGTGTGATCTGTGCCAGCCTCAGTGGAGGGGCGCTTCCAGTGGCTTTTTCTTTTCGCCCCTCTTTCCTTCTCATCTTCGTTCCTCCTCTACTCTCCTGTCCGTCCTCCCCTTCTCCGAATCTGCAAATTTGTAACTACTCTGATGCATGTAGGAAGATAGGTAGAACAAAATAGAAAAAAGAAAGAAAACATGACATCTAAAGGGATATAGAAGCATACGTAATAAAACTGCTGGAAGCGGGAGACTGATCTAATATGTCGAATGTTCACAAAAGAAGGCGCCCTGGTCAGGTTCTCCTGTCCGTCCTCCCCTTCTCCGAATCGCTACCCCCTCCCTCCTGCCACCAGCATTCCGTATGCGTGCCCGCTCTTCTGCTACCGCATGAGTTTCATTTTCCCGGTTGCTAACGGGATGCCAGCTGTGTTTCGGGAAGAGAGCTGTATTCCAGCTTATGACGATTCCGTCGGTCAAAACACGCACGCTCCCTCGCTCAGTGGGTGGAGATCCAAGGCGATTTTGTCTCGTTTCGGTTTTGCTTTGCGGCTGGAGCCGCTGTGGAGACCCCGTGCCGTGGTCGGGTTCTCTAGCTTCAGCGGCGACTCCTTGCTTCACCGCTCGCTTTTCCTGATGTACGTACTGCTCGGCGGGCGCCTGCCCGGCCCGTCGTGCGTGTTTCCGTGTTCGTGCGAACGTCCGAGTCTCCTTGGCGGGGCAGGCTCGCTCGGAGTGAGTGAGTGAGTTGAGTGAGTTGGGTGGGTGTGTGGATCTGGTCGACATCGGAGACGCGTGTCTGGCTCCACCTGGTGGTGGTCTGTCGCTCAGTGTCCGCGTCCTCGGTAGTCTGTGAGGGGAGAGATTTGAGTCTGCGAGCCGTGCGGAAGTTGCTAAGGTCCGGCCACTAGGCGGTAGTGCTCTCGGTTGCGGAGGGCTGACTACGAACGGTCGGTTCGCGGGAGTTTGTACCGGCGGGTTGTTGTGTGTGTGGGGTTTTTGCCCACTTCTGGAGCCTGAGCCGGTGCGTAGGCTGGGGCTGCCCTCCTCTCCCTTTCCTCCTCTTGGGAGTTGGGGAGGGGAGGAGTCCGCCGTCCCCCCTGCGGTGGGGGGGCCGAGCGCCCGCTCTTTGCCTATTGCGGCCCGCGCCTCCCCGCTCCGAGTCCGGGGGAGGATCCCGCGGGGCTGAGCTGCCGTCAGGGTGGCGTCGGGCAGTGAGTGTGCCAGCCCCGCGTTGTGTGTGGCTCCCCCTCCCCAGGGGTGTCGCGGGCCGGGAGCGGGGTTGGCGGGGGTCCCGCCTTCCCTGCCCCGTGCCGCCGTGGGCGGCTCCCGTCTCTCTGCTTGCTTTCCCGTTTCCCACCTCGTCCTGTGCTCGCGGGCCGGCCGGTGGGATGTCGGTTCCCCCGCCTCCCCAGGAGTGGGGCCGGATCGTGGTGTGGGTCTCCCGGACGGGCCGCGGACAAGTTGGATGCTGTGGCCCGGTGTGTCGCCGGATGTTGGGGGTTGCCCTCGCGCGAGACGCGGCGCCTGGTGGCTCTCGGGGTTGGCGAGGCGCTCTTTTTCCCTTCCCCTTTCCCCCTGAAAGAGGGTCTCGGGCCGTGTGGGACCTTGATTGCGTGGCGTCGCACGCGTTGCAGGCGTGGCGGAGACTGCCCCTCGGGTGTGGGCGGCGTGATCCCGTCGGTTTTCCTGGCGGCCCGGCTTTCTGGCGTCTTTGGTCTCATCGGCCCCCGGCCCGGAGGGGGGAGTTCGGGGTTTGGGAAGAGAGGTCTCCTCTCCCCGGGGGTGCGTCTCCATCGTGTCCCCCCGTCCTGTCACTGGCCCTCGTCTTGCCGCGTTGCTCCTCTCCCTGCCTGCTGTCGGTTCTGCCTCTTTCCCGCCTTCTGCCCTGGCTGTGCCTGGACCCGATTGTTGCTGCCTGCGGGAGGCCCGGCCCCTTCGCCGGGCGTTTCCCGGGCGTGCGCAGCTGTGAAGGTTGCCGTGGTTGGTTGTGCGTGGGGGGGCTCTGCTGCTCGGCAGACGGGAGGAAGACCCTTGGGAAGGGGCTTTGCTGCCCGCGAGTGTGCGTGTGAGGGGCGCCCGGGCCCCCTCGCCGAGAGGAAGAGCTGGGCACATGCCCGAGGTTGTTTTGCGTGCTTGTGTCGTGGCTCGTGGTCGTCGCGGCCGAGAAGCGAAACCCGCTCGTGCAGCTCCTCACTTGCCCCGGGGCCGTGCAGGACCACCGCTGCGCCGAGGAGGGCGTGCTTGGTGGTGAGATTGCCGTGGGGGGCCGTGCTCGGGCTCGCGTCCGGAAGCCCCGTCGTCCCCTGCCACCGCGGCCGCCTCCTGGGGCCTCGCCCGCCCTTCCTCTCCCTCCCACGCCTGCTGCGTTTAAGGCGCTTCCCCTCCGCATCCCGCCTAGGGCCTCCGGCCGCCCCTTGTCCGTCGGCCCGTCCAGCAGGGCTTGTTCCCGCCCACCCCGTCTGGTTTCCAACTCTCGAGGGAGCGCGTTCCGGGCTCCGTTCCTGTCGTTGCGTCCTGGCTGCCGTGGACCCGTCGCGGCCCTGTCTGCCCCCGTGTCCTGCCGCTGGTGGTGGCTTTGTGTGCCCGGCTCCCTCTCCCGCCGCCCCCGTCTGTCTGCCTTTCCTCCTCCTCCTCCTCTTCCTACCTTCTCCTGTCCCACCCCGTTTGCGGTGGCGTTGGAAGCAAGGTCGGGGTTGGCGTTGTTGGAGAAGAGGGGGGGCAGACGGTGGGGGGGGGTTGGTGGCTCCGTGTGGGCGTTGGTGGGGTTTTGGGTTTGCCGCTGCTTTGGAGCCTCGGGATCTCTGCTACTCGGTGGCCCGGGGAATGACGTCGGGCGGCTCTGAGGGGCCGTTCTGCCTCCCCCCATTCTCGTGTCTCCCCCGCAGCCCCCGAAGGTCGTGGCGAGCCCCCCACGGACCCCCGGTCCCGTGTGTGTGTGCCGGTTGTTCCCCCACGCCTCCTTCTGCGTCTCCCGCCGCTCGTGCCCGTTGATGGGTTCTTGGCTCGCCGGTGAACCTGGTTGGGAGAAAAGGAAGAGGTGTTGGGGGGGGCGAGTCAGAGCCTAGAGGAAGGGCTGTTGGAAGACGAGGGGGGAAAAGAGAAAGGGACGAAAAAGGAGGCGAGAGAAAAAAGGGGCCTCTCCTGTCGAGTCGCGTGGGTTTCGATCGTGTGGTCTTGGGGTTTGGCATCCCGCCTTGTCGGTTGGCGTTGGACCTTTGGAGAAGCCCCCCTTGGCCCACGGCTGTGCCCTGCCTCCCGGTGTGGGGTCTCTCTCGCTTGCTCCCCTCCCTCTCTCTCCCCCCGTCCCCTCCGTCTTTTCTCTCTCTCTCTCTCCCTCCCCTCCTCCGACCTCCCCCCCTCCCTCCGGCCACCGGCTCGTTTTCCACCCGCGCCTCCTACCTGGTTGATCCTGCCAGTAGCATATGCTTATCTGAAAGATTAAGCCATGCATGTCTAAGTACGCACGGCTGGTACAGTGAAACTGCGAATGGCTCATTAAATCAGTTATGGTTCCTTTGATCGCTCGCTCATCTCCTACTTGGATAACTGTGGTAATTCTAGAGCTAATACATGCCGACGGGCGCTGACCCCCTTGGGGGGGGGATGCGTGCATTTATCAGATCAAAACCAACCTGGTCAGCTCCCTCCCGACCCCGGCCCTGGCCGGGGCGGCGGGCGCCGGTGGCTTTGGTGACTCTAGATAACCTCGGGCCGATCGCACGCACGCCCCCCCCCCCCGTGTGGTGACGACCCATTCGAACGTCTGCCCTATCAACTTTTGATGGTAGTCGCTGTGCCTACCATGGTGACTACGGGTGATGGGGAATCAGGGTTTGATTCTGGAGAGGGAGCCTGAGAAACGGCTACTACATCCAAGGAAGGCAGCAGGCGCGCTAATTACCCACTCCCAACCCGGGGAGGTAGTGATGAAAAATAATACAGGACTCTTTCGAGGCCCTGTAATTGGAATGAGTCCACTTCAAATCCTTTCGCGAGGATCCATTGGAGGGCAAGTCTGGTGGCAGCATCCGCGGTAATTCCAGCTCCAATAGCGTATATTAAAGTTGCTGCAGTTTATAAAGCTCGTAGTTGGATCTTGGGAGCGGGCGGGTGGTCCGCCCCTTGCCTCTCGGCGCCCCCTCGATGCTCTTAACTGAGTGTCCCGTGGGGCCTGGAGCGTTTACTTTGAAAAAATTAGAGTGTTCAAAGCAGGCCCGAGCCACCTGGAATACCGCAGCTAGGAATAATGGAATAGGACCGCGGTTCTATTTTGTTGGTTTTCAGAACTGAGGCCATGATTAAGAGGGACAGCCGGGGGCATTCGTATTGGGCCGCTAGAGGTGAAATTCTTGGACGGGGCAAGACGGACCAGAGCGAAAGCATTTGCCAAGAATGTTTTCATTAATCAAGAACAAAAGTCGGAAGTTTGAAGACGATCGTATTACCTTCGTAGTTCCGACCATAAACGATGCCAACTGGCGATGCGGCAGCGTTATTCCAATGGGGCGGGGCGGGGCGGGGTCGGGCGGGGGGGGGGGGGGGAGGGGGAGAATCAGGGAAGGGGAGTCGGTGGCGGGTGGGAGGGCACACATGTTTTTGTGTGTGGTGGAGGGGGCTGGGCAGGACTGCTGCCCCAGCCACCTGGGAAGTACACCGGGTCGCGCCTGCGCGCGTCCCGGGAGAACAACTCCCCTGTCCCTGGTTGGGGGAAAGATCCCTCCCCAACCCCCCGAGAGTTCGTGCGTTGACTTTTGTGCACCCTCAACAGCCCCTTCCTTTGGGTGAATCCACCTCACAGTCTCTGGAGTCCTCACCGGGGACCTTCCTCTGCCCGCAGTTGCCACCTACACCCCGACCCAGTGGGAAGCCTCTGGGCTTTTTTTTTTTCCCTTAAACGTCAAGAGAGGGTACGGTGCCAGGAGCCACTCCCCTAATGCCCTGAGCCGCCCATGCGCCCAAGGAGCCCTGGACCTGGGAGAAGCCAGGAGAGGGCCAAGAGAAAGCAAGCAGGAAGAAAAGGGGCCAGGTTCAGGACATGGTGGTAGTGGCACAAGGCCACTGGAAGATGTGTCTCTGATGTTAGTGTCAGTTGAAGCAGTCACCTTTGAATTCTTTCACCAAGTCAAAGTGGTGGTGAGTGAAGCAGCCACATGGATAAAACTTTTCTCAGCAGTTTAGGCATAGAGCAGAGCTTGCAGGCACTGTTGCAGAAACCATTCGCCATATTCTTGCGAAGGTCAAAAAGGAAATCCATTTTCCACATTGTCCTACGAGCTAGTGTAGAGCCACTATGAATGCATTGCTAACGACAGAGTAATACTGTCACTGAAGGCAAAACAGAAGAAGCATTCTGAAAGAATGTATGTCAGTATAAGCACGTGACAGCATACACACGGACAAATACACATACAAAGGTGTGTATGTATAGACTAATCTTGCGTATGCTTCAGTGAAGAATGTGATCATATCGATATTTTCCAACAGAAAAAACCATGGTTTACTCCGTGAAACAAGACCGGGCGTGAACATTCAACAAAAGATTTTAGGAGGAAAACAAATGACATTTTTAGAAAACTGTTTCCAAAGCCCCCATATTCACCATAGATGGATATGTGCATGTTTGGATGTTTGATGTGTGAATGTGTGGATGGCTGGTTGACTTGTAAGCCTGGCTGGCTGGCTAGTTAGACGAGCAGATGGAAGGACGCACGGACGGGCATGTGGAAAGAGGGGGGAGCCATAAGCTTCTTTGGAAGAGGTCAGCAATATATTCTTTCGGTTCTTTCGTGTCAAATTTCTGAGCCTGGATCTAACACACAAAACACTTACCTCGGCATGCTAAATCTCAGATGATATTCACCTCCGACCCTGGCTTCCGATCTCCATTTTATCACCATCCATTCCATACAAAGCCCAAGAGAACTAGCTTTTGATAGAGTAGGAAGCAGATTTCTGATATGGAAAGTATCTTGACTTCACAGTGTAGCTTAGCTCTGTATGACTGTGTCCTCGGCAAGCTGAGAGGCTAGATACAGGCATGAATTCGAATCTCATACTTACCGAGGGATGAGTTCTGGAATCACTTGCAATAGTTGTCAATTCTGAGACCTTAGGGCTATGGAGACATGAAAGTCGAAAAGAGAAAAGTAGGATTTCCCTACCCCTTACTCCCACATCACTTCTAGATACAAGTGATTCACATTCTTCCCAAGCACCCGGCCAGCACAGTCAAGCGTAACATGCATTTGAGGTCAGAGCTGGGATCAGGCCCGGAAGCT
The DNA here is from genome assembly GCA_023101885.1 of Typhlomys cinereus. Taxonomy (NCBI): domain Eukaryota; kingdom Metazoa; phylum Chordata; class Mammalia; order Rodentia; family Platacanthomyidae; genus Typhlomys; species Typhlomys cinereus. The sequence goes on from JALPQD010000454.1 coordinate 1,446,056, forward strand.
CCTGGAAATCTGGGTAGAATCCATATTCTCTGGACTCTTTCTCCAGTCTGTCCTTACAGGCTCTACGTGTGCTGATGGACCTCAGAGGATATCCGAGAGGTGGCAACATCTTCCTGCTTTCTTGACTTCTCTTTCATGTCTCCACCTATATCCCTTATTCCTTCCCTTATCCCCACACCACTTGAACCCTACTCATTTGAATCAGCCCTATGTCACAGTACATCTTCAGCATCATTGTAGAGACAGACTCATGTCCATGGACACGTAATCAGACTCCCTGCTGAGAACACGTCGTGTTTGACTCTCGGCTCCTCATACACACATTTTTCCTCTACTTTGGATGACGCTTGGATCTCCAGGCCTCTGAAAGCAAGCCTGCCTTTCTCCTATCTACGCAAGTGAACTTAAATCCCTCACCTCAGTCAGTCACCAGTGTCATTGCTGGTCATTTTCTCACTCTCTGTCTTACTTGAATCAGAGGTTAACCTATATCTCTGCTCCGAATTTTCCGCACCACGGCTAATCTGTCCTATGCTTAGAGAGGAAGAGGAATGGAGAGCAGTACCACCCGACTCAAGTTTTCAAGATGATTTCATTCTTCAGGTTAGAGTTTTCCCTTTTGACATTTGTCAGACAGAGTTTTGGATACAGCATGACAGCAACCGAATGGGAAAGAAGCTCATGATTTCCCATGCTCTCCTGATCATACTGATCCTGTCCTCTAACTGATGGGATTATGGGCAAGCGTCACCATACACTATAAGGTGTACATGTACCTATGTGCGTGTGTGTGTGTGTATGCACACAAACGTACATATATTAACATATATACACACTCACACATGCACATATGTAGGGCCATATATATATACATACACATGAGCTCTCGGTGTCTAAGTGAATTTTACTCTCATAGTGATAGCGTGAACGTGAACCCATGACTTTGCCCTGCCAAACGAATGTTCTGTATAAGCCTTCCTGTATAAGCCAGTAGAAATATCGACCCAGGAATTCGGAAAGTAACTCGACTCAAGATAGCAATTGCATTCGTTTTCTTTGGGGGTCCATTGATCAATGTGGTGAATGCACAAGTGTACTTCCATGTTGGTGCACTCACGAGCTCTTCCTACAACTTCCCTTCAAGGGTCACCAAGCCTTCTGAGTTCTGTGTGTGAATACACTGTTGCCTCTGCTGACAAGCGTCATCTATCTGTGAACTGCGTGAGCTATTCCGTGACATCACCTAGCCGAAGAATGTTAACTTCAATCTGCAAGTGCCATCTAAGTAGAAGTGTGATTTAAACGAGTGAATATAATTCGTCTGACATTTCAAAGAAAGGAAAGGCAAACAATGAAAAGTGTAGTTCTCCCTCCAAGTGCAGGAGTTGTGCAGTGTGAGGCCTATGAGCAAAGGGACCTTGCCGGCGGCCCCCTGCAAAGCCCCTCCGTTTCAAGGGAATGTTTCCCTCCCAGGCGGAGGGCTCCCAACACTTAGAGAATCAGGAGGGTGGGGGGCGAGAGAGACCGAGGCTTGGGATGGGGGCTTTTCCTCCCAGGACCAACTGTCTCCGGAGGGGGGGGAGAGACTTCTCCACAAGACCAGCAGGCTGTGGAAGCTGAGGGGCCTAAGGAGGCACAGGAGGGAGGGAGACAGGAGCCAAGGCAGAGGACAGACCCGAAGAGGTGCTATGAGGACATAGAAGCAGGGGAGGACGCTTCCAGACACCGTGGAAAGGGGCGTGGGGGCAAAACGCCAGTTTTCCTGCAGCTCCGGGCTGAGAGATTCCACGTGTGAATCCCGCTGCGCAGCCCCTGAGGGGCTAGAGACACTGTCGGGTGGCGGAAACGGGCCGTGACTCCCGGCGAGGGTCACACCATGGCGCCTGGATGACGTGCTGAGGGCCGGAGGAAGGCGGAAGACTGAGCCCCTGAGGTGGCTGAGGGCCAGGGGCAGTGCGTGGGCGGGATGGGATGTTTGTCTTCACCGTCGGTCCCCGGAGCAGAGAGTGCCAGGAGGGCCCAGAAGCAGGGACAGAGGTTATCCCAGGCCGGTGTGTGTGAGTTTCATTGAGGGCCTTTGTGAGGGGCTCTTGGTGTGGAAATGGAACCTCATCCTTTCCACAGCAGGGAGAGGGAGGAGGCGTAGGGGGCGGGGAGGTTATGATGGTGTGCAGGAGGGTGAGGGCCCCGGTGTGGGTCTGGGCGGGTTCCAATCCGTCTGCGGCCGGCTCGCCCCCCCTCCCGATGCAGGACGTGTCCCCCGTGGGGCGTTCTGCTCAGCCGGGCTCCTGGAGCCTCTGACGCCCAAAAGTCTTCTCTGAAGGTGGAGAGCGGGTGCCACCTTGAGTCAGGTAGCCAACCCCGAGTCCAAAGGATGTGGAATCCCAGGACCGTGAAAAGCATGCCTCAGGCGTTGCGGACTCCTGCCCTCGGCTCCACTGCTCAATCCTCTGCAAGCACCTCAGCCTCACAGCGCTGGAGGTTCCTGGGCTGCAGGTCAGTTGGGAGCTCTCTGGCTCTGCCGCGTTCGCCTGTGAGGGCAGGGAGGGTGAGGTGGAGAGAGAAATGAGTGGGGGAGCCACGGGAGCCATCTGCTTGTGGGCTGTCTCCCTCTAGCCTCGCGTTGGTTCTCGGGGCCCTCGCGGCCCCTGCCTTTTCCCCAGCCTACATGGGCTCATGTCTGGGTGCCGTCTGTGCCCTCTGACTCTGGCAGAGACGAGCTTCTTCGGCCGGGACGCCAAATGAAGTCCTGCCACTTCTGTTCCTGCTGCTCTTGCCACTGTGGCGGCTGAGGCGGGTGGCAGCTTCGGAGGTGGCGGTGGCGGCTCCAGATCCTAGTCTTGCTTCAAAGGATGTGGAGCAGGGCTTGAAACTCATCCGGGATGAGGGGTGGCTCAGGTGCCGGTAGCTCCCCTTCTGCTTCCCCTTCCTGTAGCATGGCTGCTGGCTGCTGCAAGGAGCCAGGTCCCGACAGCAGTTGTTCCAGGAGGTCCCAGAGAGGGGTGTCTGGCTGGCAGCGGTGGCTGTCCAGGGCAGAAGGCCGAACGGGTGCTGGCAGGTGGTGGCCGGAGGAGAGCAGCTGTCCGGGCGGCCACCACCCAGGGCTTCGTCCTTGGGGTGCGGCCAGCTGAGTCCCGGGTCTTGCAGGAGGCTGTTGCTGCAGGGTGTCCAACGGGGCGGGGACGGGTGGTGCTGGAGCCTCAGGCTGGCATGAGGACCGAGTGGGGCTGGAGCGCTCCGCGTGCGCAGCAGCAGGCCCTCGCGGAGAGGAAAGGGGGAGACGGAAGGGTGCCTGGGCCGGAATGAAGTGTGGCCCCGCGGCACATTGGGGAGGGGCCGCCGAAGCGGAGTGGGCGCAGAGGGTCTTCGTGGAGGCTACGGCCTGCCTCCGCGGGCTTCCGCCAGACGCGATAAGCCAAGGGCAGGACACGCTGTGGCGGGGAGGGCTCCGAGGACATGGGACGGTCCAGAGAAGCAGAGGAGGCCAGCGATTCGGCAGCGCCCCCGCCAGGGTCTTGACAGCCGCTCCCACTCTCAAGTGTTGGAATCACTGTGGATTCGCTATAAACTGAGAAAAGGTTGAGAGAATATTCCCGTGTTCCTGAAGCCTCTCCTTCCTTTGCCAATTGTGCTTATAACTTCAGAGAAAGAAGACCGTAAAAAAGGAAGTTTCCGTGAAAACGAACACGAGGCTTACAGAGTTGTGAAAGACACAGTTTCTATGATCCATCAACTCAGGGTCAAGAAATGTCAAGGATTAACAAATCCCCATGAAATTGCTGTCTTCAAATCGAATCTTCCATCGCTCACACTTATAATTTCAGCACTCAGGGAGGTGATACAGGATGACTATGAATTTGAACTGAACTGAAGCCCGCCTGGCCTCTGGAGACCCTGTCTCAGAAAATTGGCCAAACACATCACTACGTGGGCGAGTGTTCAAATGTAATTTTATCTATCTATTTATGTATCCATCTATTTACGTATTTATCTATCTATCTATCTCTCTGTCTGTCTGTCTGTCTATCTATCTATCTATCTATCTATCAATCGAGGTATCTACTTATTTATTCTATGCACACTCTTATTTTACTACAGTAACGATGAGAATACCACCTTCCCCACAACAGGAACCAGTAAAATTTATCCCCAAAGCGATTCAGTAGAAAACAGGTCAGTTTCAGAATTTGAAAACCAAAGAAAAAAAGGAGAAAACCTTTCCTAAGTCTTTAAGTCCTATTTGAAAAGAGAAAACCCCAAATCCCATCATTGGCTGCACAGTCCCGTCGCCCCCCCTCCCCCTTCCCCCTCCCCTCTCCCCCTCCCCCCCCCGAAATGCCGGTGGCGACGCCTGGGTTCTGCTGCACGCGTGGATTTGCTGGCTGTTTAGCTGGTGTCCATTCTTTCATGGTAGGGATCCAGCTGTGCATCCAGCTCCTCCGCCCAGAGCTGCTGTTTGGAATTGGCGCCGGTTCCTCGGCCTCTTCCCCGCTGCCAGCTGCCTCAGCGAGTCCCTCTGGGAGTACCACCACCACTGCCAAATGCTCCCTAGCCGCCTCCGCCTCAGCCTCCGCCTCCGCCTCCGCCTCCGCCTCCGCTTCTGCTTCTGCTTTGTGTTGGTCTCCGCTGTGCGTCAACCTGTGACGTCATGAGCTGGATGTTCATAGGGCGGCCACGCAGAGGGACACCGTTCTATTGCCTCATGGCCTCCAGGGCGTCTGCCTTCCGCTCAAAGTGCAGGAATGCCGTCCCTAAGCTTCGCCCACACGGATCATAGTGCACGGCTGCCTTCTTCAGCGTTCTGAATTCAGCGAAGACTTCCCGAACGTCGGCGCCCGACAGCCCGAAGTGCAGGTTTGACAGCAGAAGTCTGTCGCTGGTCTCCAGGCCGGCACCGCCCCCGATGCCGCTGTCGAAGAGGTCGTGCTGCCACTTGTCGGGCAGCCGCTTCGGCCCGCTGTAGGGCGCCAGCCGATTCCTGCCCCCGCCTTCGAGGCCGCGGGCGAGGACCGGCCGGTTCCGCATGGGCCCGATGCCGCCGCCGCCGCCCTGCCAACCGGCCCTGCCGAATCCCCGGCCCGCGCCGTGGCCGCCGCGCTGGCTCCGGTTCAGCTTGATGATGTCGTCCAGAGACATATCCATCTTGGAGGCCATGGCGGGCGCGCAATCGGAGTCTTGGCTCTAAAATGTAATTTGAGAAAACTTTCCGAATAGGTCTGTGTTCCTCTGGCCTCTCCTCCTTTGCCAATTGTGTTTATACCTTCAGAGAAAGAAGACCGGAAAAAAAGGAAGTTTCCGTGAAAACGAACACGAGGCTTACAGAGTCGTGAACGACACACGTTCTATGACCTATCAACTCAGGGTCAAGAAATGTCAAGGATTAATAAATTCCCATGAAATTGCTGTCTTCAAATCGAATCTTCCCTCACTCGCGCTTCCAAATTCAGATCTCGGGGAGTTGAGACAGGATTGGATAGGTGCTTGGGTCAAGTGTGTGAAAAAGGAGGTTCTACCCCCAACGCTTTCGAAAGATTTCTGCTGAGTTAAGAAATTTCAAAGATCCAGGAACGTCCAAACTACAGAGAAAGACCTTCTTCATTATCCCTGAAGGGAAGAAGCAAAGAAAGTTTTCCTGATGTCTCTACCCGTGTGCACAGGAGGATGACTTTCCAGACTTGGATGAGTTCTGCCGGTTGCTTTGGCCTCCTAGCTCCAAGCAATCCAGGCTGCAGTCTGAGGCTGCAGTGCACTGGATGACGTCTGAAGCTTCTTTCACACATCTTTCTTCCGGTATCTCCCCCTTTGCAACTTCCACTATCCAATCAGATCAGAGTCTGAATAAATCCGCCTACTCCCATGATCTTATCATCCCAACACCTGATTGACCACACCTACTCACCATCCTGCTAAATGAGATTGGAATGTAGCTTTGTTCAAGGTGACTGACTGAGACTTGAAAGATGAAGAGAAGATGTCATGTGGAAAGCAAGGACTTGCTCATACATTGACTGACACCATTTTGCTAATCTTATGGAGAGTTCTCCTTGTGATTTACGTATCAGAAGAGCAGGCCTGTCTCTCTGTGGTAGACATTCCGTGACTCAAGTGTTAGAATCATTGTGGATTCGGTGTAAATTGTGAAAAGGTTGAGAGAGTATTCCTGTGTTCCTGAAGCCTCTCCTTCCTTTGCCAATTGTGTTTATAACTTCAAAGGAAGAAGACAGTAAAAAAGGAAGTTTCCGTGAAAATGAACATGAGGCTTACAAAGTCATGAAAAACACCGTTTCTATTATCTATTAACTAAGGGTCAAGAAATGTCAAGGATTAATAAATTCCCATGAAATTGCTGTCTTCAAATCAAAGCTTTCATCGCTCACACTTATAATTTCAGCATTCAAGGAGGTGATACAGGATTACTATGAATTTGAACTGAAGCCAGCCTAGCCTCTGGAGACCCTGTCTCAGAAAATTAGCCAAACACATAAATATGTGGGCAAGTGTTAAAATGTAATTATATTTGTTTTTCTATTTACGTATCTATCTATTTATGTATCTGTCTATTTACGTATCTATCTATCTTTCTATCCATCTACGTATCAATTTATCTACTTATTTATTCTATGCACAGTCTTATTTTACTACAGTAACGATGAGAATACCACCTTCCCCACAACAGGAACCAGTATAATTTATCCCCAACATAATTCAGTACAAAACAGGTGTGTTTCAGAATTTGAAAACCAAAGAAAAAAAATGGGAAAACTTTTTCTAAGTTTTTAAGTCCTATTTGAAAAGAGAAAACCCAAATCCATCATTGGCTGCACAGTCCAGTTGCCCCCCTCCCACTGGAGATGACGGTGGCGACACCTGCGTTCTGCTGCACATGTGGATTTGCTGGCTGTTTAACTGGTGTCCATTCTTTCATTGTAGGCATCCAACTGTGCATCCAGCTCCTCCGCTGAGAGCTGCTGTTTGGAATTGGTGCCAGGTTCCTCGGCCTCTTCCCCGCTGCCAGCTGCCTCAGCGTGTCCCTCTGGGCGTACCACCACCACTGCCAAATGCTCCAGAGCCAGGGTTTCTCGTCATGCCGCCTCTGCTTCAGCTTTGTGTTGGTCTCCACTGTGTGTCAATCTGTTACGTTACGAGCTGGATGTTCATAGGGCGGCCATGCAGAGGGACACCGTTGTATTGCTTCATGGGCTCCGGGTCGTCTGCTTTCCGCTCAAAGTGCTGGTCTGCTGTCCCCAAACTTCGCCCACACCGATCGTAGTGCACGGCTGCCTTCTTCAGCGTTCCTTATTCAGGGAAGGCTTTCCTTCTTTTATTACATCTACCTCATAAGAAGACTCTAGTTTAGCAGGTTTTTATATCTGGCCAGGGGGTGACATCCAATACTCATCAGGGTGGAGCCATGGGCATTGATGGAGTAGCAAAACTGAAAAAAAAATCAACAAAACCATAAAGTCCTCGGTATCTGAGGGAGAGATTTTGAGTCCGCGAGCCGTGCGGCTGTTCTCAAGGCCGCCCAGCGGTAGTGCTTCTCGGTGCGGAGGGCTGACCTACGAACGGTCTGGTTCGCGGGAGTGTAACTCGCGGGTTGCTTTAATGTTGGGGGGTTTTTTGGCCCACTTCTGGAGCGGAGCACGCAGTGGGGGTCTCGGGCTGTCCGGGCCGGTCGACCAGAAATCCTTCTCGTTCGTCCTAGCTCGCCCCCCCTCCGCCCCAAACCTCGCAGGGAGGGGATTCGGCGTTTCCTCCGGCCGCCCGCGCTTGCCCCCCCCCCCGCCCCGAGCCTCTCCTCGTCTTTGGGCCGAGGGACTGGCCCGCGAAGTTGTTGTGAGCGAGCAGGTGAGGAGCTGAGGTGCTGGGCAGACCGGACGACCTGGTCCGGCGTTCGCTGTTCTGCTCGGAAGTCCCAGGCGATCCTTTTGTGCCTTTGCCTTTCCTTCCCGGCTTCCCTCACCGCTCCGCCCGGCAGTCACTCGGGCACGACGGAGCCGTGCCACGGTGTTTAGGTCGCGATGGACCCGACCAGACTCCATCCCATCCCATCCCCCCCACCCCATCCCCGGGGTCGGGGTGTGCGCGCTCGCCCTTCGGCCGGTTGACTGCCCTGCGTCGAGGACCCAGGAGGTCGACCAGTTGTCCTTGGAATGCTTTCGTTCTCTTGCGAATGGGAGGCGTGTCGGCAGCAGGGGTCGCCGGGCCTCTGGTGCAGAAGTTCGTGTAGGTCTCCGGCAGACTCTCGCCGCTTCCCGCACTGCGCCCATTATTTTCGGCAGAGTGGCAGTTTCCACCTGCAGTATATGCTGACACCTGTCCGTCACTGTGGGTGACTCGGAGAGGCTTGGGTCTTCGCGATTGCGTCTTGCCGGAGGCCGGTGGGCTTTTCTTTCTTCCCGATTCGTGGCCTTGGCTTCCCCGGCCTTGGCTCCCTCGCTTTTTTTTGTTTTTTTTTTTTGAGACCGTTTTTTAATGCCGCGATAAGTTCTTTTTTTTTTTTTTGGCCCTCCTCTCCCACCGGGGCGCGGCTTGGTTCTCTTCGCCCGTGTTTGTGGCACCCCCGAGGGCGTCCTTTTTTTTTTTTTTTTTTTTTTGCGTGTTAGGCGTTCCCGTTGATATAACTGAAGAGACTTCGGAAGAAAGAGGGATGTGGTGTGAGGTGTTCTGCTTCCCGCCGCCTCCTCACCTGTTTCCTCCTTGTGAGCCATGGGTCCCGTAGCCCTTTTTTTCTTTTTCCTCTTCTTTCCTGAACCCCTCCGTTCTTTCCCGGGCCTGCCCCCCCCCCCCCCCCGTGTTCCCGCTATGCGACGGGTTTGGCTTGCTGTTTCTCGCCGGCCTTCCCTCTCTCCTCCCCTTTCTTGGGGAGGTTTTTTTTTTTTTTTTGTTTTTTTTTTTCCTCTCTCAAAACTCCCTTTGAAAACAACCATCTCCCCCTCAAGTTTTTGGCTTTTTGAAAGGGAGGTTTTTTTCTGGATGCTGCTTGGGTGTGCTCTCCCCCGGGGCCGTCTCTCTCTCCCCGACGTTGGGACAGTGTTGGGTGTGTTCCCCTGCGCTTTTTTTTTTTTTTTTGTTTTTTGCGTTGCCTAATTCGGATCGATGTGGTGCTCGTTCCTCCCTCTTCGGGCCCAGGACCTAAGCCGCGCCAGGCGAGGGACGGACATTCATGGCGAATGGGACCGATCCTTCTCGTTGCTGCCTGCCGGGCCCCTCGTACTATTCTGGCCCCATCTTTTGGTGGTGTGTGGAAGGCAGGGGTGTCGGTAACCGGCCCGGCTTTGCCCGCCTCCCCCGACCTTGGTACTTCGTTGTGGGTTTCTGGGGGTCCCGAGATTGGCCGGCAGGGTTTGCGACCTTTGCTGTGTTGCCCCCGTCTGCGTCATTCTCCTCCTGGTTGGTCGGTTGGCTTTTGGCCCCCCTCGTGCCGTGGGGAAGGTCTGCCCCGCTGGCGCTGCGTCGCCTCTCTCCCACGGTGGGCGTGCGTGCCGTGCCTTGGCCATTTTGTGGTGCTCCTGGAGAGTGCTCCGGGTTGACCCTCAAAAGGTGCCTGAGGCTGAGTTCGGTGGGGTCAGTATCCTTTGTCTGGGCTCCTTTAACCTCCGGTCGCTGCTGTGGCGCTTGTTAGGGGCTCCCCCTCCCGTGGGGGGTGTTCCCGTACTCTGGCGTGCTTGCTGTGGTTTCGGCAGCCGCAGGGGGTGGGTCGAGGCGGTGAGTGGCACGTCCCCCGTGTCGGGCCGTGCCTTTGGCTTCTCCCCCACGTGCTGTGGGGCGGCTCTCGGATTGGGCAGCGCCGCCCCGTGCAGCCCCTCCCGTTGGCTGTGCGTCGGCTGTGTCGAGCGATTGTGGCTTGTCCCACCCGCGGGTCCTGTTGTCTTGGGTCCCCGGCCGCGAACGCTCCAGCGCCCTGGTTCTTCACCTCTAACCGCAGGCCCCCTCCGTTGAGTGCCACCTGATGATGCGGCGAGCGTCGTGGGGTGTCAGGCTGGGTCTGACCCGCCTCAGTGAGAAATGTTCCTTCTCTACAATCCGAGAGGGGCGTGCCTTGGCTGCCGGGGTCCCGGATTCCCGGCTCCTGGCCGCCCGTGTTCTGTGCGCAGCAGCCCGCCGATGGCTTCGCCTTGCGACCGTCTCGAGTGCGTAGGCTGGGGCTGCCCTCCTCTCCCTTTCCTCCTCTTGGGGGTTGGGGAGGGGAGGGGTCCGCCGTCCCCCTGCGGTGGGGGGGCCGAGCGCCCGCTCTTTGCCTATTGCGGCCCGGCCTCCCCTCCATCGCGCGCCGGAGGATCCCGGGGCTGACCGCCTCGTGGCGTCGGGAGTGCGTTGTGGCGGGGGGGCAGTGAGTTGCCGGCCCCGCGTTTGTGTGTGCTCCCCCTCAGAGGGGTGGTCGCCCGGGAGCGGGGTTGGCGGGGGTCCCGCCTCCCCTGCCCGTCGCCGTGGGCGGCTCCGTCTCTCTGCTCGTTTCCCGTTTCCCCTCGTCCTGTGCTCGCGGCCGCGGTGGTGTGCGGGCTCCGGGGTGGCGAGGTCGTCGCCCGGAGCTTCGCGGTGGGTGTCGGTTCCCCCGCCTCCCCGGGAGCGGGGCTGGATTCCTCCCGGACGGCCCGTGGACAAGTTGGATGCTGTGGCCCGGTGTGTCCCGGATGTTGGGGGTTGCCCTCGGCGAGCTCGGCGGCGCCGGGCGCGCCTGGTGGCTCTCGGGGTTGGCGAGGCGCTCTTTTTCCCTTCCCCTTTCCCCTGAAAGAGGGTCTCGGGCCGTGTGGGACCTGTGCGTGGCGTCGCAGCGTGTCCAGGCGTGCGGGCGGCCCCTCGGGTGTGGGCGGCGATCCCGTCGGTTTTCCTGCGGCCCGGCTTTCTGGCGTCTTTGGTCTCATCGGCCCCCGGCCCGGAGGGGGGATTTCGGGGTTTGGGAAGAGAGGTCTCCTCTCCCCGGGGTGCGTCTCCGTCGTGTCCCCCCGTCCGTCCTGGCCCTCGTCTTGCCGCGTTGCTCCTCTCCCTCTGCCTTCTGTCGGTTCTGCCTCTTTCCCGCCTTCTGCCCGGCTGTGCCTGGACCCGATTGTTGCTGCCTGGAGGCCCGGCCCCTTCGCGGGCGTTTCGGGCGTGCGGCGGGGAAGGGCGCGTGGTTGGTTGTGCTGGGGGGGGGCTCTGCTGCTCGGCAGACGGGGAGGGGACTTCCCGGCGGTGTGGCGCCGCGGTGTGCGTGTGAGGGGCGCCCGGCCCCCTGCCGAGAGGAAGAGCTGGGGCGTGCCCGAGGTTGTTTTGCGTGCTTGTGTTCGTGGCTCGTGGTCGTCGCGGCCGAGGAGCGAACCCGCTCGTGCGGCTCCTCACTTGCCCCGGGGCCGTGCAGGACGCGCTGCGCCGAGGAGGGCGCTTGGTGGTGAGATTCCGCGGTCGGGGGGGCCGTGCTCGGGCTCCGCTCCGGAAGCCCCGTCGTCCCCTGCCACCGCGGCCGCCTCCTGGGGCCTCGCCCGCCCCTCCCTCGCTACCTCTCCCTCCTCTCCCCTCCCACGCCTGCTGCGTTTAAGGCGCTCCCCCCTCCGTCCCGCTGGCCTCCGCCGCCCCTTGTCCGTCGGCCCTCCAGCAGGGCTTGTTTCCCGCCCACCCCGTTGGTTTCCAACTCTCGAGGGAGCGCGTCCCGGGCTCCGTCCTGTCGTTGCGTCCTGGCTGCCTGGACCCGTGCGGCCCTGTCTGCCCCCGTGTCCTGCCGCTGTGGTGGCTTGTGTGCCCGGCTCCCTCTCCCCCACCCCCCCGTCTGTCCGCCTTTCCTCCTCCTCCTCCTCTCCCACCTTCTCCTGTCCCGCCCCGTTGCGGTGGCGTTGGAAGCAAGGTCGGGGTTGGCGTTGTTGGAGAAGGGGGGGTGGGTGGTGGCTCCGTGTGGGCGTTGGGGTTTTGGGTTTGCCGCTGCTTTGGAGCCTCGGGATCTCTGCTACTCGGGGGCCCGGGGAATGACGTGGCGTCGGCGCCTGAGGGCCGTTCTGCTCCCCCCTGTTCCCGTTTCCTCCCCGCGCCCCCCGAAGGTCGTGGCGACCCCCCACGGACCCCCGGTCCCGTGTGTGTGTGCCGGTCGTTCCCCCCCGCGCCTCTTCTGCGTCTCCGCCGCTCGTGCCCGTTGATGGGTTTCTCGGCTCGCCGGTGAACCTGGTTGGGAGAAAAGGAGGGTGTTGGGGGGGGCGGGTCAGAGCCGAGAGGAAGGCTGTTGGAAGACGAGGGGGAAAAGAGAAAGGGACGAAAAAGGAGGCGAGAGAAAAAAGGGGCCCTCCCGTCAGTCGCGTGGGGGTTTCGGTCTCTGGGGTTTGGCATCCCGCCTTGTCGGTTGGCGTTGGACCTTTGGAGAAGCCCCCCTTGGCCCACGGCTGTGCCCCGCCTCCCGGTGTGGGGTCTCTCTCGCTTGCTCCCCTCCCTCTCTCCCCCCCTCCCCGTCTTTTCTCTCTCTCTCTCTCCCCCCCTCCTCCACCTCCCCCCCTCCCTCCCCACCGGCTCGTTTTCCCCGCCCCTCCTCTACCTGTTGATCCTGCCAGTAGCATATGCTTGTCTCAAAGATTAAGCCATGCATGTCTAAGTACGCACGGCTGGTACAGTGAAACTGCGAATGGCTCATTAAATCAGTTATGGTTCCTTTGATCGCTCGCCTCATCTCCTACTTGGATAACTGTGGTAATTCTAGAGTAATACATGCCGACGGGCGCTGACCCCCTTCGCGGGGGGGGGGGTGCGTGCATTTATCAGATCAAAACCAACCTGGTCAGCTCCCCCCTCCCGGCCCCGGCCGGGCGGCGGGGCGCCGGGGCTTTGGTGACTCTAGATACGGGCCGATCGCACGCCCCCCCCCCCCCCCGGTGGTGGCGACGACCCATTCGAACGTCTGCCCTATCAACTTTTGATGGTAGTCGCCGTGCCTACCATGGTGAACTACGGTGATGGGGATCAGGTTTGATTCTGGAGAGGGAGCCTGAGAAACGGCTACCACACATCCAAGGAAGGCAGCAGGCGCTAATTACCCACTCCCAACCCGGGGAGGTAGTGACGAAAAATAATACAGGACTTTTTCGAGCCCTGTAATTGGAATGAGTCCACTTCAAATCCTTTCGCGAGGATCCATTGGAGGGCAGAGTCTGGTGCCAGCAGCCGCGGTAATTCCAGCTCCAATAGCGTATATTAAAGTTGCTGCAGTTAAAAAAGCTCGTAGTTGATCTGGAGCGGGCGGGCGGTTGGGGAGTCGCCGCCCGTCCGCCCCTTGCCTCTCGGCGCCCCCCCGATGCTCTTAACTGAGTGTCCCGTGGGGCCCGAGCGTTTACTTATGAAAAAATTAGAGTGTTCAAAGCAGGCCCGAGCCCCTGGAATACCGCAGCTAGGAATAATGGAATAGGACCGCGGTTCTATTTTGTTGGTTTTCGGAACTGAGGCCATGATTAAGAGGGACGCCGGGGGCATTCGTATTGGGCCGCTAGAGGTGAAATTCTTGGACGGGGCAAGACGGACCAGAGCGAAGCATTTGCCAAGAATGTTTTTCATTAATCAAAACGAAGTCGGAAGTTCGAAGACGATCGTATTACCTCGTAGTTCCGACCATAAACGATGCCACTGGCGATGCGGCGGCGTTATTCCCATGGGCGGGGGGAGGGGGAGAATCAGGGAAGGGGAGTCGTGGGCGGGTGGAGGGCACACTGTTTTTTGTGTGTGGTGGAGGGGGCTGGAGTCGCTGCCCCAGCCACCTGGGAAGCACACCGGGTCCGCCTGCCGCTCTCGGGAGAACAACTCCCCTGTCCCTGGTTGGGGGAAAGATCCAATGACTGACTCCCCAACCCCCGAGAGTTCGGCGTTGACTTTTGTGCACCCTCAACAGCCCCTTCCTTCGGGTGAATCCACCTCACAGCCTCTGGAGTCCTCACCGGGGACCTTCCTCTGCCGCAGTTGCCACCTACACCCACCCGACCCGGTGGGAAGCCTCTGGGCTTTTTTTTTCCCCTTAAACGTCAAGAGGGTACGGCGCCAGGAGCCACTCCCCTAATGCCCTGAGCCGCCCATGCGCCCAAGGAGCCCTGGACCTGGGAGAAGCCAGGAGAGGGCCAAGAGAAAGCAAGCAGGAAGAAAAGGGGCCAGGTTCAGGACATGGTGGTAGTGGCACAAGGCCACTGGAAGATTGTGTCCTGATGTTAGTGTCAGTTGAATTCTTTGACCCCAAGTCAAAGTGGTGGTGAGTGAAGCAGCCAAATGGATAAAACTTTTCCTCAGCAGTTTAGGCATAGAGCAGAGCTTGCAGGCACTGTTGCAGAAACCATTCGCCATCCTCTTGCGAAGGTCAAAAAGGAATCCATTTTCCACATTGTCCTACGAGCTAGTGTAAAGCCACCACGAATGCATTGCAACGAAAGAGACAGAGTAATACTGTCACTGAAGGCAAAACAGAAGAAGCATTCTGAAAGAATGTATGTCAGTATAAGCACGTTGACAGCATACACACGTACAAATACACATACAAAGGTGTGTATGTATAGACTAATCTTGTGTATGCTTCAGTGAAGAATGTGATCATATCGATTTTTCCAACAGACAAAACCATGGTTTACTCCGTGAAACAAGACCGGCCTGAACATTCAACAAAGATTCTAGAGGAAAACAAATGACTTTTTAGAAAACTGTTTCCAAAGCCCCCATATTCACCATGGATGGATATGTGCATTGATGTTGGATGTTGATGTTTGATGTGATGTGTGAATGTGTGGATGGCTGGTTGACTTGTAAGCCTGGCTGGCTGGCTAGTTGGACGAGCAGATGGAAGGACGACGACGGACAGAATGGATGGAATAGAGAGCCACTCTTTGAAGGGGTCAGCAATATTCTTTCGGTTCTTTCGTGTCAAATTTCTGAGCCTGGATCTAACACACAAAACACTTACCTCGGCATGCTAAATCTCAGATGATATTCACCTCCGACCCTGGCTTCCGATCTCCATTTTATCACCACCCATCCATACAAAGCCCAAGAGAACTAGCTTTTGATAGAAGTAGGAAGCAGATTTCTGATACGGAAAGTATCTTGACTTCACAGTGTAGCTTAGCTCTGTATGACTGTGTCCTGGGCAAGCTGAGAGGCTAGATACAGGCATGAATTCGAATCTCATACTTACCGAGGGATGATTTTCTGGAATCGCTTGCAATAGTTGTCATTCTGAGACCTTAGGGCCATGGAGACATGAAAGTCGAAAGAGAAAAGTAGGATTTCCCTACCCCTTCCTCCCACATCACTTCTAGATACAAGTGATTCCCATTCTTCCCAAGCACCCGGCCAGCACAGTCAGCTTCACATCCATTTGAGGTCAGAGCTGGGATCAGGCCGGAAGCTCCTGGAAATCTGGGTAGAATCCATATTCTCTGGACTCTTTCTCCAGTCTGTCCTTACGGCTCTACGTGTGCTGATGAACCTCAGAGGATATCCGAGAGGTGGCAACATCTTCCTGCTTTTCTTGACTTCTCTTTCATCTCTCCACCTCTATCCCTTATTCCTTCCCTTATCCCCGCACCACTTGAACCCTACTCACTTGAATCAGCCCTATGTCACAGTACGTCTTCAGCATCATTGTAGAGACAGACTCAAGTCCATGGACACGTAATCAGACTCCCTGCTGAGAACACGTCGTGTTTGACTCTCGGCTCCTCATACACACAGTTTTTCCTCTACTTTGGATGACGCTTGGATCTCCAGGCCTCTGAAAGCAAGCCTGCCTTTTCCTATCTACGCAAGTGAACTTGAACCCCGAACCTCACCTCAGTCAGTCACCAGTGTCATTGCTGGTCATTTTCTCACACTCTGTCTTTTTGAATCAGCTTAACCTATATCTCTGCTCCGAATTTTCCGCACCACGGCTAATCTGTCCTATGCTTAGAGAGGAAGAGGAATGGAGAGCGAGCAGTACCACCCGACTCAAGTTTTCAAGATGATTTCATTCTTCAGGTTAGAGTTTTCCCTTTTGACATTTGTCAGACAGAGTTTTGGATACAGCATGACAGCAACCGAATGGGAAAGAAGCTCACGATTTCCCATGCTCTCCTGATCATACTGATCCTGTCCTCTAACTGATGGGATTATGGGCAAGCGTCACCATACACTATAAGGTGTTATGTACCTATGTGCGTGTGTGTGTGTATGCACACAAACGTACATATATTAACATATATACACACTCACACACGCACATATGTAGGGCCATATATATATAACATACACATGAGCTCTCGGTGTCTAAGTGAATTTTACTCTCATAGAGTGATATCGTGAACGTGAACCCATGACTTTGCCCTGCCAAACGAATGTCAGCATATCTCACTGCCTTCCTGTATAAGCCAGTAGAAACATCGACCCAGGAATTCGGAAAGTAACTCGACTCAAGATAGCGATTGCATTCGTTTTCTTTGGGGGTCCATTGATCAATGTGGTGAATGCACAAGTGCACTCCCATGCCCGTGCACTCACGAGCTCTTCCTACAACTCCCTTCAAGGGTACCAAGCCTTCTGAGTTCTGTGTGTGAATACACTGTTGCCTCTGCTGACAAGCGTCGTCTATCCGTGAACTGCGTGAGCTATTCCGTGACATCACCTAGCCGAAGAATGTTAACTTCAATCTGCCCGTGCCATCTAAGTAGAAGTGTGATTTAAACGAGTGAATATCATTCGTCTGACATTTCAAAGAAAGGAAAGGCAAACATGAAAAGTGTAGTTCTCCCTCCAAGTGCAGGAGTTGTGCAGTGCGAGGCCTATGAGCAAAGGGACCTTGCCGGCGGCCCCCTGCAAAGCCCCTCCGTTTCAAGGGAATGTTTCCCTCCCAGGCGGAGGGCTCCAACACTTAGAGAATCAGGAGGGTGGGGGGAGAGAGACCGAGGCTCGGATGGGGGCTTTTTCCTCCCAGGACCAACTGTCTCCGAGGGGGGGGGAGACTTCTCCACAAGACCAGCAGGCTGTGGAAGCTGAGGGCCTAAGGAGGCACAGGAGGGAGGGAGACAGGAGCCAAGGCAGAGGACAGACCCGAAGAGGTGCTATGAGGACATAGAAGCAGGGGAGGACGCTTCCAGACACCGTGGAAAGGGGCGTGGGGGCAAAAGGCCAGTTTTCCTGCAGCTCCGGGCTGAGAGATTCCACGTGTGAATCCCGCTGCGCAGCCCCTGTCGGGTGGCGGAAACGGGCCGTGACTCCCGGCGCGGGTCACACCATGGCGCCTGGATGAAGTGCTGAGGGCCGGAGGAAGGCGGAAGACTGAGCCCCTGAGGTGGCTGAGGGCCAGGGCAGTGCGTGGGCGGGATGGGATGTTTGTCTGCACCGTCGGTCCCCGGAGCAGAGAGTGCCAGGAGGGCCCAGAAGCAGGGACAGAGGTTATCCCGGCCGGTGTCTGTGATTTCATTGAGGGCCTTGGTGAGGGGCTCTTGGTGTGGAAATGGAAGCTCATCCTTTCCACAGCAGCGAGAGGAGGAGGCATAGGGGGGGGGAGGTTATGATGGTGTGCAGGAGGGTGAGGGCCCCGGTGTGGGTCTGGGCGGGTTCCAGTCCGTCTGCGGCCGCCCCCCCCCTCCCGCTGCAGGACGTGTCCCCCGTGGGGCGTTCTGCTCAGCCGGGCTCCTGGAGCCTCTGGCGCCCGAAAGTCTTCTCTGAAGGTGGAGAGCGGGTGCCACTTGAGTCAGGTAGCCAACCCCGAGTCCGAAGGATGTGGAATCCCAGGACCGTGAAAAGCAGCCCCAGGCGTTGCGGACTCCTGCCCTCGGCTCCACTGCTCAATCCTCTGCAAGCACCTCAGCCTCACAACGCTGGAGGTTCTTGGGCTGCAGGTCAGTTGGGAGCTCTCGGCCTCTGCTGCGTTCCCCTGTGAGGGCAGGGTGGGTGAGGTGGAGAGAGAAATGAGTGCAGGAGCCACGGGGGCCATCTGCTTGTGGGCTGTCTCCCTCTAGCCTCCCGTTGGTTCTCTGGGCTCTCGCTGCCCCTGCCTTTTCCCCAGCCTACATGGGCTCATGTCTGGGTGCCGTCTGTGCCCTCTGACTCTGGCAGAGACGAGCTTCCTTGGCCGGGACGCCAAATGATGTCCTGCCACTTCTGCTCCTGCTGCTCTTGCCACTGTGGCGGCTGAGGCGGGTGGCAGCTTCGAGGGGGCAGCGGCGGCTCCAGATCCTAGTCTTGCTTCAAAGCATGTGGGGCAGGGCTTGAAACTCATCCGGGGTGAGGGGTGGCTCAGGTGCCGGGAGCTCCCCTTTCCCTTCCCCTTCCCCTTCCCCTTCCTGTAGCACGGCTGCTGGCTGATGGAAGGAGCCAGGTCCCGACAGCAGTTGTTCCAGGAGGTCCCAGAGAGGGGTGTCTGGCGCTGGCAGCGGTGGCTGTCCAGGGCAGAGGGCCGAACGGGTGCTGGCAGGTGGTGGCGCGAGAGAGCAGCTGTCCGGGCGGCCACCACCCAGGGCTTTTCCCTTGGGTGCGGCCAGCTGAGTCCCGGTTCTTGCAGGAGCTGTTTGTGCAGGGTGTCCAACGGGGGGCGGGGTGGTGCCGGGTGGTGCCGGAGCCTCAGGCTGGCATGCGGACCGAGTGGGGCTGGAGCGCTCCGTGTGCGCAGCCAGGCCCTCGCGAGAGGAAAGGGGAGACGCAAGGGTGCCTGGGGCCGGGAAGAAGTGTGGCCCCGCGGCACCTTGGGAGGGCCGCCTCCGGCGCTCGTGGGCAGCCCGAGCTACCCTGGCTCCCCCCCCCAGACGCGCCAGCAGACAAGGGCAGTGGAGGCTCCGAGGAGTGGGACGGCCCAGAGAAGCAGAGAGACGCGAGTCGGCAGCGCCCCCCGCCAGGGTCTTGACTGCCGCTCCCACTCTCAAGTGTTGGAATCCCTGTGGATTCGCTATAAACTGTGAAAAGTTGGAGAATATTCCTGTGTTCCTGAAGCCTCTCCTTCCTTTGCCAATTGTGTTATACCTTCAGAGAAAGAACCGAAGAAAAGGAAGTTCCGTGAAAACGAACACGAGGCTTACAGAGTCGTGAAAGACACACGTTCTATGACCTATCAACTCAGGGTCAGAAATGTCAAGGATTATACATTCCCATGAAATTGCTGTCTTCCAAATCGAATCTTCCCTCGCTCGCCTTCCAATTCAGCACTCGGGGAGGTGAGACCGATTGGATAGGTGCTGGGTCAGTGTGTGAAAAAGGAGGTTCTACCCCCAACGCAGAAATCGAAAGATTTCTGCTGAGCTAAGAAATTTCAAAGATCCCAGGAAAGCCCAAACTACAGAGAAAGACCCTCCTCGATCTCCCCGAAGGGAAGAAGCAAAGAAAGTTTTCCCGCGGCCCCTACCCTTGTGCACAGGAGGATGACTTTCCAGACTTGGATGAGTTCTGCCGGGTGCTTGGGCCTCCTAGCCCTAGCTCCTAGCAATCCAGGCCGCAGACTGAGCTGCGGCGCACTGGATGACGCCTGAGGCTCCTTTCACACCTCTTCTTCTTCTCCGGTATCTCCCCCTTTGCAACTTCCACTATCCAATCAGGTCAGAGTCTGGATAAATCCGCCTACTCCCATTATCCTATCATCCCCGCACCTGATTGACCGCACCTACTCACCATCCTGCTAAACGAGACTGAATGTAGCTTTGTTCAAGGTGACTGACCGAGGCTTGAAAGAGGAAAGCAGATGTCATGTGGAAAGCAAGGACTTGCTCATACATTGACTGACACCATTTGGCTAATCTTATGGAGAATTCTGCTTGTGATTTACGTATCACAAGAGCAGGCCTGTCTCTCTGTGGTAGGCATTCCGTGACTCAAGTGTTGGAATCACGGTGGATTCGCTATAAACTGTGAAAAGGTTGAGAGAATATTCCTGTGTTCCTGAAGCCTCTCCTTCCTTTGCCAGTTGGTGCTTATAACTTCAGAGAAAGAAGACCCGTAAAAAAGGAAGTTTCCGTGAAACGAACACGAGGCTTACAGAGTCGTGAAAGACACAGTCTCTATGATCCATCCACTCGGGGTCAAGAAATGTCAAGGTTAATAAATCCCCATGAAATTGCTGTCTTCAAATCGAATCTTCATCGCTCACACTTATATTTTTCAGCACTCAGAGGTGATACAGGATTACTATGAATTTGAACTGAACTGAAGCCCGCCTGGCCTCTGGAGACCCTGTCTCAGAAAATTAGCCAAACACTCACTACGTGGGCGAGTGTTAAAATGTAATTTTATCTATCTATTTATGTATCCATCTATGGACGTATCTATCTATCTATCTCTATCTATCTATCTATCTATCTATCTGTCTGTCGTCTGTCTGTCTTCTGTCTGTCTGTCTTCTATCAATCATCATCAATCAATGTATCTACTTATTTATTCTACGCACACTCTTATTTTACTACAGTAACGATGAGAATACCACCTTCCCCACACCAGGAACCAGTCAAATTATCACCCAAAGCAATTCAGTAGAAAACAGGTCTTTTTTCAGATTTGAAAACCGAAGGAAAAAAGGGGAAAACCTTTCCTAAGTTTTTAAGTCCTATTTGAAAAGAGAAAACCCCAAATCCCATCATTGGCTGCACAGTCCAGCCGCCCCCCCCCCCCCCCCCCCCCCCCCCCCCCCTCCCCCCCCCCCCCACTGGAGATGCCGGTGGCGACGCCTGGGTTCTGCTGCACGCGTGGATTTGCTGGCTGTTTAGCTGGTGTCCATTCTTTCATGGTAGGCATCCAGCTGTGCATCCAGCTCCTCCGCCGAGAGCTGCTGTTTGGAATTGGCGCCGGTTCCTCGGCCCTCTTCCCCGCTGCCAGCCTGCCTCGGCGAGTCCCTTGGAGTACCACCACCACTGCCAAATGCTCCCGAGCCGCCTCCCCGCCTCCGCCTCCCCTCCGCTTCCTTTCTGCTTTGTGTTGGTCTCCGCTGTGCGTCAACCTGTGACGTCACGAGCTGGATGTCCATAGGGCGGCCACGCAGAGGGACACCGTTGTATTGCCTCATGGCCTCCAGGGCGTCTGCCTTCCGCTCAAAGTGCAGGAATGCCGTCCCTAAGCTTCGCCCACACCGATCGTAGTGCACGGCTGCCTTCTTCAGCGTGCCGAATTCAGCGAAGACTTCCCGAACGTCGGCGCCCGACAGCCCGAAGTGCAGGTTTGACAGCAGAAGTCTGCCGCCGGTCTCCAGGCCGGCTCCGCCCCCGAAGCCGCTGTCGAAGAGGTCGTGCTGCCACTTGCCGGGCAGCCGCTTCGGCCGCCTGTAGGGCGCCGGCCGATTCCTGCCGCCGCCGCACGCCGCGGGCGAGGGCCGGCCGGTTCCGCATGGCCCCCCGCCGCGGCCGCCCTGCCACGCGGCCCTCCGCGTCCCCGCCGCGCCGCCCGCCGCGCTGGCTCCGGTTCAGCTTGATGATGTCGTCCAGAGACATATCCATCTTGGAGGCCATGGCGGGCGCGCAATCGGGTCTCGGCTCTAAAATGCATTTGAGAAAACTTTCCGAATAGCCCGTGTTCCTTCTGCCTCTCCTTCCTTTGCCATTGTGTTTATACCTTCAGAGAAAGGAGACCGGAAGAAAAGGAAGCTTCCGTGAAAACGAACACGAGGCTTACAGAGTCGTGAAAGACACACGTTCTATGACCTATCAACTCAGGGTCAAGAAATGTCAAGGATTAATACATTCCATGAAATTGCTGTCTTCCAATCGAATCTTCCCTCGCTCGCGCTTCCAAATTCAGCACTCGGGAGGTGAGACCGGATTGGATAGGTGCTTGGGTCAGGTGTGTGAAAAAGGAGGTCTACCCACCCAACGCAGAATCGAAAGATTTCTGCTGAGCTAAGAAATTTCAAAGATCCAGAAAGCCCAAACTACAGAGAAAGACCCTCCTCGATCTCCCCGAAGGGAAGAAGCAAAGAAAGTTTTCCCGCGCCCCTACCCGTGTGCACAGGAGGATGACTTTCCAGACTTGGATAGTTCTGCCGGTGCTTTGGCCTCCTACTCTAGCTCCTAGCAATCCAGGCCGCAGACTGAGGCTGCGGCGCACTGGATGACGCCTGAGGCCCTTTCACACCTCTTTCTTCCGGTATCTCCCCCTTTGCAACTTCCACTATCCAATCAGGTCAGAGTCTGGATAAATCCGCCTACTCCATTATCCTATCATCATCCCGCACCTGATTGACCGCACCTACTCACCATCCTGCTAAACGAGACTGGAATGTAGCTTTGTTCAAGGTACGGCCGAGGCTTGAAAGAGGAAGAGCAGATGTCATGTGGAAAGCAAGGACTTGCTCATAACTTGACTGACACCATTTGGCTAATCTTATGGAGAATTCTGCTTGTGATTTACGTATCACAAGAGCAGGCCTGTCTCTCTGTGGTAGGCATTCCGTGACTCAAGTTTGGAATCACGGTGGATTCGCTATAAACTGTGAAAAGGTTGAGAGAATATTCCTGTGTTCCTGAAGCCTCTCCTTCCTTTGCCAGTTGTGCTTATAACTTCAGAGAAAGAAGACCCGTAAAAAAGGAAGTTTCCGTGAAACGAACACGAGGCTTACAGGTCGTGAAAGACACAGTCCTATGATCCATCCACTCGGGGTCAAGAAATGTCAAGGATTAATAAATCCCCATGAATGCTGTCTTCAAATCGAATCTTCAATCGCTCACACTTATAATTTCAGCACTCAGGAGGTGATACGGATTACTATGAATTTGAACTGAACTGAAGCCCGCCTGGCCTCTGGAGACCCTGTCTCAGAAAATTAGCCAAACACATCACTACGTGGGCGAGTGTTAAAATGTATTTTATCTATCTATTTATGTATCCATCTATGGACGTATCTATCTATATCTATCTATCTCTATCTATCTATCTATCTGTCTGTCTGTCTGTCGTCTGTCGTCTGTCTTCTTCTATCAATCAATCATCATCATGTATCTACTTATTTATTCTACGCACACTCTTATTTACTACAGTAACGATGAGAATACCACCTTCCCCACAACAGGAACCTTCAAATTTATCCCCAAAGCAATTCAGTAGAAAACAGGTCTGTTTCAAGTTTGAAAACCGAAGAAAAAAAGGGGAAAACCTTTCCTAATTTTTTAAGTCCTATTTGAAAAGAGAAAACCCCAAATCCCATCATTGGCTGCACGTCCAGCCGCCCCCCTCCCCCCTCCCCCCTCCCCCCCCCTCCCCCCCCACTGGAGATGCCGGTGCGACGCCTGGGTTCTGCTGCACGCGTGGATTTGCTGGCTGTTTAGCTGGTGTCCATTCTTTCATGGTAGGCATCCAGCTGTGCATCCACTCCTGGCCGAGAGCTGCTGTTTGGAATTGGCGCCGGTTCCTCGCCTCTTCCCCGCTGCCAGCTTCCTCGGCGAGTCCCTCTGGGAGTACCACCACCACTGCCAAATGCTCCCGAGCCGCCTCTGCCTCCACCTCCGCCTCCGCCTCTGCTTCTGCTTTGTGTTTGTCTCCGCTGTGCGTCAACCTGTGACGTCACGAGCTGGATGTCCATAGGGCGGCCACGCAGAGGGACACCGTTGTATTGCCTCATGGCCTCCAGGGCGTCTGCCTTCCGCTCAAAGTGCAGGAATGCCTCCCTAAGCCGCCCACACCGATTGTAGTGCAGGCTGCCTTCTTCAGCGTGCGAATTCCGCGAAGACTCCGAACGTCGGCGCCCGACAGCCCGAAGTGCAGGTTTGACAGCAGAAGTCTGGCGGTCTCCAGGCCGGCTCCGCCCCCGAAGCCGGTCGAAGAGGTCGTGCTGCCACTTGTCGGGCAGCCCTTCGGCCCCTGTAGGGCGCCGCCGATCCTGCGCCGCCCGCGACGCCGCGGGCAGGGCGGCGGTTCCGCATGGGCCCCGCCGCCCCGCCGCGGCCGCCCTGCCCACGGCCCTGCCGCGTCCCCGGCCCGCGCCCGGCCGCCGCGCTGGCTCCGGTTCAGCTTGATGATGTCGTCCAGGACATATCCATCTTGGAGGCCATGGCGGCGCCGCAATCGGGGTCTCGGCTCTAAAATGCAATTTGAGAAAACTTTCCGAATATGCCTGTTCCTCTGGCCCTCCTTCCTTGCCAATTGTGTTTATACCTTCGAGAAAGAAGACCGGAAGAAAAGGAAGCTTCCGTGAAAACGAACACGAGGCTTACAGAGTCTGAAAGACACACTTCTAGACCTATCCACTCAGGGTCAAGAAATGTCAAGGATTAATAATTCCCATGAAATTGCTGTTTCCAATCAATCTTCCCTCGCTGCGCTTCCAAATTCAGCACTCGGGGAGGTGAGACAGGATTGGATAGGTGCTTGGGTCGGTGTGTGAAAAAGGAGGTTCTACCCCCCAACGCAGAAATCGAAAGATTTCTGCTGAGCTAAGAAATTTCAAAGATCCAGGAAGCCCAAACTACAGAGAAAGACCCCTCGATCTCCCTAAGAGAAGCAAAGAAAGTTTTCCCGCTGCCCCTACCGTGTGCACAGGAGGATGACTTTCCAGACTTGGATGAGTTCTGCCGGTGCTTTGGCCTCTAGCTCCTAGCTCTCGCAATCCAGGCGCCAGACTGAGGCTGCGGCACTGGGAGTCGCTGAAGCTCCTTTCACACCTCTTTCTTCCGGTATCTCCCTTGCAACTTCCACTATCCAATCAGGTCAGAGTCTGGATAAATCCCCCTCCTCCCATTATCCATCATCCCGCACCTGATTGACCGCACCTACTCACCATCCTGCTAAACGAGATGGAATGTAGCTTTGTTCAAGGTGACTGACCGAGGGTTGAAAGATGAAGAGCAGATGTCATGTGGAAAGCAAGGACTTGCTCATACATTGACTGACACCATTTTGCTAATCTTATGGAGAATTCTGCTTGTGATTTACGTATCGCAAGAGCAGGCCTGTCTCTCTGTGGTAGGCACCGTGACTCAAGTGTTGGAATCACGTGGGTTCGCTATAAACTGTGAAAAGGTTGAGAGAATATTCCTGTGTTCCTGAAGCCTCTTCCTTTGCCAGTTGTGCTTATAACTTCAGAGAAAGAAGACCGTAAAAAAGGAAGTTTCCGTGAAAACGAACACGAGGCTTACAGAGTCGTGAAAGACACAGTCTCTATGATCCATCCACTCGGGGTCAAGAAATGGCAAGGATTAATAAATTCCCATGAAATTGCTGTCTTCAAATCGAGTCTTCCATCGCTCACACGTATTATTTCAGCACTCAGGGAGGTGATACAGGATTACTATGAATTTGAACTGAAGCCAGCCTGGCCTCTGGAGGCCCTGTCTCAGAAAATTAGTCAAAGACATCACTTTATGGGCGAGTGTTAAAATGTAATTTTATTTATTTATCCATTTACGTATCTATCTATTTATGTATCCATCTATTTACGTATCTATCTATCTATCTATCCATCTATCTATCTATCTATCAATTTATCTACTTATTTATTCTACGCACACTCTTATTTTACTACAGTAACGTTGAGAATATCACCTTGCCCACAACAGGGACCAGGAACCAGTAAAATTTATCCCCAACGTAATTCAGTACAAAACAGGTGTGTTTCAGAATTTGAAAACCAAAGAAAAAAAGGGGAAAACTTTTCCTAAGTTTTTAAGTCCTATTTGAAAAGAGAAAAACCCAAATCCATCATTTGTTGCACAGTCCAGTTGCTCCCCTCCCACTGGAGATGATGGTGGCGACACCTGGGTTCTGCTGCACGCGTGGATTTGCTGGCTGTTTAGCTGGTGTCCATTCTTTCATGGTAGGCAACCAGCTGTGCATCCAGCTCCTCCGTCGAGAGCTGCTGTTTGGATGGCGCCGGTTCCTCGGCCTCTTCCCGCTGTCAGCTGCCTCGGCGAGTCCCTCTGGGAGTACCCACCACTGCCAAATGCTCCAGAGCCGGGGTTTCTCGTCATGCCGCCTCTGCTTCAGCTTTGTGTTGGTCTCCACTGTGTGTCAATCTGGTATTAGAGCTGGATGTTCATAGGGCGGCCATGCAAAGGGACACCGTTGTATTGCTTCATGGCCTCCGGGGTGTCTGCCTTCCGCTCAAAGTGCAGGTCTGCTGTCCCTAAACTTTGCCCACAACGATTGTAGTGCACGGCTGCCTTCTTCAGCGTTCCGAATTCAGGGAAAGCTTTCCTTCTTTATGACATCTATCTTATAAAAAGACTCTAGTTTAGCAGGTTTTTATATCTGGCCAGGGGATGACATCCAATACTCCTCAGGGTGGAGCCATAAAACAAACAATCAAAACCAGGGGCATTGAAGCGTAGAAAAATGAAAAAAAATAACCAAACCATAATCCAGAACATCAGAGACTCTATATCAATCACCTGGCTAGGCCATCCTAATCTCTCTCTATCCTGAAGCTCGGGAAATTTGTGGAAGAGGGGG
This sequence comes from Typhlomys cinereus, assembly GCA_023101885.1. Classification (NCBI taxonomy): domain Eukaryota; kingdom Metazoa; phylum Chordata; class Mammalia; order Rodentia; family Platacanthomyidae; genus Typhlomys; species Typhlomys cinereus. Next base: position 1,472,372 of record JALPQD010000454.1, read on the forward strand.
GGTAAGATTGTAAGAGCACAAGGACGGAGGAGCAATGATATGAAAGATATTCACAGAAATTAGGCCCAAAGCAATTATATTTTGACTTTACATGTCCTGCGCAATGCCCAACACACTATTGACCTCACACAGTCTAGCATTTGCTAAAGACACTAGGATCCTGGGAGGCGAGGGATCGACAGCCACAGTAGTGTTCTTGTGCTTAACGAGAACACAAGAAAGGGTTCTGGGAAATGCCACTGGGTTCTGGCACCTCATCGGAGAGGAGGACCCAGAGAGAGTTTGGCATGCACATTAAAGGATGCTCTGGGGATGGGAGGGGGAGGCACTGGAGAATGGGGAGGAAAGGGGGAGGTGAAGGGGGCGACAGGGGAGGGTGGTGGGGAAGGGGGACTGGCGTGATAAGTTTGTATGGTGGAAAAAAAAAAGTATTCTCCATTGTAAACAGCTGGGTGAGTTGCGGGCTGCCTGTAATCCCAGTACATAGAACACCAGGTAGCAGGATTTTTCCAGGTACCCTGGACTACATAGAAATAAACGTGTCTCCATACTGTCACATACAATGCCAGGCTTCCCAGCTTGAGCAAGACTGAGGTGTGACAACTGTGAATTCTAGGTACACTGGGTAGAGTGAGACCTTGTCTCAAAAATAAAGAAAAAAAATACAAAGCCAAAGTAGAATAGACATGGAGGAATGAGTGAGGGTAAGAAAACACCGAGAGCATGGAAAAGAGAGAGAGACATAGGGAGAGTGAGAATTAGCTTTATATCATCTCACAGAAAACACAAAATATCATGTGAAAATGTGTCTCAGTTGTCTCTCAGAACATATCCTGAGTCAATCTGCTGAGGAAGAATGTTCAACACCCAGACTGTGACTACTGTCAAGTTTTAGGCCAACATCATGAATTGATCAGACAAAAAATGAGAAATCACCATTGAGGCCTTGCAGGTGGAGTTGTGTCTATCTCTGTTTGGAAGTGTGTGTGTGTGTGTGGTGTGTTGTGGTGTGTGCATGTGTGGTTTGGTTTTGATTGTTATCACCAGAGCTGGAGATCAAACAAAGCCTTATACAATAGAAAAGTGCTCTATTACTAAACTAAATTCCTTCCCGTCAAAGGTTTTCTTTATTTGATCCCATGAATAAGCAAGAGAAATTAACACAAGTAGGTCCTCACCAGTAACTTAACTTAATTGGAGAACTAAGAATGAATGAAGGCTTGAGTGCAGCCTCTCATACCACCTGAGCACCGTCATCCTCAACTACATAACAAGTTGCAGGTCAGTCTGGGAGCCATGAGTCTTGGCATCTAGGCTGGAGGAAGGGATGCTCTTTTTTTAATTAATTTAGGCCTGGCCTTGCCGAGGTGTCCTGGTGGCCTTCAGCTTAGCTCCAGCCTGGACTCTTGCTGGGAAAACATCTCACTGGCCCAAGCCCTGGTAAAGGTGGCAATATGCCCTGGGGACCTACCCTCTGGAAGGCTGTGCCCACAGCAAGAGGATCAGATGGTCAAGTTGTCCAGGGACCAGTATAGAGGTCCGAAACCACAAAGATGTACACTTGGACCCACCTAAAGTCTCGGAGCTACTGGGGACCACAGCCTGTTTATTTTGAGGAAATTTTTTTATCTGCAATAGAGAAGCTCATCACCACATCCTTCATGAACTTAAGAACAAAACTCAGCCAGGTGTGATGGTTCCAACCTATGTGCCTTCCTCAGAGGGACTGCTGAAGTGGAGGAATTCTGGGTTGAGGAGGCTGCTCCAGGCTTAAGTCATTTTCTCACTGACCAGAGCAAAAGAATTAGACCACATGCTGGAAAGACGTTCAAACTAAACAGCAACCCACCCATCTCATGTATGTGGAGTGAATCCAGGAATGGCCTTGGACCTGTTCCTTGTCTCACTTCTTTGTCACACATGGACATCTGACTCCAATAATCTTCATAAATCCCCAAAACTAACTGCTGGTTATCATATGGGTAGAGACTCTGTCAACAACACAGGCTCTTTACAGGGTTCACTGAAAGATGCCCTGACAGGGTTCAGGTCTCTGGGTTTTAAGTGGTGCCTGAATAACATTAATAAAACTGGCTTCCACCAACAGGAGAAATGGCACAGGGGGACTAATAGCCATGTGCAGGACAAAGGCATTTCTTTTCATTTAGACTTTATAGGTGAGTTGGGTATGAATTTAGAGAGGTGTCTATGACATGGGGCATGGGAAGTTTCTCTGAGTTCAGCCCTGAAGGCTGTATATGTGATTTATGATGTGATTTAGAAAGCTGATCCCATTTTGCACCCCAACCTGGGGCTGCTACAGGCTGGGAGTTGGCAGTTTAGGGAAGGTGCTGGATAGGCAATAAGTGGCTGATCTATAGGCTTAGCTTTTGTGATCTAGCAGTCAGAAGACCAGCACCATACCCTTCTCAGCCATCCTCTCAGTCCCTCATTTTCTTAGAGTCACTTCATGGAGTATGATTTGTGGAAGGCCAAGGATATCGGGGTCAGGGAGACACTGAGCTGGGTAGTCTAAAACTGCACAGCAAGACATATGGTTTGACCCTGTGGACCATTAAAGCCCACATGGCAGGAGGGGGGCGTCTTCTAGGTTTCAGAGGAGGGGTCCTTCTATGCCATGTAATGTATGAATAGTGTGATATGTATTTGCACTCAGGTATCTGATATTGAGATCACAGAGAACAGTGTGGGCAGGGGGGGACTTGCATTCCCAGGAAGCAATGTGTGCCGTGAGGGTGTGGACAAAATGGAGTTTGGGGAGATAAGTTACTGTGTATCAGTCACTGAGGAGGAGTACCGCCCCTGAAACCTGCAGCCCCAGGTAATACTCTGGAGCCTGGTAGTCTGGACCTATGAAACACAATCGACCTACAGGGTGGGGACATACATAAGAGCTACTGGGCATGACCTGCAAGGCTTCTGGTCTGCTTCTGACAATTCGGTTTTCTAAGAGAAACTGATTTTACATGTAGCTTAAGGACAATCCTGGGGTCAGGATTTGGTCAGTTGGTCTGAACACACATCAATTAATATTGCCACTGAGGCAGTGAGAATGCAAGTCAAGTCAACTTTGGTGACACAGGTACGAACCCCATACACACATTGAAACAATGTATGGTCCATGGCAGAAAAAGAAGCATTTGAAAAGTCATAGAAGGCTGAGGTTGGCCAGCTGTGGCAACTAGGGTTGAGAGAGATCATGGTACACAGTCATATGACAGAGGAAATTTTGAAAATCACATGACTCGGTTACCTACTTGGGCTTCAGAGGCTTGAAGCAAGTTTGCCACTGATGATTGCAGGGTGTTGAACCCACAGATCTATCCCACTGGTCCTTACAAACCAATGTTATAAATTATAGAAATATTAAATGCAGGGCACAGCCTGATCTCAGCAGGGAACCCTGGCCGTCTGAGGCATGAGAATTCTAGGCTAGCTTGGGATATGCAGAGGTCATGGCTTGAAATGTGTCCCCCACAGGATCATGTGACTAGGAAAATCATGGTATCTTTGAGAAGTGGAGCCTTTCTGGAAGAAGGCAGTCACAGGGGTTGGCCTTGAGGTAAATTAGTCTCACTTCCAGGAGATGTATGTTCTTACAATTGGCAACCTTGCAACTCTCAGCCTTCTGGATGGATGTGACTTAACCTGCCTCTAGCTTCTGGCTCCAACCATGCTGTTTCTACTATGAAAGACTGTATATCCATTCTGGAACCAAAAACTGAAGGAATCTCCTTTTCTTTTCTCCCTTAAGTGGCTTGACTTTGGGTATTGTCTCACAGCAACACAAGGAGTAACCAGTATACTAGGGAAACCTTGTCTTTCACTAAAAGAGCTGGTTAATGTAGCTCAGCGATTGAACATTTGTCAAGCATGGGTCAGGCCCTGGTTCTGTAAGATTAAAAGCCTAAAGTAAGTTATGGCATGGAGAATGGATGCAAAACCTTTATTGATTTCATGGAGACATGGTTAGTTTTGGAAGGGAGAAGACTCGGCATCTGAAGGGGGAGTAGGGTTTTCAAAGTCCCTGGGCTTGTGAGGAGGGTAAAAGACAGAGGTGAATGAGTTATGGCCTGTCCCAGTGGGGTAGGTGAAAAAGCACTGGCTTTTCAAGTGGTGATTGGCCATTGGGTACTGAATGACCAGCCAGCATAGCTTTCGTTCTGAATGTGGTGTTGCAAGGAAGGGAATCGGTCATTCCAGCCATGTATTGATAATGAGTGACACCTTCATTCTTTGCTAAGTTCTCCTGAACAGGAATGCCATGGGAAGGTTATAGGTCCATGCAACAGAGTCCCATCCATTTGCCCGATCGGGAAGGGGCCCATGGAGGATTCAGGGTTTGAAGGGTTTTAAGTAGGAGAGCCAAGAGTGACAAGAAGGTTAAGAAGACAGACTCCACAAAGAACATCTAAATATATTAAATTTAAGGGGCATGAACTATTGGTGTGTAAGGAAGGGACTTGGTTGAGCTCATCAATTACCTGGTTTATCTCATTACATAACAAGGAATAATCATCAGAAGATGGTAATAACTGGCAACGAGGGGGGGGCTAAACTGGGCCCAAAATAATCTGGTTATTAGCCCCAGAACTGAAACAAACAAAAAGCTAAGGAACAATAATGTATACAGGTTTGAGTAGTTGTTATTCAGTTTCATTTTACAGACAAAAGTTCCTCAATTCACATGAACCAATTATGGCTCATCTCCAGCCAGGGCTGATGCTGTGGTCAGTTGTGATCTAGCCTAAGCCAATGGAAAAGTTAATGGGCAACAGCAAAATACAGCAGTTAACGATTATTATTATCATTATCTAGTGTTGCCCCAAACCACAATGCATCATGGGAAATACCCCAATGACAGGCAGGTGAGGTAGGCTCTCCCTGTGCTTCTTCAGATGCTCTGAACACTGCTAAACATCTTCCACTGTTGTTTCTGGAAGCTACTTATAAGCTTTAAGTTCTCCATAAGGTGATTCTAGAAACTGCCTTGATATGTACCTCACACTGGCATGAGTTTGCAACCCTATTGTATTCTGTCAAATACTGGAAAACTGGGAACATCCCATTATCAGGAACCAATCTTTTAAAAAGAAAGTAAGGATATTCATTTTACAGGTTCTCAGTTGTCCCCAGAGTGGATCAATTACTGAGGGACGTTTATGGGCAGGTTGGTTACACACACCGTTTCCTCTGAGAACCCAGAGGGACCATAAGGTAGTGTCCCATGAAGGAGGGGCTCAGCTTCCCTATTTCTGGGTCCCCTTCTCAGAGGAATAAGACTCAGAGGATCAGGACCTGAATCACTGGATTGGTTTTCCAGCTCTTCAGGCTGATTGGGAGAGGATCCCCATGTTGCCAAGGGAGGTGCTTTTGTTTTGAGAGCACTGGAGTCTAGAATGGTGCAAACTCAGGAGTACGCATGGCTGGAGCTCTGATCTGTCCTGGGACAGCTTCTGTGTGGGAAAAGGGTTCCTAAGCTTTAAGTCTGAAGGATATCTTTTCCTGCCCCCCATTCCTTCTCATACAGACCTACCAAGAGGAGCATCAGGCCCCACCCACACTCCTACAGCTGGCAAGGCAGAAGCTGGGAAGGGAGGAATCCCGGCCCATCTCTCCCCTGGAGATCTGCTCATGGAGCCCTGCCCAGGACTATTCAAGGAGGCCTTCACCAGCAGAAATCTAAAATGCTGAGGGTAATAGTCCCAGCCTGGCCTTTCCCTTGGCTCCCCCTGGGGACACTGATGGAGAGCAGAGACCTAGAGACCCTGCAGGCTGTGCTGGATGGAGGAGACATGCTGCTGAAACACAAGGATCACCACAGGTGAGCAGGACCCAGGCAGTGTGGAAGGGAGGCTCCTGAAGCTATGAGAAGAGAAAACAGGACCAGGGAAATGGAATAAAAATTTCAGAGGCTTCCAGGGGATCACGTTGTAAGATTCCTGAAACCTCCACCAAAGCTGAGTCCTAGTGAGAAAGGATTGTCAGGTGCTGAGCACAGCATAGAGCTGATGCAGCCTCGGTAGACAGTCTCTCACTGCCTCCTCCACTGACCCTGGAAAAGGCACCAGGGAGACTGAAGGGAAAAAGAATGGAGGGATGTCAGAGAGCTTTACAGATGCAGCTGAAGACAAGAGCCCTGTCTTACCTAGTAAGTGTGAGGTGTTGATCCTCATTTCTGAGAAGAAATGATGTTAGGCAGAGAGTGGCTTGTGTAGGAGCCGATAGTTGGGATGTGGAAGGATATGTGGACTGACACTGGATCTCAGTGGGAACTGCATGTGATGAATTTTTTCAATGAACACCAAGATTTCTGGAAGATATGGTCCGGTGAGGATGACAAAGATGTCGGATGTTCACCAGAGATCAGTGTGCACTACCGATTCAGGGAGGCCCTAGCTATGGACAAGCCTGGGCACGCCCAGACATACCTTGGACATGTCCCAACAGAGGACCATGCAGGCAGAGGGATGAACAACCAATGGGAAGCAGCCATCTAACCTGCCCCTGCAAAGGACCCTAGTAAACCATTAAATGACTAGTGGCTGTCCCATGGAAAGATGACAACACGTGATTGGACCTTGACCTTATATAAGCCCAAAACGCCCTTAATGACTTACACATCACCCATTTCATCATAGGTTTCCAGAGGGGCAGGGTAAAGCTCCAGGTCAGCTGGCTTTGGGTGGCAGTGCGGCACAGGAGGTTCTTCAGCATCATGAAAAAAGTGCTGGACACATGAGGACTCAGTGGTAGAAGCAAAAAGAATCAGCATTGGTGAGACCTCATAATCATATCTTGGGTGCTATTTTTGTGTTGCTAGACCACCCTTCAGGCTAACCACAGCCTTTCTTCATAGGTTTCCAAACTACCAACCTCTCAAAAGTGACTGGAGGATCCACTTCCCAGGACTCATGCTATAGATATACTGGAATATTCTATCCACAGGGAATTAAGAGTAGACTGATGCTCTTTCATAGGCTACAGAGCCCAAAGGAAACCTCCTTGAAAGTGTATCTCCTGCCACCTGATTGGCCTCTAGTCTTCCTCTTCTGCTCTCCTTAGCTTTGTCCTGCTAGTTAATGGGGAGTTCAAAACTCACCTCATAGACCTGACTCCACAGCTGGCTTTCTAAAAAGCATGTGGTATATAATGCCCACAGAGTTCAGCCCTGTGCTTCCCAGTAGTCATGGGAGATTACACATTTCTCCCAGTTAGAATCAATACCAGTCCTAGGCATTCTAACATCTCCAACATTGTCAGACCCTAGGGCACTACTAATCTTCACCTCTCATTGATCTATTCCTGGCAGTTGCTACTCTGGCTCTGCAGCATCATCTCAAACCACTTCCTTACTTGAGCAACTGCTTCAGATGATTCTGGAGGAAGGAGACATCATTTATGTGCAGATGCTGGAGACTCTGAAGTTTGGAGAACTGAGAAATGAACTGGAGAAACACACTTTTCCTCCATTTCCTCATCCTTAAGAGGGCAGGTTTGGGTGCAGATACCTGCCAGAAGGAGTGTGAGATTTTTCGTCTGGGCCTAGGTAAGATGCAAAACTGGTCAGTGTTCCCAGTTTCCACCCTGAATTCAGTTTCAACTCCTGAATGGAGTCTGGCTCACAAACCTTCAGCATCTCTAGGTTCCTGGAGACTGGCAGGGCCCAGATCTGCAGCTTCCTTCTACACAGCTGCATGGAATCTTTTGTCAGCTTGGCCCTCTGCAAGAGGAGTGTGTGATTTTCACTTAGATGGTGGCTTTCCAGGTGGAAGTCATCTACCACCTTCAGTAGCTGCTTCTCTGCAGATACTGGGGGTTTCTGCATTCTTGACTTCCTGGAAGGACCTGTGTTGAGCATTCTGGATGTTGGACTCCAGTACAATGTTCCAGAAGTTGCCATCCACATTTCCAACTCCAGTACTTGTAGTTTCCACCTCCTGTGGACAAAGCAGATATATGATATATCAGCACATAGACCTGCTTTTATTCCAAGACACTAAGATCAGATGTTCCACCCATCTGCTTCTGCCTAGGTAAGGAAGACTCTCAGAAGCTCCAAAAATAGGCAAGGCACCTTTGCTGAGCTGCATAAGTGACCCTGGCTCCCACGCTTCCCCTCAGTGCCCCCAAGACCCTGGTCGTTCCATTCTAAGGCCTGCGAGAGGAGGGAGGGGCAATTCATTCTGTTGAGGTTGAGTCTGTTCCAAGCAGTTCTCACACAAGCCTTTTCTTTCTGGCTCAGCCATGCCCATCGGAGTGCTGCACTTGATGTCAGAAGTCTGTCAGGCAAGCTTTGATACCTGACCCCCCATGCCAGGTGCCTTTTCTATGTACTCCACATCTTCCCTTACATATTATCTGAAGCTAACTCACCTAGGGCAATCCTTCTGGGTCAGCAGCAGGTAGGTGCCACTCAGCACAGCCTGCAAGGTCTCCAGGTCAAGCTTCTTCATCAAGGAGCCCACATTTGAAGGGCCAGGCTTCCACCACTGACCTCACAGTATGGTTGTGTCCACTGCTGATGGCCTCTTTGAACAGTGGTGGGAAGAGTTCCCTGGACAGAATCTCCAGCGAAGATGGCCAATCCCTCAGCAAATTGTGAACTGCCAACTCCAGGAGGGTGGGCAGGGACTTGATGTCCATCCTGCGTATCTCAGGCATAATGATCCTGAGGAACAAACTCATTTTCAGACTGAGACTGAGGCACCTCTACATCTTCACCTCTGCCAATGAGAAAAACCATGTTGGTGGGGATCTGTAACTCGCATGGTCAGCTACTAGGCAGAAAGGACTTGCGTTTCAAGAAGCTACAGTAGAGAGGTCTCGAGTCAACAAAAAATAACCCCCAAAGCAGCACTTGCCAGCCAGCTCCCAGTTGGAAGGCAGAGGCAGAAGGATTCTTTTGAATTCAAGGCCAACCATGCTCTACAGAGTGTGACCCTGCCTGATAAAATAAATGGTTAGTGACAGGTGCCTTTCAGTATCCCTCTATCCTGTTTCCCTCAAATAAATAACCAAGTGGATGAAGAGGACTGAAACTCTGGGGGAGGACGGAAGGGAAATCAGAAGATGCAGACAATAGTTCTTAACCATTTCTCTGCCATCTGACTGTGTTCAAGACCTGTGTTATGCAATGGCAACTCTGTGCTCTTGGCTCCACCAATTCCCTGTGAGAAAGTTCAGATATTACTGTGACCCTCAGAGATCACCCGATCATGTGGACTGTTGTCCCACATTATCTTTAGGCATGCCCACATGGTAAGCTAAAGCTTATGCTCCTGACCTTGCACGCCTATCATACTAGAAATCAAGAGCAGAAGCATGATAGTTCCAGGTCAACTCAGGCTAGCACAGACAGATGCCAGCCAATCGAGGATACAGTGAGAGTCCATCTCAGTCTAGATATATTGCCTGAGATTCTAGATTCTGGTCCTATGTCTCATTTGGCATCAGATGTCAAACAGCCCTGATTCTGCTTTGTCAAATGATTTCATGGAGATTTGCGTATCACAAGAGCAGCCCTGTGCCTCAGTGGTAGACATTCAGTTACACAAGCGTAGAGGAACTGTGGATTCATGATAAACTCCAGAGACTATAAGAAGAACCCTGTGCTCCTGCAGCCTCTGACTCTTGGCCATTTCATTGATACCTTAGCATTATCAGAATTTTAGGGGAGATAAGAATGAAGGCAACGAATGAAGGAGAGAAAAAAATTGTAGTCAAAATTGTAGTCTGAGTTTTTAAAGTTATGAAGAACTCAAATTCTACTATCTACCATCTCAAGGTAACAAAGTAAATACATGTCAAGCAATAACAAATCCAATCCATTTGTTTTCAAATAAAATCTTCCATAGCTAAGGCTCGATATCAGCACTCAGGGAGGTGACACAGAAGGATTGCTTGAATTTGATTTTAATCCAGCCTGCTCTACAGAGACCTTGTCTGGAAAACTAACCAAAGAAACAAAAAAACAAAAGATGGAATAGTGATGAGTTTAGTTTTAGAGTGCTTGGTTAACATATTGTGAAAGACCTAGGTTCTATCCCCAGTATATTAAAAGATTTCCACTTAGTTAAGAAAATTTAAGGATGCGAGCATCCATACACAGGAAGACCTTTCCAATCTGTCTGGAGAAAAACATTTTCATGATTACTACTGTGTGTATAGAAGGGTGACTTACCAGAGGTGTTATGTGTGCCTGCAGGGTATTCTGGCCTTCTAACCTGAGACTACAGCATACTAGATGACAGTTGGAAACTTAATTTAAATCTCTCTTTTGTTGCTCCCCAAATTTCAACTTCCTCCATTGTCAGGAGCACACCTGAGGGGCCTGTGTCACTGACTTCTATCTCCCAGAGGGTCTATGCCCACCCAGCAATAACACACACCACCGGGGGCTTACTGATGACATATTAGGGCCACAGTCTCGAGCGGGACTGGGGTTGGACAAGGGCCATCCACCCATTGCCAGAGCTGAGGGGGGGACGATCAAGGCGTTTTCTCAGGATAGTAGGGTGTACTTTGGCTGGAGCTGCAGGGGAGTCGGCTGCCAACTGAAGAGAGTCTTGGGCTGCTCTCTCCCTACCGAACTGAGCTCCCAGTTCTCGACCTGTCCCTAAATCTGTTTATTATCATGCCAATGCACAAGACAATACAACATTGGGTTACATGTCTGTCTATCATGCCAAAGCAGGCTGACACAGTGGCCCACTTATCTATCACACACAGTTACACATAGTTGTTTTTGCCCATTATATAACAAGGCTTCCTCATATATGCTTCAAGTCTCACTGTCTTATCCATTTCATCCTACTGAAACTTTCCTCTCGCTTCTCCACACCACTAATCAGTAAACTGGGTTTAAAATCCACCTACTGCCACCATCCAATCAGAAGCAGCAGCATCTATTTATAGCTTGGGGATAGAACCTAGGTCTTTCCACATATGTTAACCAAGCACTCTAAAAGTAAACTTCATCACTAGTCCATCTTTGTTTTTTGTTTCTTGATAGGATTTTAGCTTTTTCCAAGTTTCATGATTGAGTTTTGGAAGTTGAAATTAGATGGCAAGTGAAAAAAATCTTATTCAGACTCTCAGTGCTCTAAGTGTGTGGCAATGTGTTATCTGATCCTTTGTTGAAAGCAGAGATAACGTACTGGAAAATGTCCTTGCTGGGAATTGAGCCAAATAAAATGAAAAATATCTTCTCCAGTATACAACAGCTGGGCATGGTGGGGCCTGTCTTGAATCCCAGCACCTAGGTCCTCAGGCAGCAGGATTGTCCCAGGGCCCCACTGGGTAAATGAGAGTCAAAGTGCAGGAATGCAGGAATGCCGTCCCTAAGCTTCGCCCACACCGATCGTAGTGCACGGCTGCCTTCTTCAGCGTGCCGAATTCAGCGAAGACTTCCCGAACGTCGGCGCCCGACAGCCCGAAGTGCAGGTTTGACAGCAGAAGGTCTGCCGCCGGTCTCCAGGCCGGCTCCGCCCCCGAAGCCGCTGTCGAAGAGGTCGTGCTGCCACTTGCCGGGCAGCCGCTTCGGCCCGCTGTAGGGCGCCGGCCGATTCCTGCCGCCGCCCGCGACGCCGCGGGGCGAGGGCCGGCCGGTTCCGCATGGGCCCGCCGCCGCGGCCGCCCTGCCAACCGGCCCTGCCGCGTCCCCGGCCCGCGCCGCGGCCGCCGCGCTGGCTCCGGTTCAGCTGATTATGTCGTTCCGAGACACTATACATCTTGGAGGCCATGGCGGGCGCGCAATCGGGGTCTCGGCTCTAAATATGCAATTTTGAGAAAACTTCCGAATATGCCCGTGTTCCTCTGGCCTCTCCTTCCTTTGCCAATTGTGTTTATACCTTCAGAGAAAGGAGACCGGAAGAAAAGGAAGCTTCCGTGGAAACAGAACACGAGGCTTACAGAGTCGTGAAAGGACACACGTTTCTATGACCTATCAACTCAGGGTCAAGAAGGTCAAGGATTAAACATTCCATGAAATTGCTGTCTTCCAATCGAATCTTCCCTCGCTCCGCGCTTCCACAATGCAGCACTCGGGGAGGTGAGACCGGGATGGATAGGTGCTTGGGTCAGGTGTGTGTGTGAAAAAGGAGGTTCTACCCCCCAAACGCAGAAATCGAAAGATTTCTGCTGAGCTAAGAAATTTCACAAGACCCAGGAAAGCACCAAACTACAGAGAAAGACCCTCCCTCGATCTCCCCGAAGGGAAGAAGCCAAAGAAAGTTTTTCCCGCCGCCACTACCCGTGTGCACAGGAGGATGACTTTCCAGACTTGGATGAGTTCTGCCGGGTGCTTTGGCCTCCTAGCTCCTAGCTCCTAGCAATTCCAGGCCGCATACGAGGGCTGCGGCTGCACTGGATGAACGCCTGAGGCTCCTTTCACCCTCTATTCTTCCGGTATCTCCCCTTTGCAACTTCCACTATCCAATCAGGTCAGAGTCTTGATAAATTCGCCGCCTACCTACTCTCCATTATCCTATCATCCCGCACCTGATATGACCGCAACCTACTCACCATCCTGCTAACGAGACTGGAATGTAAGCTCTTGTTCAAGGGTGACTGACCGAGGCTTGAAAGGAGGGAAGAGCAGATGTCATGTGGAAAGCAAGGACTTGCTCATAATTGACTGACACCATTTGGCTAATCTTATGGAGAATTCTGCTTGTGATTACGTATCCCAAGAGCAGGCCTGTCTCTCCTGTGGTAGGCATTCCGTGACTCAAGTGTTGGAATCACGGTGGATTCGCTATAAACTGTGAAAAGGTTGAGAGAATATTCCTGTGTTCCTGAAGCCTCTCCTTCCTTTGCCAGTTGTGCTTATAACTTCAGAGAAAGAAGGACCCGTAAAAAAGGAAGTTTCCGTGACAACGAACACGAGGCTTACAGAGTCGTGAAAGACACAGTCTCTATGATCCATCCACTCGGGGTCAAGAAATGTCAAGGATTAATAAATCCCCATGAAATTGCTGTCTTCAAATCGAATCTTCCATCGCTCACACTTATAATTTCAGCACTCAGGGAGGTGATACAGGATTACTATGAATTTGAACTGAACTGAAGCCCGCCTGGCCTCTGGAGACCCTGTCTCAGAAAATTAGCCAAACACATCACTACGTGGGCGAGGGTTAAAATGTAATTTTATCTATCTATTTATGTATCCATCTATGGACGTATCTATCTATCTATCTATCTATCTATCTATCTATCTATCTGTCTGTCTGTCTGTCTGTCTGTCTGTCTGTCTGTCTGTCAATCAATCAATCAATCAATCAATGTATCTACTTATTTATTCTACGCACACTCTTATTTTACTACAGTAACGATGAGAATACCACCTTCCCCACAACAGGAACCAGTCAAATTTATCCCAAAGCAATTCAGTAGAAAACAGGTCTGTTTCAGAGTTTGAAAACCGAAGGAAAAAAAGGGGAAAACCTTTCCTAAGTTTTTAAGTCCTATTTGAAAAGAGAAAACCCCAAATCCCATCATTGGCTGCACAGTCCAGCCGCTCCCCCTCCCCCCCCCCCCCCCTCCCCCCCCCCCCCCACTGGAGATGCCGGTGGCGACGCCTGGTTCTGCTGCACGCGTGGATTTGCTGGCTGTTTAGCTGGTGTCCATTCTTTCATGGTAGGCATCCAGCTGTGCATCCAGCTCCTCGGCCGAGAGCTGCTGTTTGGAATTGGCGCCGGTTCCTCCGCCTCTTCCCCGCTGCCAGCCGCCTCGGCGAGTCCCTCTGGGAGTACCACCACCACTGCCAAATGCTCCCGAGCCGCCTCCGCCTCCGCCTCCGCCTCCGCTTCTGCTTTGTGTTGGTCTCCGCTGTGCGTCAACCTGTGACGTCACGAGCTGGATGTCCATAGGGCGGCCACGCAGAGGGACACCGTTGTATTGCCTCATGGCCTCCAGGGCGTCTGCCTTCCGCTCAAAGTGCAGGAATGCCGTCCCTAAGCTTCGCCCACAACGATCGTAGTGCACGGCTGCCTTCTTCAGCGTGCCGAATTCAGCGAAGACTTCCCGAACGTCGGCGCCCGACAGCCCGAAGTGCAGGTTTGACAGCAGAAGTCTGCCGCCGGTCTCCAGGCCGGCTCCGCCCCCGAAGCCGCTGTCGAAGAGGTCGTGCTGCCACTTGCCGGGCAGCCGCTTCGGCCCGCTGTAGGGCGCCGGCCGATTCCTCGCGCGCCCGCCGCGAGCCGCGCGAGGGGGCCGGCCGTGCCGCATGGCCCGCCGCCGCGGCCGCCCTGCCAACCGGCCCTGCCGGTCCCCGCCGCGCGCGGCCGCCGCGCTGGCTCCGGTTCAGCTTGATGATGTCGTCCAGAGACATATCCATCTTGGAGGCCATGGCGGGCGCGCAATCGGGGTCTCGGCCTCTAAAATGCAATTTGAGAAAACTTTCCGAATATGCCCGTGTCCTCTGGCCTCTCCTTCCTTTGCCAATTGTGTTTATACCTTCAGAGAAAGGAGACCGGAAGAAAGGAAGCTTCCGTGAAAACGAACACGAGGCTTACAGAGTCGTGAAAGACACACGTTCTATGACCTATCAACTCAGGGTCAAGAAATGTCAAGGATTATACATTCCCATGAAATGCTGTCTTCCAATCGAATCTTCCCTCGCTCGCGCTTCCAAATTCAGCACTCGGGGAGGTGAGACGGATTGGATAGGTGCTTGGGTCAGGTGTGTGAAAAAGGAGGTTCTACCCCCAACGCAAATCGAAAGATTTCTGCTGAGCTAAGAAATTTCAAAGACCAGGAAAGCCCAAACTACAGAGAAAGACCCTCCTCGATCTCCCGAAGGGAAGAAGCAAAGAAAGTTTTCCCGCGCCCCTACCCGTGTGCACAGGAGGATGACTTTCCAGACTTGGATGAGTTCTGCGCGGGTGCTTTGGCCTCCTAGCTCCTAGCTCCTAGCAATCCAGGCCGCAGACTGAGGCTGCGGCGCACTGGATGACGCCTGAGCTCCTTTCACACCTCTTTCTTCCGGTATCTCCCCCTTTGCAACTTCCACTATCCAATCAGGTCAGAGTCTGGATAAATCCGCCTACTCCCATTATCCTATCATCCCGCACCTGATTGACCGCACCTACTCACCATCCTGCTAAACGAGATGGAATGTAGCTTTGTTCAAGGTGACTGACCGAGGCTTGAAAGAGGAAGAGCAGTGTCATGTGGAAAGCAAGGACTTGCTCATACATTGACTGACACCATTTGGCTAATCTTATGGAGAATTCTGCTTGTGATTTACGTATCACAAGAGCAGGCCTGTCTCTCTGTGGTAGGCATTCCGTGACTCAAGTGTTGGAATCACGGTGGATTCGCTATAAACTGTGAAAGGTTGAGAGAATATTCCTGTGTTCCTGAAGCCTCTCCTTCCTTTGCCAGTGTGCTTATACTTCAGAGAAAGAAGACCCGTAAAAAAGGAAGTTTCCGTGAAAACGAACACGAGGCTTACAGAGTCGTGAAAGACACAGTCTCTATGATCCATCCACTCGGGTCAAGAAATGTCCTCCTAGCTCCTAGCATCCAGGCCGCAGACTGAGGCTGCGTGCACTGGATGACGCCTGAAGCTCCTTTCACACCTCTTTCTTCTTTCCGGTATCTCCCCCTTTGCAACTTCCGCTATCCAATCAGGTCAGAGTCTGGATAAATCCGCCTACTCCCCTCTCCATTATCCTATCATCCCGCACCGGATTGACCGCACCTACTCACCATCCTGCTAAACGAGATTGGAATGTAGCTTTGTTCAAGGTGACTGACTGAGGCTTGAAAGATGAAGAGCGGATGTCATGTGGAAAGCAAGGACTTGCTCATACATTGACTGACACCATTTTGCTAATCTTATGGAGAATTCTGCTTGTGACTTACGTATCACAAGAGCAGGCCTGTCTCCTGTGGTAGGCATTCCGTGACTCAAGTGTTGGAATCACGGTGGATTCGCTATAAACTGTGAAAAGGTTGAGAGAATATTCCTGTGTTCCTGAAGCCTCTCCTTCCTTTGCCAATTGTGCTTATAACTTCAGAGAAAGACCGTAAAAAAGGAAGTTCCCGTGAAAACGAACACGAGGCTTACAGAGTCGTGAAAGACACAGTTTCCATGATCCATCAACTCAGGGTCAAGAAATGTCAAGGATTAATAAATCCCATGAAATTGCTGTCTTCAAATCGAATCTTCCATCGCTCACACTTATAATTTCAGCACTCAGGGAGGTGATACAGGATTACTATGAGTTTGAACTGAACTGAAGCCCGCCTGGCCTCTCGAGACCCTGTCTCAGAAAATTAGCCAAACATCACTACGTGGGCGAGTGTGAAAACGTAATTTTATCTATCTATTTATGTATCCATCTATGGACGTATCTATCTATCTATCTGTCTGTCTATCTGTCTGTCTATCATCTATCTATCAATCAATCAATGTATCTACTTTATTCTACTACGCACACTCTTATTTTACTACAGTAACGATGAGAATACCACCTTCCCCACGACAGGAACCAGTGAAATTTATCCCCAAAGCAATTCAGTAGAAAACAGGTCTGTTTCAGCATTTGAAACCAAAGAAAAAAGGGGAAAACCTTTCCTAAGTTTTTAAGTCCTATTTGAAATAGAAAAAAGCCCCAAATCCCATCATTGGCTGCACAGTCCAGCCGCCCCCCCTCCCCTCCCCTCACCCCCTCCCCTCCTCCCCTCCCCCCACTGGAGATGCCAGGGTGGGGACGCCTGGGTTCTGATGCACACGTGGATTTGCTGGCTGTTTAGCTGGTGTCCATTCTTTCATGGTAGGCATCCAGCTGTGCATCCAGCTCCTCCGCCGAGAGCTGCTGTTTGGAATTTGCGCCGGTTCCTCGGCCTCTTCCCCGCTGCCAGCAGCCTCGGCGAGTCCCTCTGGGAGTACCACCACCACTGCCAAATGCTCCCGAGCCGCCTCCGCCTCCGCCTCTGCCTCTGCTTCTGCTTTGTGTTGTTCTCCGCTGTGCGTCAAACTGTGACGTCACGAGCTGGATGTTCATAGGACGGCCAAGCAGAGGGACACCGTTGTATTGCCTCATGGCCTCCAGGGCGTCTGCCTTCCGCTCAAAGTGCAGGAATGCCGTCCCTAAGCTTCGCCCACACCGATCGTAGTGCACGGCTGCCTTCTTCAGCGTGCCGAATTCAGCGAAGACTTCCCGTACGTCGGCGCCCGACAGCCCGAAGTGCAGGTTTGACAGCAGAAGTCTGCCGCCGGTCTCCAGGGCGGCTCTGCCCCCGAAGCAGCTGTCGAAGAGGTCGTGCTGCCACTTGCCGGGTAGCCGCTTCGGCCCGCTGTAGGGCGCCGGCCGATCCTGCCCGCGCCAGCGCACGCCGCTGGGGGAGGGCCGGCCGGTGTCCGCATGGGCCCGCCGCAGCCGCTAGCCCTTCCAACCGGTCCCCTGCCACCGTCCCCGGGCCCGCGCCGCGGCCTGCCGCGCTTATCTGTACTGTTCAGCTTTGATTGATGTCGTCCAGAGACATATCCATCTTAGAGGCCATGGCGGGCGCGCAATCTGGGTCTCGGCTCTAAAATGTAATTTGAGAAAACTTTCCGAATATGCCTGTGTTCCTCTGGCCTCTCCTTCCTTTGCCAATGGTGTTTATACCTTCAGAGAAAGAAGACCGGAAAAAAAGGAAGTTTCCGTGAAAACGAACACGAGGCTTATAGAGTCGTGAAAGACACACGTTCTATGACCTATCAACTCAGGGTCAAGAAATGTCAAGGATTAGCAAATTCCCATGAAATTGCTGTCTTCAAATCAAATCTTCCCCGCTCGCGCTTCCAAATTCAGTGAGACAGGATTGGATACGTGCTTGGGTCTGGTGTGTGAAAAAGGAGGTTCTACCCCCAACGCAGAAATCGAAAGATTGCTGCTGAGCTAAGAAATTTCAAAGATCCAGGAAAGCCCAAGCTACAGAGAAAGACCCTCTTCAATCTCCCTGAAGGGAAGAAGCAAAGAAAGTTTTCCCGCTGCCTCTACCCGTGTGCACAGGAGGATGACTTTCCAGACTTGGATGAGATCTGCCGGGTGCTTTGGCCTCCTAGCTCCTAGCTCCTAGCTCCTAGCAATCCAGGCCGCAGACTGAGGCTGCAGCGCACTGGATGACGCCTGAAGCTCCTTTCACACCTCTTTCTTCCGGTATCTCCCCCTTTGCAACTTCCGCTATCCAATCAGGTCAGAGTCTGGATAAATCCGCCTACTCCCATTATCCTATCATCCCCGCACAGGATTGACCGCACCTACTCACCATCCTGCTAAACGAGATTGGAATGTAGCTTTGTTCAAGGTGACTGACTGAGGCTTGAAAGATGAAGAGCGGATGTCATGTGGAAAGCAAGGACTTGCTCATACATTGACTGCCACCATTTTGCTAATCTTATGGAGAATTCTGCTTGTGACTTACGTATCACAAGAGCAGGCCTGTCTCTCTGTGGTAGGCATTCCGTGACTCAAGTGTTGGAATCACGGTGGATTCGCTATAAACTGTGAAAAGGTTGAGAGAATATTCCTGTGTTCCTGAAGCCTCTCCTTCCTTTGCCAATTGTGCTTATAACTTCAGAGAAAGAAGACCGTAAAAAAGGAAGTTTCCGTGAAAACGAACACGAGGCTTACAGAGTCGTGAAAGACACAGTTTCCATGATCCATCAACTCAGGGTCAAGAAATGTCAAGGATTAAGAAATCCCCATGAAATTGCTGTCTTCAAATCGAATCTTCCATTGCTCACACTTATGATTTCAGCACTCAGGTAGGTGATACAGGATTACTATGAGTTTGAACTGAACTGAAGCCCGCCTGGCCTCTGGAGACCCTGTCTCAGAAAATTAGCCAAACACGTCACTACGTGGGCGAGTGTTAAAACGTAATTTTATCTATCTATTTATGTATCCATCTATGGACGTATCTATCTATCTATCTGTCTGTCTATCTGTCTGTCTATCTATCTATCTATCAATCAATCAATGTATCTACTTATTTATTCTACGCACACTCTTATTTTACTACAGTAACGATGAGAATACCACCTTCCCCACGACATGAACCAGTGAAATTTATCCCCAAAGCAATTCAGTAGAAAACAGGTCTGTTTCAGCATTTGAAAACCAAAGAAAAAAAGGGGAAAAACTTTCCTAGGTTTTTAAGTCCTATTTGAAAAGAGAAAAGCCCAAATCCCATCATTGGCTGCACAGTCCAGCCGCCCCCCCTCCCCCCCTCCCCCCCTCCCCCCTCCCGGTCCCTCCCCCCCCACTGGAGATGCCGGTGGCGACGCCTGGGTTCTGCTGCACGCGTGGATTTGCTGGCTGTTTAGCTGGTGTCCATTCTTTCATGGTAGGCATCCAGCTGTGCATCCAGCTCCTCCGCCGAGAGCTGCTGTTTGGAATTGGCGCCGGTTCCTCGGCCTCTTCCCCGCTGCCAGCTGCCTCGGCGAGTCCCTCTGGGAGTACCACCACCACTGCCAAATGCTCCCGAGCCGCCTCCGCCTCCGCCTCTGCTTTGTGTTGGTCTCCGCTGTGCGTCAACCTGTGACGTCACGAGCTGGATGTCCATAGGGCGGCCACGCAGAGGGACACCGTTGTATTGCCTCATGGCCTCCAGGGCGTCTGCCTTCCGCTCAAAGTGCAGGAATGCCGTCCCTAAGCTTCGCCCACTCCGATCGTAGTGCACGGCTGCCTTCTTCAGTGTGCCAAATTCAGCGAAGACTTCCCGAACGTCGGCGCCCGACAGCCCGAAGTGCAGGTTTGACAGCAGAAGTCTGCCGCCGGTCTCCAGGCCGGCTCCGCCCCCGAAGCCGCTGTCGAAGTGGTCGTGCTGCCACTTGCCGGGCAGCCGCTTCGGCCCGCTGTAGGGCGCCGGCCGATTCCTGCCACCGCCCGCGACGCCGCGGGCGAGGGCCGGCCGGTTCCTCATGGGCCCCCCGCCGCCGCCGCCCTGCCAACCGGCCCTGCCGTGTCCCCGGCCCGCGCCGCGGCCGCCGCGCTGGCTGCGGTTCAGCTTGATGATGTCGTCCAGAGACATATCCATCTTGGAGGCCATGGCGGGCGCGCTATCGGGGTCTCGGCTGTAAAATTGTGGAAGAAAAGAAGTTTTTACAGAAATTGTGACAAATAATAAGGTTATGACTAACAGCCTGGTGGTCAGCAGTTTTCAGAGTTCTAAAAACAAAAGTTTAATATGGGTGGCTAGATACTGAAAACATCTCCACTCTCAAGGTCTCGGAGAAATATTTTCAGTATGTCCAGATGCCGCCTAAGCCTGCTTGCCCCCTCCCTACACAGAGCTCCGGGAAATGCTCCCCCTCTCAAGGTCTAGTATGTGCAGCTGTGCCAAACACCACCAAAGCCTTAGTATTATTATTGTAACTATGACCGAAGCTTCACCCCAAGCCCACTGCTATCTTGCACAAACAAGTCAGCCCTGCCGCGGACGTGCTGACCGAGACCTCGACCAAAACATCTGATGGTCATCCTTGGCTGACTCAACTTCTTTGTATACTGTAGAAAGTGTGCCAAAGAGTGCTATAGAAAAATATGTTTTGCTACCCTATACCCTATAAAAACCCTACCCCGACCTCAGTCGGGGCCGCTCTTCTCTTGCTTGCAAGGGGGAGGCGGTCCTGGCATGCCAGAATAAACTCGCCTATTGTCTTTACAGCGGCCTCTCGGTCCTCGTGTCTCCTTTTGGGGTCGGGGCAGGTGACTTGGAGGAACTTCGGTTCCAACATCTGGTGCATGGGCCGGGAAGACCCCAACCCACCCCAGGGGGAGGCGACGACCCAGGTTGAAGGTGAGTGGAGCTCCTGAATTGTCTTGTGTCTCGTGCTTTGTGTCTGTGGTCTCTCGTGTCAGTTTCTTTTCCAGGCCACCTAGGTGGGACGAAATTGGGGCTGTACCCGTCAAGAGGTGGACAGACGTGTCCGAGACCTCGCAGGGGGGCAAGGACGACGGTCCGACCCCGGGGGCAGCAGGGGATAAGCCGCAGTTGGATGGGATTTTCCCAACTGGGCTCAGTTGGACGGGATATTCCCAGCTGAACTCCCCCATAAGGCTTGGGCAATTGGACGGGATTTTCCCAATTGACCCAACCCTGTCTAGTGAGCCGCAGTTGGATGGGATAGTTCCCAACTGGGCTCATGGTGCGACTTTTCGGAGAAGGAGGACATACCCGAACTGCAGCGGGCCTCCGAGCTCCTCTGTTGCCAGCCTCTTTTACTTTCACTTTCTTCCCGGGAGTGCGACCTCTCCAGCGAGCGCTTAGGGACCGGGCGTCTCAGATACTTGTTGGATTTGTTATTGTCTCTTTCTCTGTGTTCTTAGGGTATTTTTGTCTTCAGGAAATTAGATATATCATGGGGCAGACTCAATCAACGCCCCTTGACTTGACGATCAGCCATTGGACGGACGTTAAGGCTAGAGGACATAATTTGTTTGTGGATATCAGGAAAGGAAACTGGCAGGTTTTCTGCCACTCAGAGTGGCCGGCTTTCCAGAGCAGCCGGCCTCCTGGGGGATGAAGTTCACCACCCTCCGTTCTGATGAATGGCCCACTTTCAAGGGCAGCAAATGTTTGTTTTAAGGAAAGAAAGCCTCTGCCCCCTGTACTGAAGGGGCCAGAAGAACTGTCTGTCGTTTTTTTGTGCTGTGTTTATGATGATCTCATTTTAAGAGTTACTTTAAGTGTTTTGATTTGCTTAGTTATCTGGATTTTCCATAATATGTGTGTTTTATGTTTCAAAATAACACAGCTATGGCCATTTCAAATTATTGCGCGCTTATAATTACATCTTGGTTTTTTTGACTTTTTATTATTTGGCATGCTCAATTTAAATGCACGTGCACACTTAAGAACAACATAAAAGGCCTGAGTACGTACTGACTAAAATATTTTGTTTTATCTTGATTTCTATGAAGCTTCACAAAAGATGATATTGTGTTTTTACCTAGGATCTAATAACATCACTTTTGTAATTCCTTTAAAAGTTTGTTTTCCCATATGTAATACCAACATATCTAGCAACCAGAAAGGAAAACTGATTTCTGAGGAAATTCATTGAATTTTCTTCATTCTCCTGGTATGTATGCTAATTCCCTGTTTCCAGGGTGTACTCTGTGTGCTGTTCAGTCTTGCTAACTTAATTGGGATATAATGATTTTTAAAGATGAAGGTCTACTGTTGTGTTGGCCACTCTTTAAAGGACATTTTTTAAAGGGGTAAAACACAGGAACCATCAAGTAATGAAAGAAAATATGTATGGTAGTTAGATGTGCAAGAAGTTTAAAAGAAGGTTTAAAAGAAGTTTGTTTTTTTTTTTAAAAAAAAGGGGGGGTTTATGGGATGAGCTATCTTACCTTAGGATGTTAAAGTATGTGATGAAGGTTTATGGAATGTGATGAAGGTTTGGTGGATGTCGGAATGTTGATAGAATGTTAGGTTTAGTGATAGACTAAAAATTAGAGATGAATGGTTAAAGGAAATGTCATAAAAGAAAAGGCATTGAGCCTCAAAAATTAGAAATTAAGATTAAGCTTCATGTTTCAAATGTGATGTAATTGTTTGTTTTGACTAATAATACAAGCAGCCCTAACATGGCCCTCATCTGCTCCCTGTGAATGGTTCCCAGAGAGCAAGACTCTGCTCAGCATCAAGACAACAGGAGGACCCGAGGCCCCGCCCGATGATGCCACCGTCATCTGCAGCTTAGAGCAGCAGACTCAGGCCAGCTGTTAAACCAACCTCTACTCACCTTTTGGAACAGGCCTCTCCTGGAGGGGGAGGAAAAGGGCACCTGCAAAATGAGGGAGGGAATGTTTTGACCTCTGTATGAATGTGTGAGTGAATGTCGGCCTGAGGTGGGAAACCTGTAACACCTCTGTGCTCGAGTTTGTAGTCCCACGGCGAGATCCCTAAGATCTCTTAAAGCCACGGGATTCGATTGGGCCAGTTTCTGTGTTTCCATGGTGATAACATATGGTCTAGGGTGGGATCGGATTAGAATCCGGTCGCAAGTCACGAAATAGCTGAACCCACTATGGCTAAGTTATCACCCATGACTCTGCAAAGAGTGTGGCCAGGCTGGCACTTGAATGATCTCTCCTGGAGGGATTCCCATCCTTTGTCTGTCTGCACCGTATGGTGGGGATCAATGTGACTTTAGCTCTTGTTAATCAATGAAAGGAAATTCCTAAAAATGTTTGCCCTGTAAGGAAAATGCTTCATGTCTGAGACAATGACCATACAGTTTAATACATAGGAAATGAAAGAAGCTTCAGACATGTGTGGACCGTGGACTCTCCCCTTTTAGTGTTGTTGGGTGTGACTCTGGCTCCCCTGACCATGAGTGACATCGGGTAGAGTGCTGAGAGAGTCAACTTGTATTCTTGGACATGTCCTGTATACATCTTAGACAAGAAATTACCCCAGAAAGATCTTTAAATTATAATACCATCTAACTAAGAGGTTAAGAGGCTATGAACATTTGTACCAAAATACCAGCTAGTAGCTCAGGAAAAGCTTTGTCTCACAATAGAAATGCCCTCGAGAGACTAAGGTGGAACAGGAATTTCATTTAGCTTCCATGTCAGCAAAACTCCTATCTAAAAGATAGCATCCTCATCTGTAAGAGAGAGGTTGGCACCATCAGGAAGCTTTTATTTCTGTCTTAGAGGTAGAATCCTTTGTTTCTGTTTGTCCTAAAACTTTAAAATAAGGCAGGTGATCTAGGACTTAATATAGAAAAAGGAAAAAAAGAGAAAGAACCAGAGAGCAAAGAAATCAGAACTTGACATTTGCCTTAGGGGATAGATTAAACAGGCATGCCCAAGCAGACCAACCCAGGACCCCTCCCGACAGGGGAAAGATGGAAAAGATGCTTTAAATATGACTAGACTGGGTGCTTTGAGACGATTGTGAGCACAGGAAGCTTTCATGTGGCCTATGTCCCAAACATGGGAATTTCCACTGGAGGAAAGATTGCCCCCTGAACCCCAGGGCCCAGGGGTCGAACACCCCGGTGGAGATCAATGTAATGGCCTGAAGCTCTTAGCTTCCCTCCGATGGGAAAAAGGAGTTTGCCTCTGATATCCAGCAAAAGAAAGCCCAAAGTGCCAGGTTGAGCATCTCATGAGAACCTTGGGTTTAACATGCAAATGGGAAGCCTCTTTGTTTCTATGTTAATGGACTAGGGAGCACAAAATTCTAGTGCTCAACTTCCTTCCTAGGCTTTTGTCAACTTTTGATTTTACTAAAATGTTTAAGATCAAGAAAATGACAGGCTCATTGCACTCACAAAGTAACTACTGAGATTCCTTATATGCTTAATAGTGATGCTTTTTAGGCATTCCTTTGTTTATATGCCTGAATGCCCGAATATTCAAGGTTTAGGCTTAATAGAATAAAATATTTTAGCACTGTTATAAAAGTCATCCACATGGTTTTGGTTTTAGATGCACCAAAGATATTAGAAGAGAAAATCATGGATTACAGAAAATGCCAGATAGCATGTAACAAAAGTCTGCAGTTTAAAGACCCTAAATGCTGCATCCTTATCCAACCATTCTGATGGAAAAGATTCCAACCTGATAAGATATTATTTCAAGGAAACATTTTCTGGAGAAAAGACATGGCTTTATTTAGGAGAAATAAATATAAAAATTGTCAGGTCTTGGTGTTTCTTCCCAGTTCAGGCCTGTTCCCTGGGGAAGGTCACTGTAACCACATGGGCAGGTGCTAGGAATTTCTTGGTATGTCCCAATAACGTCCAGGGACAGGTGCTAAACATTCTTTCCTAGGTAATTTACGTTTTGCCCCGGGCTGGCGTGAGCCCCCAGGCCGAGCCCGCCTGGACCCCTTCTGCCCCTGCCGCACCCCTCTCCACCCTGGCCACAGGGGTTTGGGCTCCATGGTTGTTGACCTCCTCTACTAGAGAGATTAAGAAAACTGGAGTGGTGTTTGACGCCAGCTCGTTCCTGCTGCTTTCCTTGACAGTATCCAGCATCGTGAGTGTGACGGCCTACATTGCCTTGGCCCCGCTCTCTGTGACTATCAGCTTTAGAGTATATAAGGGTATGATCCAAGCAATCCAGAAATCAGATGAAGGCCACCCATTCAGGGCATATTTGGAATCTAATGTTGCTAGATCCGAGGAATTGATTCTGCTCTCAGTCATGTGAACTGCACCATAAAAGAACTCAGGTGCCTTTTCTTAGTTGATGATTTAGTTGATTCTCTGGAGTAAAACCAGAGACATAGATTGGCAAAAAGTTTAATAAAGTTTTTCCCTTGTCCTAAAAGGTTGCCTAAAGTTAAACTCAGTGCTCGACAGAGGGAAAAAGCAATGGCAAACTTAAGGAGTAAACTAGGAAAAACAGCAAAACTCCAGGTGTAGCTCCAGAGCAGCTCCATTAGCTAATCAATGCTGGCTCTTCATTTAGATCAGAGAAATGGTGCTACATCCCTTTGGTCCCCCAAAAGAAAAAGACTTATGTTGCTTTATTTTTCAGAATAAAAAAGGAGGATAATTTAGATTGCTCTGTACAAAGAATCAGTTCTCATTGTTTTGGACAGGTTTTAAAATATGATCTACAGTAGCCAGAGGAAAAAGGTCTCCTTGGTTTTTACACCTTGTAGATGTGTTCTTTTACTAACTCCTGCTTGCTTGTACCCACAGCAAGACTGCTGAGCTTGTTCGGTTTATCTCATGTGCCTTCCCAATTACAATGATCTGATCCTTCTATAGATTCTGGAGACTCAATTTGCCTGTGTTTTCTCTCTTTTAGACCAACCTTGAGGTAATAAAGCCATCTATCAAAGACCTCTAGACCAACCCAGCATTTCATAGATGAGAATGTCAGACTGCTCTTATTTTCTTCGCCCTGAGTCAGCAGGAAGCAGCCAGATCGAATCATCGCCCTTTATCCCCAGAGCAGTCTGAATTCTCAAATAGGTTTATGGGAAAATGAGGCAGGATTAGAGCAGCCATGCTGGGATGGGTCTCTCAAGGTCTTTAAAGTTCTTTGGAATTCCTGAAGGCCATCCACCACTGCTGGGATCACCATGAAAGAACTCCTGCTAAAAAATGAAAACGTGGAGCGGGAAACAAGCCAGAGATGGTTCAAAAACTGGTTCGATTCCTCTCCATGGCTAACTACCCTAATTTCTACTCTCCTGGGGCCCCTCATTATGCTTCTGTTGCTTTTTGCTTTTGGGCCCTGCGTTTTGGATCGCGTGCTTGCTTTTGCTGGGGAAGCACATTAACACAGTATAAGTAATGGTATTAAGACAACAGTACCAACCCATGCCCCAAGTAGACCAGAAAACATCCTCCGAATTTTAAGATTAAAATTTCACCAAAAGAAAAGGGGGGAATGTGGAAGAAAAGGAATTTTTACAGAAATTGTGACAAATAATGTGGTTATGACTAACAGCCTGGTGGTCAGCAGTTTTCAGAGTTCTAAAAACAGAAGTCTAATATGGGCGGCTAGATATTGAAAACATCCCCACTCTCAAGGTCCCTGTGAGAATCTACCCCCTTCAAGGTCTCGGAGAAATGTTTTCAGTATGTCCAGATGCCATCTAAGCCCGCTTGCCCCCTCCCCACACAGAACTCCGGGAAATGCTCCCCCTCTCAAGGTCTAATATGCCAAATACCACCAAAGCCTTTGTATTATTATTGTAACTATGACCGAAGCTTCACCCCAAGCCCACTGCTATCTTGCACAAACAAGTCAGCCCTGCTGCAGACGTGTTGACCGGGACCTCGCCCACCAAGAACTGCCCCCGACTTCGACCAGAACATCTGATGGTCACCCTTGGCTGACTCAACGTCCTTGTGTGCTGTAAAAACTGTGCCAAAGAGTGCTATAGAAAAATATGTTTTGCTACCCTATACCCTATAAAAACCCTACCCCGACCTCAGTCGGGGCCGCTCTTCTCTTGCTTGCAAGGGGGAGGCGGTCCTGGCATGCCAGAATAAACTCGCCTATTGTCTTTACAGCAGCCTCTCGGTCCTCGTGTCTCCTTTTGGGGTCGGGGCGGGTGACTTGGAGGAACTTCGGTTCCAACAAAATGTAATTTGAGAAAACTTTCCGAATATGCCTGTGTTCCTCTGGCCTCTCCTTCCTTTGCCAATGGTGTTTATACCTTCAGAGAAAGAAGACCGGAAAAAAAGGAAGTTTCCGTGAAAACGAACACGAGGCTTATAGAGTCGTGAAAGACACACGTTCTATGACCTATCAACTCAGGGTCAAGAAATGTCAAGGATTAGCAAATTCCCATGAAATTGCTGTCTTCAAATCAAATCTTCCCCGCTCGCGCTTCCAAATTCAGTGAGACAGGATTGGATACGTGCTTGGGTCTGGTGTGTGAAAAAGGAGGTTCTACCCCCAACGCAGAAATCGAAAGATTGCTGCTGAGCTAAGAAATTTCAAAGATCCAGGAAAGCCCCTCTTCAATCTCCCTGAAGGGAAGAAGCAAAGAAAGTTTTCCCCCTGCCTCTACCCGTGTGCACAGGAGGATGACTTTCCAGACTTGGATGAGATCTGCCGGGTGCTTTGGCCTCCTAGCTCCTAGCTCCTAGCTCCTAGCAATCCAGGCCGCAGACTGAGGCTGCGGCGCACTGGATGACGCCTGAAGCTCCTTTCACACCTCTTTCTTCCGGTATCACCCCCTTTGCAACTTCCGCTATCCAATCAGGTCAGAGTCTGGATAAATCCGCCTACTCCCATTATCCTATCATCCCCGCACCGGATTGACCGCACCTACTCACCATCCTGCTAAACGAGATTGGAATGTAGCTTTGTTCAAGGTGACTGACTGAGGCTTGAAAGATGAAGAGCGGATGTCATGTGGAAAGCAAGGACTTGCTCATACATTGACTGACACCATTTTGCTAATCTTATGGAGAATTCTGCTTGTGACTTACGTATCACAAGAGCAGGCCTGTCTCTCTGTGGTAGGCATTCCGTGACTCAAGTGTTGGAATCACGGTGGATTCGCTATAAACTGTGAAAAGGTTGAGAGAATATTCCTGTGTTCCTGAAGCCTCTCCTTCCTTTGCCAATTGTGCTTATAACTTCAGAGAAAGAAGACCGTAAAAAAGGAAGTTTCCGTGAAAACGAACACGAGGCTTACAGAGTCGTGAAAGACACAGTTTCCATGATCCATCAACTCAGGGTCAAGAAATGTCAAGGATTAATAAATCCCCATGAAATTGCTGTCTTCAATCGAATCTTCCATCGCTCACACTTATAATTTCAGCACTCAGGGAGGTGATACAGGATTACTATGAGTTTGAACTGAACTGAAGCCCGCCTGGCCTCTGGAGACCCTGTCTCAGAAAATTAGCCAAACACGTCACTACGTGGGCGAGTGTTAAAACGTAATTTTATCTATCTATTTATGTATCCATCTATGGACGTATCTATCTATCTATCTGTGTGTCTATCTGTCTGTCTCATCTATCTATCAATCAATCAATGTATCTACTTATTTATTCTACGCACACTCTTATTTTACTACAGTAACGATGAGAATACCACCTTCCCCACGACAGGAACCAGTAAAATTTATCCCCAAAGCAATTCAGTAGAAAACAGGTCTGTTTCAGCATTTGAAAACCAAAGAAAAAAAGTGGAAAACCTTTCCTAGGATTTTAAGTCCTATTTGAAAAGAGAAAAGCCCAAATCCCATCATTGGCTGCACAGTCCAGCCGCCCCCCCCCCCTCCACATCCCCCCTCCCTCTCCGCCCTCCTCCCCCCCCACTGGAGATGCCGGTGGCGATGCCTGGGTTCTGCTGCACGCGTGGATTTACTGGCTGTTTAGCTGGTGTCCATTCTTTCATGGTAGGCATCCAGCTGTGCATCCAGCTCCTCCGCCGAGAGCTGCTGTTTGGAATTGGCGCCGGTTCCTCGGCCTCTTCCCCGCTGCCAGCTGCCTCGGCGAGTCCCTCTGGGAGTACCACCACCACTGCAAAATGCTCCCGAGCTGCCTCCGCCTCCGCCTCCTGCCTCGCTTCTGCTTTGTGTGGTCTCCGCTGTGCGTCAATCTGTGACGTCACGAGCTGGATGTCCATAGGGCGGCCACGCAGAGGGACCCCGTTGTATTGCCTCATGGCCTCCAGGGCGTCTGCCTTCCGCTCAAAGTGCAGGAATGCCGTCCCTAAGCTTCGCCCACACCGATCGTAGTGCACGGCTGCCTTCTGCAGCGTGCCGAATTCAGCGAAGACTTCCTGAACGTCGGCGCCCGACAGCCCGAAGTGCAGGTTGGACAGCAGAAGTCTGCCGCCGGTCTCCAGGCCGGCTCCGCCCCCGAAGCCGCTGCCGAAGAGGTCGTGCTGCCACTTGTCGGGCAGCCGCTTCGGCCCGCTGTAGGGCGCCGGCCGATTCCTGCCGCCGCCCGCGACGCCGCGGGCGAGGGCCGGCCGGTTCCGCATGGGCCCGCCGCCGCGGCCGCCCTGCCAAGCGGCCCTGCCGCGTCCCCGGCCCGCGCCGCGGCCGCCGCGCTGGCTCCGGTTCAGCTTGATGATGTCGTCCAGAGACATATCCATCTTGGAGGCCATGGCGGGCGCGCGATCGGGGTCTCGGCTCTCCAATGTAATTTGAGAAAACTTTCGGAATATCCCCGTGTTCCCCTAGCCTCTCCTTCCTTTGCCAATCGTGTTTACAACTTCAGAGGAAGAAGACAGAACGGAAGGAAGTTTCCGTGAAGATGAACACGAGGCTTACAGAGTCCCGAAAGACACACGTTCTACGATCTCTCAACTCGGGGTCAAGAAATGTCAAGGATTAATAGATTCCCACGAGATCGCTGTCTTCCAAGCAAATCTTCCACCGCTCACGCTTCCGAATTCAGCACTCAGGGAGGTGAGGCAGGATTGGATTCGTGCTTGGGTCACGTGTGTGGAAAAGGAGGTCCTACCCCCAACGCTCCAGAAAGATCTCTGCTGAGCTAAGAAATTTCAAAGATCCAGGAAAGCCCAAACTACAGAGAAAGACCCTCTTCGATCTATCTCCCCGAAGGGAAGAAGCCAAGAAAGTTTTCCTGATGCCTCTACCCGTGTGCACAGGAGGACGACTTTCCAGTACCTGGATGAGTTCTGCCGGGTGCTCTGGCCTCCTAGCTCCTAGCGATCCAGGCCGCAGTCTGAGGCTGCACTGCACTGGATGGCGCCTGAAGCTTCTCTCACACCTCTGTCTTCCGGTGTCTCCCCCTCGGCAACTTCCACTCTCCAATCAGATCGGAGTCTGGATCAATCCGCCTCCTCCCATTATCCTATCATCCCCACGCCTGATTGACCGCACCTACTCACCATCCTGCTACACGAGATTGGAATGTAGCTTTGTTCCGGGTGACTGACTGAGGCTTGAAAGATGAAGAGAAGATGTCGTGTGGAAAGCAAGGACTTGCTCACACATTGACTGACACCATTTTGCTAATCTTATGGAGAACTCTCCTTGTGATTTACGTGTCACAAGAGCGGGCCTGCCTCTCTGTGGTAGACATTCCGTGACTCAAGTGTTGGAACCATGGTGGATTCGCTATAAACTGTGGAAAGGTTGAGAGACTATTCCTGTGTTCCTGAAGCCTCTCCTTCCGTTGAAAACCATGTTTATAACTTCAGAGAAAGAGGGCAGGAAAAAAGGAAGTTTCCGTGAAAACGAACACGAGGCTTACAGAGTCATGACAAACACAGTTTCTATGATCTCTCAACTCAGGGTCAAGAAATGTCAAGGATTACTAAATTCCCAGTGAAATTGCCCATGTCTTCCAATCAAATCTTCCATCGCTCACACTTATAATTTCAGCACTCGGGGAGGTGAGACAGGATTACTATGAATTTGAACTGAAGCCCGCCTGGCCTCTGGAGACCCTGTCTCAGAAAATTAGCCAAACACATCACTACGTGGGCGAGTGTTAAAATGTAATTTTATCTATCTATTTATGTATCCATCTATGGACGTATCTATCTATCTATCTGTCTGTCTATCTGTCTGTCTATCTATCTATCGATCAATCAATCAATGTATCTACTTATTTGTTCCATGCACACTCTTATTTTACTAGAGTAACGACGAGAACCCCACCTTCCCCACAACAGGAACCAGTAAAATTTATCCCCAAAGCAATTCAGTAGAAAACAGGTCTGTTTCAGAATTGGAAAACCCAAGAAAAAAAGGGGAAAACCTTTCCTAAGTTTTTAAGTCCTATTTGAAAAGAGAAAAGCCCAAATCCCATCATTGGCTGCACAGTCCAGCCGCCCCCCTCCCCCCTCCCCCCTCCTCCCCCCCACTGGAGATGCCTGTGGCGACGCCTGGGTTCTGCTGCAGGCGTGGATTTGCTGGCTGTTTAGCTGGTGTCCATTCTTTCATGGTAGGCATCCAGCTGTGCATCCAGCTCCCTCCGCCGAGAGCTGCTGTTTGGAATTGGCGCCGGTTTCCTCGGCCTCTTCCCCGCTGCCAGCTGCCTCGGCGAGTCCTTCTGGGAGTACCACCACCAGTGCCAAATGCTCCCGAGCCTCCGCCTCCGCCTCCGCCTCTGCCTGTGCTTTGTGTTGGTTCTCGCTGTGCGTCCCTGTGACGTCACGAGCTGGATGTCATAGGGCGGCCCACAGAGGGACACCTTGTATTGCCTCAGGGCTTCCAGGCGTCTGCCTTCCGCTCAAAGTGCAGGAATGCCGTCCCTAAGCTTCGCCCACACCGATCGTAGTGCACGGCTGCCTTCTTCAGCGTGCCGAATTCAGCGAAGACTTGCCGAACGTCGGCGCCCGACAGCCCGAAGTGCAGGTTGGACAGCAGAAGTCTGCCGCCGGTCTCCAGGCCGGCTCCGCCCCCGAAGCCGCTGTCGAAGAGGTCGTGCTGCCACTTGCCGGGCAGCCGCTTCGGCCCGCTGTAGGCGCCGCCGATTCCTGCCGCCGCCGCTACGCCGCGGGCGAGGGCCGGCCGTTCCGCATGGGCCCCCGCCGCGGCCGGCCCTGCCACCGGCCCTGGCCGCGTCCCCGGCCCCGCGCCGCGGCCGCCGCGCTGGCTCCGGTTCAGCTTGATGATGTCGTCCGAGTACATCCATTTGGAGGCCATGGCGGGCGCAATCGGGGCTCGGCTCTAAAATGCAATTTGAGAAAACTTTCCGAATATGCCCGTGTTCCTCTGGCCTCTCCTTCCTTTGCCAATTGTGTTTATAATACCTTCAGAGAAAGGAGACCGGAAGAGAGGAAGCTTCGTGGAAACGAACACGAGCCGTACAGAGTCGTGTAAAGACACACGTTCTATGACCTATCACTCAGGGTCAAGAAATGTCAGGATTAATACATTCCCATGAAATTGCTGTCTTCCAATCGAATCTTCCCTCGCTCGCGCGCTTCCAAATGCAGCACTCGGGGAGGTGAGACCGGATTGGATAGGTGCTTGGGTCAGGTGTGTGAAAAAGGAGGTTCTACCCCCAACGCAGAAATCGAAAGATTTCTGCTGAGCTAAGAAATTTCAAAGACCCAGGAAAGCCCAAACTACAGAGAAAGACCCTCCTCGATCTCCCCGAAGGGAAGAAGCAAAGAAAGTTTTCCCGCCGCCCCTACCCGTGTGCACAGGAGGATGACTTTCCAGACTTGGATGAGTTCTGCCGGGTGCTTTGGCCTCCTAGCTCCTAGCTCCTAGCAATCCAGGCCGCAGACTGAGGCTGCGGCGCACTGGATGACGCCTGAGGCTCCTTTCACACCTCTTTCTTCCGGTATCTCCCCCTTTGCAACTTCCACTATCCAATCAGGTCAGAGTCTGGATAAATCCGCCTACTCCCATTATCCTATCATCCCCGCACCTGATTGACCGCACCTACTCACCATCCTGCTAAACGAGACTTGAATGTAGCTTTGTTCAAGGTGACTGACCGAGGCTTGAAAGAGGAAGAGCAGATGTCATGTGGAAAGCAAGGACTTGCTCATACACTGACTGACAACCATTTGGCTAATCTTATGGAGAATTCTGCTTGTGATTACGTATCACAAGAGCAGGCCTGTCTCTCTGTGGTAGGCATTCCGTGACTCAAGTGTTGGAATCACGGTGGATTCGCTATAAACTGTGAAAAGGTTGAGAGAATATTCCTGTGTTCCTGAAGCCTCTCCTTCCTTTGCCAGTTGTGCTTATAACTTCAGAGAAAGAAGACCCGTAAAAAAGGAAGTTTCCGTGACAACGACACGAGGCTTACAGAGTCGTGAAAGACACAGTCTCTATGATCCATCCACTCGGGGTCAAGAAATGTCAAGGATTAATAAATCCCCATGAAATTGCTGTCTTCAAATCGAATCTTCCATCGCTCACACTTATAATTTCAGCACTCAGGGAGGTGATACAGGATTACTATGAATTTGAACTGAACTGAAGCCCGCCTGGCCTCTGGAGACCCTGTCTCAGAAAATTAGCCAAACACATCACTACGTGGGCGAGTGTTAAAATGTAATTTTATCTATCTATTTATGTATCCATCTATGGACGTATCTATCTATCTATCTGTCTGTCTGTCTGTCTGTCTGTCTGTCTGTCTGTCTGTCTGCCTGCCTGCCTGCCTGTCTGTCTGTCTGTCTGTCTGTCAATCAATCAATCAATCAATCAATGTATCTACTTATTTATTCTACGCACACTCTTATTTTACTACAGTAACGATGAGAATACCACCTTCCCCACAACAGGAACCAGTCAAATTTATCCCCAAAGCAATTCAGTAGAAAACAGGTCTGTTTCAGAGTTTGAAAACCGAAGGAAAAAAAGGGGAAAACCTTTCCTAAGTTTTTAAGTCCTGTTTGAAAAGAGAAAACCCCAAATCCCATCATTGGCTGCACAGTCCAGCCGCTCCCCCTCCCCCCTCCCCCCTCCCCCCTCCCCCCCCCCCCCCCCCCCCCCCCCACTGGAGATGCCGGTGGCGACGCCTGGGTTCTGCTGCACGCGTGGATTTGCTGGCTGTTTAGCTGGTGTCCATTCTTTCATGGTAGGCATCCAGCTGTGCATCCAGCTCCTCGGCCGAGAGCTGCTGTTTGGAATTGGCGCCGGTTCCTCCGCCTCTTCCCCGCTGCCAGCTGCCTCGGCGAGTCCCTCTGGGAGTACCACCACCACTGCCAAATGCTCCCGAGCCGCCTCCCCGCCTCCGCCTCCGCCTCCGCCTCCGCTTCTGCTTTGTGTTGGTCTCCGCTGTGCGTCAACCTGTGACGTCACGAGCTGGATGTCCATAGGGCGGCCACGCAGAGGGACACCGTTGTATTGCCTCATGGCCTCCAGGGCGTCTGCCTTCCGCTCAAAGTGCAGGAATGCCGTCCCTAAGCTTCGCCCACACCGATCGTAGTGCACGGCTGCCTTCTTCAGCGTGCCGAATTCAGCGAAGACTTCCCGAACGTCGGCGCCCGACAGCCCGAAGTGCAGGTTTGACAGCAGAAGTCTGCCGCCGGTCTCCAGGCCGGCTCCGCCCCCGAAGCCGCTGTCGAAGAGGTCGTGCTGCCACTTGCCGGGCAGCCGCTTCGGCCCGCTGTAGGGCGCCGGCCGATTCCTGCCGCCGCCCGCGACGCCGCGGGCGAGGGCCGGCCGGTTCCGCATGGGCCCGCCGCCGCGGCCCGCCCTGCCAACCGGCCCCTGCCGCGTCCCCGGCCCGCGCCGCGGCCGCCGCGCTGGCTCCGGTTCAGCTTGATGATGTCGTCCAGAGACATATCCATCTTGGAGGCCATGGCGGGCGCGCAATCGGGGTCTCGGCTCTAAAATGCAATTTGAGAAAACTTTCCGAATATGCCCGTGTTCCTCTGGCCTCTCCTTCCTTTGCCAATTGTGTTTATACCTTCAGAGAAAGGAGACCGGAAGAAAAGGAAGCTTCCGTGGAAACGAACACGAGGCTTACAGAGTCGTGAAAGACACACGTTCTATGACCTATCAACTCAGGGTCAAGAAATGTCAAGGATTAATACATTCCCATGAAATTGCTGTCTTCCAATCGAATCTTCCCTCGCTCGCGCTTCCAAATGCAGCACTCGGGGAGGTGAGACCGGATTGGATAGGTGCTTGGGTCAGGTGTGTGAAAAAGGAGGTTCTACCCCCAACGCAGAAATCGAAAGATTTCTGCTGAGCTAAGAAATTTCAAAGACCCAGGAAAGCCCAAACTACAGAGAAAGACCCTCCTCGATCTCCCCGAAGGGAAGAAGCAAAGAAAGTTTTCCCGCCGCCCCTACCCGTGTGCACAGGAGGATGACTTTCCAGACTTGGATGAGTTCTGCCGGGTGCTTTGGCCTCCTAGCTCCTAGCTCCTAGCAATCCAGGCCGCAGACTGAGGCTGCGGCGCACTGGATGACGCCTGAGGCTCCTTTCACACCTCTTTCTTCCGGTATCTCCCCCTTTGCAACTTCCACTATCCAATCAGGTCAGAGTCTGGATAAATCCGCCTACTCCCATTATCCTATCATCCCCGCACCTGATTGACCGCACCTACTCACCATCCTGCTAAACGAGACTGGAATGTAGCTTTGTTCAAGGTGACTGACCGAGGCTTGAAAGAGGAAGAGCAGATGTCATGTGGAAAGCAAGGACTTGCTCATACATTGACTGACACCATTTGGCTAATCTTATGGAGAATTCTGCTTGTGATTTACGTATCACAAGAGCAGGCCTGTCTCTCTGTGGTAGGCATTCCGTGACTCAAGTGTTGGAATCACGGTGGATTCGCTATAAACTGTGAAAAGGTTGAGAGAATATTCCTGTGTTCCTGAAGCCTCTCCTTCCTTTGCCAGTTGTGCTTATAACTTCAGAGAAAGAAGACCCGTAAAAAAGGAAGTTTCCGTGACAACGAACACGAGGCTTACAGAGTCGTGAAAGACACAGTCTCTATGATCCATCCACTCGGGGTCAAGAAATGTCAAGGATTAATAAATCCCCATGAAATTGCTGTCTTCAAATCGAATCTTCCATCGCTCACACTTATAATTTCAGCACTCAGGGAGGTGATACAGGATTACTATGAATTTGAACTGAACTGAAGCCCGCCTGGCCTCTGGAGACCCTGTCTCAGAAAATTAGCCAAACACATCACTACGTGGGCGAGTGTTAAAATGTAATTTTATCTATCTATTTATGTATCCATCTATGGACGTATCTATCTATCTATCTATCTATCTATCTGTCTGTCTGTCTGTCTGTCTGTCTGTCTGCCTGCCTGCCTGTCTGTCTGTCTGTCTGTCTGTCTGTCAATCAATCAATCAATCAATCAATGTATCTACTTATTTATTCTACGCACACTCTTATTTTACTACAGTAACGATGAGAATACCACCTTCCCCACAACAGGAACCAGTCAAATTTATCCCCAAAGCAATTCAGTAGAAAACAGGTCTGTTTCAGAGTTTGAAAACCGAAGGAAAAAAAGGGGAAAACCTTTCCTAAGTTTTTAAGTCCTGTTTGAAAAGAGAAAACCCCAAATCCCATCATTGGCTGCACAGTCCAGCCGCTCCCCCTCCCCCCCCCCCCCCCCCCTCCCCTCCCCCCCCCCCCCACTGGAGATGCCGGTGGCGACGCCTGGGTTCTGCTGCACGCGTGGATTTGCTGGCTGTTTAGCTGGTGTCCATTCTTTCATGGTAGGCATCCAGCTGTGCATCCAGCTCCTCGGCCGAGAGCTGCTGTTTGGAATTGGCGCCGGTTCCTCCGCCTCTTCCCCGCTGCCAGCTGCCTCGGCGAGTCCCTCTGGGAGTACCACCACCACTGCCAAATGCTCCCGAGCCGCCTCCGCCTCCGCCTCCGCCTCCGCCTCCGCTTCTGCTTTGTGTTGGTCTCCGCTGTGCGTCAACCTGTGACGTCACGAGCTGGATGTCCATAGGGCGGCCACGCAGAGGGACACCGTTGTATTGCCTCATGGCCTCCAGGGCGTCTGCCTTCCGCTCAAAGTGCAGGAATGCCGTCCCTAAGCTTCGCCCACACCGATCGTAGTGCACGGCTGCCTTCTTCAGCGTGCCGAATTCAGCGAAGACTTCCCGAACGTCGGCGCCCGACAGCCCGAAGTGCAGGTTTGACAGCAGAAGTCTGCCGCCGGTCTCCAGGCCGGCTCCGCCCCCGAAGCCGCTGTCGAAGAGGTCGTGCTGCCACTTGCCGGGCAGCCGCTTCGGCCCGCTGTAGGGCGCCGGCCGATTCCTGCCGCCGCCCGCGACGCCGCGGGCGAGGGCCGGCCGGTTCCGCATGGGCCCGCCGCCGCGGCCGCCCTGCCAACCGGCCCTGCCGCGTCCCCGGCCCGCGCCGCGGCCGCCGCGCTGGCTCCGGTTCAGCTTGATGATGTCGTCCAGAGACATATCCATCTTGGAGGCCATGGCGGGCGCGCAATCGGGGTCTCGGCTCTAAAATGCAATTTGAGAAAACTTTCCGAATATGCCCGTGTTCCTCTGGCCTCTCCTTCCTTTGCCAATTGTGTTTATACCTTCAGAGAAAGGAGACCGGAAGAAAAGGAAGCTTCCGTGAAACGAACACGAGGCTTACAGAGTCGTGAAAGACACACGTTCTATGACCTATCAACTCAGGGTCAAGAAAGTGTCAAGGATTAATACATTCCCATGAAATTGCTGTCTTCCAATCGAATCTTCCCTCGCTCGCGCTTCCAAATGCAGCACTCGGGGAGGTGAGACCGGATTGGATAGGTGCTTGGGTCAGGTGTGTGAAAAAGGAGGTTCTACCCCCAACGCAGAAATCGAAAGATTTCTGCTGAGCTAAGAAATTTCAAAGACCCAGGAAAGCCCAAACTACAGAGAAAGACCCTCCTCGATCTCCCCGAAGGGAAGAAGCAAAGAAAGTTTTCCCGCCGCCCCTACCCGTGTGCACAGGAGGATGACTTTCCAGACTTGGATGAGTTCTGCCGGGTGCTTTGGCCTCCTAGCTCCTAGCTCCTAGCAATCCAGGCCGCAGACTGAGGCTGCGGCGCACTGGATGACGCCTGAGGCTCCTTTCACACCTCTTTCTTCCGGTATCTCCCCCTTTGCAACTTCCACTATCCAATCAGGTCAGAGTCTGGATAAATCCGCCTACTCCCATTATCCTATCATCCCCGCACCTGATTGACCGCACCTACTCACCATCCTGCTAAACGAGACTGGAATGTAGCTTTGTTCAAGGTGACTGACCGAGGCTTGAAAGAGGAAGAGCAGATGTCATGTGGAAAGCAAGGACTTGCTCATACATTGACTGACACCATTTGGCTAATCTTATGGAGAATTCTGCTTGTGATTTACGTATCACAAGAGCAGGCCTGTCTCTCTGTGGTAGGCATTCCGTGACTCAAGTGTTGGAATCACGGTGGATTCGCTATAAACTGTGAAAAGGTTGAGAGAATATTCCTGTGTTCCTGAAGCCTCTCCTTCCTTTGCCAGTTGTGCTTATAACTTCAGAGAAAGAAGACCCGTAAAAAAGGAAGTTTCCGTGACAACGAACACGAGGCTTACAGAGTCGTGAAAGACACAGTCTCTATGATCCATCCACTCGGGGTCAAGAAATGTCAAGGATTAATAAATCCCCATGAAATTGCTGTCTTCAAATCGAATCTTCCATCGCTCACACTTATAATTTCAGCACTCAGGGAGGTGATACAGGATTACTATGAATTTGAACTGAACTGAAGCCCGCCTGGCCTCTGGAGACCCTGTCTCAGAAAATTAGCCAAACACATCACTACGTGGGCGAGTGTTAAAATGTAATTTTATCTATCTATTTATGTATCCATCTATGGACGTATCTATCTATCTATCTATCTATCTATCTATCTATCTATCTGTCTGTCTGTCTGTCTGTCTGTCTGTCTGTCTGTCTGTCTGTCTGTCAATCAATCAATCAATCAATCAATGTATCTACTTATTTATTCTACGCACACTCTTATTTTACTACAGTAACGATGAGAATACCACCTTCCCCACAACAGGAACCAGTCAAATTTATCCCCAAAGCAATTCAGTAGAAAACAGGTCTGTTTCAGAGTTTGAAAACCGAAGGAAAAAAAGGGGAAAACCTTTCCTAAGTTTTTAAGTCCTATTTGAAAAGAGAAAACCCCAAATCCCATCATTGGCTGCACAGTCCAGCCGCTCCCCCTCCCCCCTCCCCCCTCCCCCCTCCCCCTCCCCCCTCTCCCCTCCCCCCCCACTGGAGATGCCGGTGGCGACGCCTGGGTTCTGCTGCACGCGTGGATTTGCTGGCTGTTTAGCTGGTGTCCATTCTTTCATGGTAGGCATCCAGCTGTGCATCCAGCTCCTCGGCCGAGAGCTGCTGTTTGGAATTGGCGCCGGTTCCTCCGCCTCTTCCCCGCTGCCAGCTGCCTCGGCGAGTCCCTCTGGGAGTACCACCACCACTGCCAAATGCTCCCGAGCCGCCTCCGCCTCCGCCTCCGCCTCCGCCTCCGCTTCTGCTTTGTGTTGGTCTCCGCTGTGCGTCAACCTGTGACGTCACGAGCTGGATGTCCATAGGGCGGCCACGCAGAGGGACACCGTTGTATTGCCTCATGGCCTCCAGGGCGTCTGCCTTCCGCTCAAAGTGCAGGAATGCCGTCCCTAAGCTTCGCCCACACCGATCGTAGTGCACGGCTGCCTTCTTCAGCGTGCCGAATTCAGCGAAGACTTCCCGAACGTCGGCGCCCGACAGCCCGAAGTGCAGGTTTGACAGCAGAAGTCTGCCGCCGGTCTCCAGGCCGGCTCCGCCCCCGAAGCCGCTGTCGAAGAGGTCGTGCTGCCACTTGCCGGGCAGCCGCTTCGGCCCGCTGTAGGGCGCCGGCCGATTCCTGCCGCCGCCCGCGACGCCGCGGGCGAGGGCCGGCCGGTTCCGCATGGGCCCGCCGCCGCGGCCGCCCTGCCAACCGGCCCTGCCGCGTCCCCGGCCCGCGCCGCGGCCGCCGCGCTGGCTCCGGTTCAGCTTGATGATGTCGTCCAGAGACATATCCATCTTGGAGGCCATGGCGGGCGCGCAATCGGGGTCTCGGCTCTAAAATGCAATTTGAGAAAACTTTCCGAATATGCCCGTGTTCCTCTGGCCTCTCCTTCCTTTGCCAATTGTGTTTATACCTTCAGAGAAAGGAGACCGGAAGAAAAGGAAGCTTCCGTGAAAACGAACACGAGGCTTACAGAGTCGTGAAAGACACACGTTCTATGACCTATCAACTCAGGGTCAAGAAATGTCAAGGATTAATACATTCCCATGAAATTGCTGTCTTCCAATCGAATCTTCCCTCGCTCGCGCTTCCAAATTCAGCACTCGGGGAGGTGAGACCGGATTGGATAGGTGCTTGGGTCAGGTGTGTGAAAAAGGAGGTTCTACCCCCAACGCAGAAATCGAAAGATTTCTGCTGAGCTAAGAAATTTCAAAGACCCAGGAAAGCCCAAACTACAGAGAAAGACCCTCCTCGATCTCCCCGAAGGGAAGAAGCAAGAAAGAAAGTTTTCCCGCCGCCCCTACCCGTGTGCACAGGAGGATGACTTTCCAGACTTGGATGAGTTCTGCCGGGTGCTTTGGCCTCCTAGCTCCTAGCTCCTAGCAATCCAGGCCGCAGACTGAGGCTGCGGCGCACTGGATGACGCCTGAGGCTCCTTTCACACCTCTTTCTTCCGGTATCTCCCCCTTTGCAACTTCCACTATCCAATCAGGTCAGAGTCTGGATAAATCCGCCTACTCCCATTATCCTATCATCCCCGCACCTGATTGACCGCACCTACTCACCATCCTGCTAAACGACTGACCGAGGCTTGAAAGAGGAAGAGCAGATGTCATGTGGAAAGCAAGGACTTGCTCATACATTGACTGACACCATTTGGCTAATCTTATGGAGAATTCTGCTTGTGATTTACGTATCACAAGAGCGCAGGCCTGTCTCTCTGTGGTAGGCATTCCGTGACTCAAGTGTTGGAATCACGGTGGATTCGCTATAAACTGTGAAAAGGTTGAGAGAATATTCCTGTGTTCCTGAAGCCTCTCCTTCCTTTGCCAGTTGTGCTTATAACTTCAGAGAAAGAAGACCCGTAAAAAAGGAAGTTTCCGTGACAACGAACACGAGGCTTACAGAGTCGTGAAAGACACAGTCTCTATGATCCATCCACTCGGGGTCAAGAAATGTCAAGGATTAATAAATCCCCATGAAATTGCTGTCTTCAAATCGAATCTTCCATCGCTCACACTTATAATTTCAGCACTCAGGGAGGTGATACAGGATTACTATGAATTTGAACTGAACTGAAGCCCGCCTGGCCTCTGGAGACCCTGTCTCAGAAAATTAGCCAAAACACACTACGTGGGCAGTGTGAAAATGTAATTTTATCTATCTATTTATGTATCCATCTATGGACGTATCTATCTATCTATTATCTATCTATCTATCTATCTGTCTGTCTTGTCTGTTGTCTGTCTGTCTGTCTGTCTGTCTGTCTATCAATCAATCAATCATCAATGTATCTACTTATTTATTCTACGCACACTCTTATTTTACTACAGTAACGATGAGAATACCACCTTCCCCACAACAGGAACCAGTCAAATTTATCCCCAAAGCAATTCAGTAGAAAACAGGTCTGTTTCAGAGTTTGAAAACCGAAGGAAAAAAAGGGGAAAACCTTTCCTAAGTTTTTAAGTCCTATTTGAAAAGAGAAAACCCCAATCCCATCATTGGCTGCACAGTCCAGCCGCTCCCCCTCCCCCCTCCCCTCCCCCTCCCCTCTCCCCCTCCCCCCCCACTGGAGATGCCGGTGGCGACGCCTGGGTTCTGCTGCACGCGTGGATTTGCTGGCTGTTTAGCTGGTGTCCATTCTTTCATGGTAGGCATCCGCTGTGCATCCAGCTCCTCGGCCGAGAGCTGCTGTTTGGAATTGGCGCCGGTTCCTCCGCCTCTTCCCCCGCCAGCTGCCTCGGCGAGTCCCTCTGGGAGTACCACCCACCACTGCCAAATGCTCCCGAGCCGCCTCCGCCTCGCCTCCGCCTCCGCTTCTGCTTTGTGTTGGTCTCCGCTGTGCGTCAACCTGTGACGTCACGAGCTGGATGTCCATAGGGCGGCCACGCAGAGGGACACCGTTGTATTGCCTCATGGCCTCCAGGGCGTCTGCCTTCCGCTCAAAGTGCAGGAATGCCGTCCCTAAGCTTCGCCCACACCGATCGTAGTGCACGGCTGCCTTCTTCAGCGTGCCGAATTCAGCGAGACTTCCCGAACGTCGGCGCCCGACAGCCCGAAGTGCAGGTTTGACAGCAGAAGTCTGCCGCGGTCTCCAGGCCGGCTCCGCCCCCGAAGCCGCTGTCGAAGAGGTCGTGCTGCCACTTGCGGGCAGCCGCTTCGGCCCGCTGTAGGGCGCCGGCCGATTCCTGCCGCCGCCCGCCACGCCGCGGGCGAGGGCCGGCCGGTTCCGCATGGGCCCGCCGCCGCGCCGCCCTGCCAACGGCCTGCCGCGTCCCCGGCCCGCGCCGCGGCCGCCGCGCTGGCTCCGGTTCAGCTTGATGATGTCGTCCAGAGACATATCCATCTTGGAGGCCTGGCGGGCGCGCAATCGGGGTCTCGGCTCTAAAATGCAATTTGAGAAAACTTTCCGAATATGCCCGTGTTCCTCTGGCCTCTCCTTCCTTTGCCAATTGTGTTTATACCTTCAGAGAAAGGGACCGGAAGAAAAGGAAGCTTCCGTGAAAACGAACACGAGGCTTACAGAGTCGTGAAAGACACACGTTCTATGACCTATCAACTCAGGGTCAAGAAAATGTCAAGGATTAATACATTCCCATGAAATTGCTGTCTTCCAATCGAATCTTCCCTCGCTCGCGCTTCCAAATTCAGCACTCGGGGAGGTGAGACCGGATTGGATAGGTGCTTGGGTCAGGTGTGTGAAAAAGGAGGTTTACCCCCAACGCAGAAATCGAAAGATTTCTGCTGAGCTAAGAAATTTCAAAGACCCAGGAAAGCCCAAACTACAGAGAAAGACCCTCCTCGATCTCCCCGAAGGGAAGAAGCAAAGAAAGTTTTCCCGCCGCCCCTACCCGTGTGCACAGGAGGATGACTTTCCAGACTTGGATGAGTTCTGCCGGGTGCTTTGGCCTCCTAGCTCCTAGCTCCTAGCAATCCAGGCCGCAGACTGAGGCTGCGGCGC
This sequence comes from Typhlomys cinereus, assembly GCA_023101885.1. Lineage (NCBI taxonomy): Eukaryota > Metazoa > Chordata > Mammalia > Rodentia > Platacanthomyidae > Typhlomys > Typhlomys cinereus. The sequence continues at coordinate 1,515,487 of JALPQD010000454.1, forward strand.
ACTGGATGACGCCTGAGGCTCCTTTCACACCTCTTTCTTCCGGTATCTCCCCCTTTGCAACTTCCACTATCCAATCAGGTCAGAGTCTGGATAAATCCGCCTACTCCCATTATCCTATCATCCCCGCACCTACTCACCATCCTGCTAAACGAGACTGGAACGTAGCTTTGTTCAAGGTGACTGACCGAGGCTTGAAAGAGGAAGAGCAGATGTCATGTGGAAAGCAAGGACTTGCTCATACATTGACTGACACCATTTGGCTAATCTTATGGAGAATTCTGCTTGTGATTTACGTATCACAAGAGCAGGCCTGTCTCTCTGTGGTAGGCATTCCGTGACTCAAGTGTTGGAATCACGGTGGATTCGCTATAAACTGTGAAAAGGTTGAGAGAATATTCCTGTGTTCCTGAAGCCTCTCCTTCCTTTGCCAGTTGTGCTTATAACTTCAGAGAAAGAAGACCCGTAAAAAAGGAAGTTTCCGTGAAACGAACACGAGGCTTACAGAGTCGTGAAAGACACAGTCTCTATGATCCATCCACTCGGGGTCAAGAAATGTCAAGGATTAATAAATCCCATGAAATTGCTGTCTTCAAATCGAATCTTCCATCGCTCACACTTATAATTTCAGCACTCAGGGAGGTGATACAGGATTACTATGAATTTGAACTGAACTGAAGCCCGCCTGGCCTCTGGAGACCCTGTCTCAGAAAATTAGCCAAACACATCACTACGTGGGCGAGTGTTAAAATGTAATTTTATCTATCTATTTATGTATCCATCTATGGACGTATCTATCTATCTATCTATCTGTCTGTCTGTCTGTCTGTCTGTCTGTCTGTCTATCTATCAATCAATCAATCAATCAATGTATCTACTTATTTATTCTACGCACACTCTTATTTTACTACAGTAACGATGAGAATACCACCTTCCCCACAACAGGAACCAGTCAAATTTATCCCCAAAGCAATTCAGTAGAAAACAGGTCTGTTTCAGAGTTTGAAAACCGAAGGAAAAAAAATTGGAAAACCTTTCCTAAGTTTTTAAGTCCTATTTGAAAAGAGAAAACCCCAAATCCCATCATTGGCTGCACAGACCAGCCGCCCCCCCTTCCCCCCTCCCCCTCCCCCGTCCACGTCCCCCCTCTCCCCTCCCCCCCACTGGAGATGCCGGTGGCGACGCCTGGGTTCTGCTGCACGCGTGGATTTGCTGGCTGTTTAGCTGGTGTCCATTCTTTCTGGTAGGCATCCAGCTGTGCATCCAGCTCCTCGGCCGAGAGCTGCTGTTTGGAATTGGCGCCGGTTCCTCCGCCTCTTCCCCGCTGCCAGCTGCCTCGGCGAGTCCCTCTGGGAGTACCACCACCACTGCCAAATGCTCCCGAGCCGCCTCCGCCTCCGCCTCCGCCTCCGCTTCTGCTTTGTGTTGGTCTCCGCTGTGCGTCAACCTGTGACGTCACGAGCTGGATGTCCTAGGGCGGCCACGCAGAGGGACACCGTTGTATTGCCTCATGGCCTCCAGGGCGTCTGCGGCGTCATCTCCAGTGCCCCAAGCCTCAGTCTGCGGCCTGGATTGCTAGAACTAGGACTGAGGCCAAACACCCGGCAACCTCATCCATTCTAAAGTCATCCTCCTGTGCACACGGTAGAGGCGGAAAACTTTCTTTGCTTCTTCCCTTCGGGAGATGAGAGAGGGTCTTTCTCTGTAGTTTGGGCTTTCCTGGATCTTTGAAATTTCTTAGCTCACAGAAATCTTTCGATTTCTGCGTGGGGGGTAGAACCTCCTTTTTCACACACCTGACCCAAGCACGTATCCAATCCTCTCACCTCCCCAGTGCGAATTTGGAAGCCGAGCGAGGGAGATTGATTGGAAGACAGCATTTCATGGGAATTATTAATCCTTGACATTTCTTGACCCTGAGTTATAGGTCATAGAACGTGTGCTTTCACGACTCTGTAAGCCTCGTGTTCGTTTTCACGGAACTTCCTTTTCTTCCGGTCTCTCTCTGAAGGATAACACAATTGGCAAAGGAAGGAGAGGCCAGAGGAACACGGGCATATTCGGAAAGTTTTCTCAAATCATTTTAGAGCCGAGACCCCATTGCGCGCCCGCCATGGCCTCCAAGATGGATATGTCTCTGGACACATCATCAAGCTGAACCGAGCCAGCGGGCGGCCGCGGCGCGGGCCGGGACGCGCAGGGCCGGTTGGCAGGGCGGCCGCGGCGGCGGGCCCATGCGGAACCGGCCGGCCCTCGCCCGCGCGTCCGGGCGGCGGCAGGAATCGGCCGCGCCCTACAGCGGGCCGAAGGGCTGCCCGGCAAGTGGCAGCAGACCTCTTCGACAGCGCCTTCGGGGGCGGAGCCGGCCTGAGACCGGCGCAGACTTCTGCTGTCAAACCTGCACTTCGGGCGTCGGGCGCCGACGTTCGGAAGCTTCGCTGAATTCGGCACGCTGAAGAAGGCAGCCGGTGCACTACAGATCGGTGTGGCGAAGCTTAGGGACGGCATTCCTGCACTTTGAGCGGAGG
>JALPQD010000454.1:1519100-1548946 GCA_023101885.1 Typhlomys cinereus
GACACACGTTCTATGACCTATCATCAGGGTCAAGAAATGTCAAGGATTAGCAAATTCCCATGAAATTGCTGTCTTCAAATCAAATCTTCCCTCGCTCGCGCTTCCAAATTCAGCACTCGGGGAGGTGAGACAGGATTGGATACGTGCTTGGGTCAGGTGTGTGAAAAAGGAGTTCTACCCCCAACCAGAAATCGAAAGATTGCTGCTGAGCTAAGAAATTTCAAAGATCCAGGAAAGCCCAAGCTACAGAGAAAAACCCTCTTCAATCTCCCTGAAGGGAAGAGCAAAGAAAGTTTTCCCGGCCTCTACCCGTGTGCACAGGAGGATGACTTTCCAGACTTGGATGAGATCTCGGGTGCTTTGCCTCCTAACTCCTAGCTCCTAGCTCCTGAATCCAGGCCGCAGACTGAGGCTGCGGCGCACTGGATGACGCCTGAAGCTCCTTTCACACCCTTTCTTCCGGTTTCCCCCTTTGCAACTTCCGCTATCCATCAGGTCAGAGTCTGGATAAATCCGCCTACTCCCATTATCCTATCACCCGCACCGGATGCGCCACCTACTCACCATCCTGCTAAACGAGATTGGAATGTAGCTTTGTTCAAGGTGACTGACTGAGGCTTGAAAGATGAAGAGCGGATGTCATGTGGAAAGCAAGGACTTGCTCATACATTGACTGACACCATTTTGCTAATCTTATGGAGAATTCTGCCTGTGACTTACGTATCACAAGAGCAGGCCTGTCTCTCTGTGGTAGGCAATCCGTGACTCAGTGTTGGAATACGGTGGATTCGCTATAAACTGTGAAAAGGTTGAGAGATATTCCTGTGTCTGAAGCCTCTCCTTCCTTTGCCCATTGTGCTTATAACTTCCGAGAAAGAAGCCGTAAAAAGGAAGTTTCCGTGAAAACGAACACGAGGCTTACAGAGTCGTGAAAGACACAGTTTCCATGATCCATCAACTCAGGGTCAAGAAATGTCAAGGATTAATAAATCCCATGAAATTGCTGTCTTCAAATCGAATTCTCATCGCTCACACCTTATTTTCAGCACTCAGGGAGGTGTACAGGATACTATGAATTTGAACTGAACTGAAGCCCGCCTGGCCTCTGGAGACCCTGTCCAGAAAATTAGCCAAACACATCACTACGTGGGCGAGTGTTAAAATGTAACTTTATTATCTTTTATCTATCTATTTATGTATCCTCTATGACGTATCTATCTATATCTCTGTCTGTCTTTCGTCTGTCTATCTATCAATCAATCAATGTATCTACTTATTATTCACGCACACTCTTATTTTACTACAGTAACGATGAGAATACCACCTTCCCCACACAGGAACCAGTAAATTTATCCCCAAGCAATTCAGTAAAAACAGGTTGTTTCAGATTTGAAAACCAAGAAAAAAAGGGGAAAAACTTTCCTAAGTTTTAAGTCCTATTTGAAAAGAGAAAACCCCAAACCATCATTGGCTGCACCGTCCAGCCGCCCCCCCCCACTGGAGATGCCGGTGGCGACGACGCTGGGTTCTGCTGCACCGTGGATTTGCTGGCTGTTTAGCTGGTGTCCATCTTTCAGGTAGGCATCCAGCTGTGCATCCAGCTCCTCCGCCGAGAGCTGCTGTTTGGAATTGGCGCGGTTGCTCGGCTCTTCCCGCTGCCAGCTGCCTCGGCGAGTCCCTCTGGGAGCACCCCACTGCCAAATGCTCCCGAGCTCCGCCTCTGCTCCCGCTTTTTGTGTGGTCTCCGCTGTGCGTCACTGTGACGTCACGAGCTGGATGTCATAGGGCGGCCACGCACGAGGGACACCGTTGTATTGCTCATGGCCTCCAGGGCGTTGCCTTCCGCTCAAAGTGCAGGAATGCCGTCCTAAGCTTCGCCACACCGATCGTAGTGCACGGCTGCCTTCTAGCGGCGTTCAGATTCAGCGAAGACTTCCGAACGTCGGCCGACAGCCCGAAGTGCAGGTTGGACAGCAGAAGTCTGCCGCCGGTCTCCAGGCCGGCTCGCCCCGAAGCCGCTGCCGAAGAGTCGTGCTGCCACTTGTGGGCAGCCGCTTCCGCCCGCTGTAGGGCGCCGGCGATTCCTGCCGCCGCCCACGCGCGGGCGAGGGGCGGCGGTTCCGCGGCCCGCCGGCGGCGCCCTGCCAGCGGCCCTGCCGCGTCCCCGGCCCGCGCCGCGGCCGCCGCGCTGGTCCGGTTCAGCTTGATGATGTCGTCCAGAGACAATTCCACTTGGAGGCCATGGGGGCGCGCGATCGGGGTTCCGGCTCTAATGTAATTGAGAAAACTTTCGGAATATCCCCGTGTTCCCCTGCCTCTCCTTCCTTTGCCAATGTGTTTATAACTTCAGAGAAGAAGACAGAAGAGGAAGTTTCCGTGAAAGAACACGAGGCTTACAGAGTCCGAAAGACACGTTCTAGACTCTCAACTCGGGTCAAGAAATGTCAAGGATTATAGTTCCCACGAGATGCTGTCTTCCAAGCAAATCTTCCCGCTCCGCTTCCAATTCAGCACTCGGGAGGTGAGACAGGATTGGATCGTGCTTGGGTCACGTGTGTGGAAAAGGAGGTCTACCCCAACGAATCAGAAAGATCTTGCTGAGCTAAGAAATTTCAAAGATCCAGGAAAGCCAAACTACAGAGAAAGACCCTCTTATCATCTCCCCGAAGGGAAGAAGCCAAGAAGTTTTGATGCCTCTACGTGTGCACAGGAGGACGATTTCCAGTACCTGGATGAGTTCTGCCGGGTGCTCTGGCCCTCCTAGCTCCTAGCGATCCAGGCCGCAGCTGAGGCTGCCGCACTGGATGGCGCCTGAAGCTTCTCCACACTCGTCTTCCGGTTCTCCCCTGGCAACTTCCACTCTCCAATCAGGACGGAGTCTGGATAATCCGCCCTACTCCCATTATCCTATCATCCCCAGCCTGATTGACCGCACCTACTCACCATCCTGCTACAGAGAGGAATGTAGCTTTGTTACGGGTGACTGACTGAGGCTTGAAAGATGAAGAGCAGATGTCATGTGGAAAGCAAGGACTTGCTCACACATTGACTGACACCATTTGCTAATCTTATGGAGAATCTCCTTGTGATTACGTGTCACAAGAGCGGGCCTGCTCTCTGTGGTAGCATTCCGTGTCTCAAGTGTTGGAACCATGCGATTGCGGTATAAACTGTGAAAAGGTTGAGAGACTATTCCTGTGTTCCTGAAGCCTCTCCTTCCTTTGCCAACCGTTTTATAACTTCAGAGGAAGAGAGCAGTAAAAAAAGGAAGTTTCCGTGAAAAGACAGAGGGTACAGGTCATGACGACACAGTTTCTATGATCCATCCACTCGGGGTCAAGAAAGTCAAGGATTAAAAATTCCCATGAAATGCTGTCTTCCAATCAAATCTTCCATCGCTCACACTATAATTTCAGCACTCGGGGAGGTGAGCAGGATTACTATGAATTGAACCGAAGCCGCCTGGCCTTCGAGACCCTGTCTCAGAAAATTAGCCAAAACATCACTACGTGGGCGAGTGTTAAAATGTAACTTTTTTATATCTATTATAGTATCTACATTATGTATCATCTATCTAGTATCTACATCTATCTATCATCTATCAATCAATCAATTTATCTACTATTTTCTACGCCACGTCTTATTACTACAGTAACGATGAGAATACCACCTTCCCACAACAGGAACCAGTAAAATTTATCCCCAAAGTCATTCGGAAAAACAAACGGTCTGTTTCAGAATTTGAGAACCCAAAAAAAAAAGGGGAAAACCTTTCCTAAGTTTAAGTCCTATTTGAAAAGAGAAAACCCAAATCCCCATTGGCTGCACAGTCCAGCCGCCCCCTCCCTCCACTGGAGATGCCGGTGGCGACGACGCCTGGGTTCTGCTGCACACGTGGATTTGCTGGCTGTTTAGCTGGTGTCCATCTTTCACGTAGGCAGTCCAGTGTGCATCCAGCTCCTCCGCCGAGAGCTGCTGTTTGGAATTGGCGCCGGTCCTCGGCCTCTTCCCCGCTGCCAGCTGCCTCGGGAGTCCCTCGGGAGACCCACCACTGCCAAATGCTCCCGAGCCGCCTCTGCTCTCGCTTTGTGTGGTCTCCGCTGTGCGTCACTGTGACGTCACGAGCTGGATGTTATAGGGCGGCCACGCAGAGGGACCCGTTGTATTGCCTCATGGCCTCCAGGGCGTCTGCCTTCCGCTAAAGTGCAGGAATGCCGTCCTAAGCTTCGCCCACACCGATGTAGTGCACGGCTGCCTCCCTGAGCGTTCCGAATTCAGCGAAGACTTCCGAACGTCGGCGCCCGACAGCCGAAGTGCAGGTTGGACAGCAGAGTCTGCCGCCGGTCTCCAGGCGGCTCCGCCCCCGAAGCCCGTGCGAAGAGGTCGTGCTGCACTTGTGGGCAGCCGCTTCGGCCCGTGTAGGGGCCGGCCGATTCTGCCGGCCCGCGACGCGGGGCGAGGGCCGGCCGGTTCCGCATGGGCCCGCCCGGCCGCCCTGCCAAGCGGCCTGCCCGCGTCCCGGCCGGCGGCCGCCGCGCTGGCTGTTCAGCTTGATGATGTCGTCCAGAGACATATCCATCTTGGAGGCCATGGCGGGCGCGCGATCGGGGTCTCGGCTCTCAATGTAATTTGAGAAAACTTTCGGAATATCCCGTGTTCCTAGCCTCTCCTTCCTTTGCCAATGTGTTTACAACTTCAGAGAAGAAGACAGAACGGAAGGAAGTTTCCGTGAAATGAACACGAGGCTTACAGAGTCCCGAAAGACACGTTCTACGATCTCTCAACTCGGGGTCAAGAAATGTCAAGGATTATAATTCCACGAGATGCTGTCTTCCAGCAAATCTTCCCCGCTCACGCTTCAATTAGCACTCAGGGAGGTGAGGCAGGATTGGATTCGTGCTTGGGTACGGTGTGTGAAAAGGAGGGTCTACCCCCAACGCTCAGAAGATTCTGCTGAGCTAAGAAATTTCAAAGATCAGGAAAGCCCAAACTCAGGAAAGACCCTCTTCGATCATCTCCCCGAAGGAGAACCAGGGAAGAGAGAGAGCGATGGGTACGGTCCTTGTTTCTTGGTTCTCCAAGTATGTCTGGATGCATCCATGCCTCCACCATGGGTCCCTTGGGATCCAGTGAGTCCTGGTGTTCAGGGTTCTGATTTTCGCACACATTGTGGGAAGCACGGTTCCTTGGCCAGGCTCGGCGCTTCCCTCCTGAGAAGAGCCTGGCCTGGGGTTGCATGGATGACTGGGAAGGAGAAAGGGGCTCAGAACCAGTCCAGGTCCGAGGATTCCCCGGAGGCAGAGAGGCGAGGCCCCCCTCTTGCTTCAGCTGGGCTGCTGGAAGCCCCAAGAGTCGCTTCCCGGTCTCTCTGCCCAGGGGCCATGCGATTTTTTGCGGAGGAGCACAGAGGGGCTGAGGCAGAAGGCACCTTGCGCGGGAAGGAGGGACCCGAGCTTCCTCCTTCCCCCAGGACCCCTTGCCTGCAGAGGAGGACCCATCCTCCCGCGCAGGTGGGGCTCCGCAGGTGAGGAAGCGGCCTGCCAGGGCGGCCCTCCTTTCCCTTGCCCATGGCGTCTGCGCGCTCTGTAGGAGCATATTCCTCGGGCGAGGCTCTTGAAGCCAGCGGTCAGGTCAGCATGTAGCACGCGCGCAGCTCTCGCCTGCTTCTCGTGAAGCTGCTCTTTCACGACTCTGTAAGCCTCTGTTCTGTTCACGAAACTTCCTTTCTTTCCGGTCTTCTTTCTCTGAGGTATAAACACAATTGGCAAAGGAAGGAGAGGCCAGAGGAACACGGCAATGGAAAGTTTTCTCAAATTAAATTTTAGAGCCGAGACCCCGATTGGCGCCCGGCCATGGCCCTCCAAGATGGATAGTGTCTCTGGACGACATCATCTGAACCAGCCAGCGCGGCGGCCGCGGCGCGGGCCGGGGGACGCGCAGGGCCGTTTGGCGGGCGGCGCGGCGGCGGGCCCATGCGGAACCGCCGCCCGCGCCGCGCGTCGCGGCGGCGGCAGGAATCGGGCGCCCCTACAGCGGGCCAAGCGGCTGCCCGCAAGTGGCAGCACGACCTCTTCGACAGCGGCTTCGGGGCGGAGCCGGCCTGGAGACCGGCGGCAGACTTCTGCTGTCAAACCTGCACTTCGGGCTGTGGGCGGCCGACGTTCGGAAGTCTTCGCGAATTCGGCAGCTGAAAAGGCAGCCGTGCACTACGATGGTGTGGGCGAAGCTTAGGGACGGCATTCCTGCACTTTGAGCGGAAGGCAGACGCCCTGGAGGCCATGAGGCAATACAAGGTGTCCCTCTGCTGGCCGCCTATGGACATCCAGCTCGTGACGTCACAGGTTGACGCACAGCGGAGACCAACACAAAGCAGAAGCAGAGGCAGAGGCGGAGGCGGTCGGGAGCATTTGGCAGTGTGGTGGTACTCCCAGAGGGACTCGCCGAGGCAGCTGGCAGCGGGGAAGAGGCCGAGGAACCGGCGCCAATTCCAAACAGCAGCTCTCGGCGGAGGAGCTGGATGCACAGCTGGATGCCTACCATGAAAGAAGGACACCAGCTAAACAGCCAGCAAATCCACGCGTGCAGCGAGAACCCAGGCGTCGCCACCGGCATCTCCAGTGGGGGGGGGAGGGAGGGGGGGGGGGAGGTGGAGGGGGAGGGGGGCGGCTGACTGTGCAGCCAATGATGGGATTTGGGCTTTTCTCTTTTCAAATAGGACTTAAAACCTAGGAAAGGTTTTCCCCTTTTTTCTTTGGTTTTCAAATGCTGAAACAGACCTGTTTTCTACTGAATTGCTTTGGGGATAAATTTTACTGGTTCCTGTCGTGGGGAAGGGGTATTCTCATCGTTACTGTAGTAAAAATAAGAGTGTGCGTAGAATAAATAGTAGATACATTGATTGATTGATAGATGATAGATAGACAGACAGAAGACAGACAGATAGATAGATAGATACGTCCATAGATGGATACAAAATAGATAGATAAATACGTTTTAACACTCCCCACGTAGTGACGTGTTTGGCTAATTTTCTGAGACAGGGTCTCCAGAGGCCAGGCGGGCTTCAGTTCAGTTCAAACTCATAGTAATCCTGTATCACCTCCCTGAGTGCTGAAATTATAAGTGTGAGCGATGAAAATTCGATTAAAGACAGCAATTTCAGGGGATTTATTAATCCTTGACATTTCTTGACCCTGAGTTGATGGATCATGGAAACTGTGTCTTTCACGACTCTGTAAGCCTCGTGTTCGTTTTCACGGAAACTTCCTTTTTTACGGTCTTCTTCTCTGAAGTTATAAGCAAATTGGCAAGGAAGGAGAGGCTTCAGGAACACAGGATATTTCTCAACCTTTTCACAGTTTATAGCGAATCCACCGTGATTCCAACACTGGAGTCACGGAATGCCTACCACAGAGAGACAGGCCTGCTCTGTGATACGTAAGTCACAAGCAGAATTTCCATAAGATTAGCAAAATGGTGTCATCAATGTATGAGCAAGTCCTTGCTTCCACATGACATCCGCTCTCATCTTTCAAGCCTCAGTCAGTCACCTTGAACAAAGCTACATTCCAATCTCGTTTAGCAGGATGGTGAGTAGGTGCGGTCAATCCGGTGCGGGGATGATAGGATAAGGGAGATAGGCGGATTTATCCAGACTCTGACCTGATTGGAAGCGGAAGTTGCAAAGGGGGAGATACCGGAAGAAAGGGTGTGAAAGGAGCTTCAGGCGTCATCCAGTGCGCCGCAGCCTCAGTCTGCGGCCTGGATCTCTAGGAGCTAGGAGCAGAGAAGCACCCGGCAGATCTCATAGTCTGGAAAGTCATCCTCCTGTGCACACGGGTAGAGCAGCGGGAAAACTTTCTTTGCTTCTTCCCTCAGGGAGATTGAAGAGGGTCTTCTCTGTAGCTTGGGCTTTCCTGGATCTTTGAAATTTCTTAGCTCAGCAGCAATCTTTCGATTTCTGCGTTGGGGGTAGAACCTCCTTTTTCACACACCTGACCCAAGCACTACCAATCCTGTCCTCACCCCCCGAGTGCTGAATTTGGAAGCGCGAGCGAGGGAAGATTTGATTTGAAGACAGCAATTTCATGGGAATTGCTAATCCTTGACATTTCTTGACCCTGAGTTGATAGGTCATAGAACGTGTGTCTTCACGACTCTGTAAGCCTCTGTTCGTTTCCACGGAACTTCCTTTTTTCCGGTCTTCTTCTCTGAAGTATAAACACAATTGGCAAAGGAAGGAGAGGCCAGAGGACACAGGCATATTCGGAAAGTTTTCTCAAATACATTTAGAGCCGAGACCCCGATTGGCCGCCCGCCATGGCCTCCAAGATGGATATGTCTCTGGACGACATCATCAAGCTGAACCGCCAGCCGCGGCGGCCGCGCGCGCGGGCCGGGGACGCGGCAGGCCGTTGGCAGGGCGGCGCGCGGCGGGCCCATGCGGAACCGGCCCGCCTCGCCGCGCGTCGCGGCGGCGGCAGGAATCGGCCGGCGCCCACACGGGGCCGAAGCGGCTGCCCGCAAGTGGCAGCACGACCTCTTCGCAGCGGCTTCGGGGGCGGAGCCGGCCTGGAGACCGGCGGCAGACTTCTGCTGTCAAACCTGCACTTCGGGCTGTCGGGCGCCGACGTTCGGGAAGTCTTCGCTGAATTCGGCACGCTGAAGAAGGCAGCCGTGAACTACGATCGGTGTGGGCGAAGCTTAGGTACGGCATTCCTGCACTTTGAGCGGAAGGCAGACGCCCTGGAGGCCATGAGGCAATACAACGGTGTCCTTCTGCGTGGCCGCCCTATGGACGTCCAGCTCGTGACGTCACAGGTTGACGCACAGCGGAGACCAACACAAAGCAGAAGCAGAGGCAGAGGCCGAGGCGGAAGCGGAGGCGGCTCGGGAGCATTTGGCAGTGGTGGTGGTACTCCCAGAGGGACTCGCCGAGGCAGCTGGCAGCGGGGAAGAGGCCGAGGAACCGGCGCCAATTCCAAACAGCAGCTCTCGGCGGAGGAGCTGGATGCACAGCTGGATGCCTACCATGAAAGAATGGACACCAGCTAAACAGCCAGCAAATCCACGTGTGCAGCAGAACCCAGGCTCGCCACCGGCACTCCAGTGGGGGGGGGGGGGGGGGAGGGGGAGGTGGAGGGGAGGGGGGCGGCTGGACTGTGCACCAATGATGGGATTTGGGCTTTTCTCTTTTAAAAATGGACTTAAAACCTAGGAAAGGTTTTCCCCTTTTTTCTTTGGTTTTCAAATGCTGAAACAGACCTGTTTTCTACTGAATTGCTTTGGGGATAATTTTACTGGTTCCTGTCGTGGGGAAGGTGGTATTCTATCGTTACTGTAGTAAAATAAGAGTGCGTAGAAAAATAAGTAGATACATTGATGATTGATGTAATAGAAGATAGACAGACAGAAGACAACAGATAGATAGATAGATACGTCCATAGATGGATACATAAATAGATAGATAAAATTACGTTTTAACACTCGCCCACGTAGTGACGTGTTTGGCTAATTTTCGTGAGACAGGGTCTCCAGAGGCCAGGCGGGCTTCAGTTCAGTTCAAACTCATAGTAATCCTGTATCACCTCCCTGAGTGCTGAAATTATAAGTGTGAGCGATGGAAGATTCGATTTGAGACAGCAATTTCATGGGGATTTATTATCCGTGATATTTCTGTGACCCCGAGTGGAATGGATCATAAGACTGTGTCCTTCACACGACTCTGTAAGCCCGTGTTCGTTTTCCACGGAACCTTCCTTTTTTTACGGTCTTCTTTCTCTGAGTGTAAGCACAACTGGCAAGGAGGAGAGGCTTTCAGGAACACAGAATAGTTCTCTCAACCTTTTCATCACAGGTTATAGCGAATCCAACCGTGATTCCAACACTTGAGTCACGGAAATTCCTACCACAGAGAGACAGGCCTGATCTTGTGATACGTAAAGCACAGCAGAAATTCTCCCTCAGATTAGCAAATGGTGTCAGTCAATGTATGAGCAAGTCCTTGCTTTCCACATGACATCTGCTCTTCCTCTTTCAAGCCTCGGTCAGTCACCTTGACAAAGCTACATTCCAGTCTCGTTTTAGCAGGATGGTGAGTAGGGTGCGGGTCAATCAGTGCGGGGGATGATAGGATAATGGGAGTAGGCGGATTTATCCAGACTCTGACCTGATTGGATAGCGGAAGTTGCAAAGGGGGAGATACCGGAAGAAAGCGGTGTGAAAGGAGCTTCAGGCGTCATCCAGTGCGCCGCAGCCTCAGTCTGCGGCCTGGATTGCTAGGAGCTAGGAGCTAGGAGGCCAAAGCACCCGGCAGATCTCATCCAAGTCTGGAAAGTCATCCTCCTGTGCACACGGGTAGAGGCAGCGGGAAAACTTTCTTTGCTTCTTCCCTTCAGGGAGATTGAAGAGGGTCTTCTCTGTAGCTTGGGCTTTCCTGGATCTTTGAAATTTCTTAGCTCAGCAGCAATCTTTCGATTTCTGCGTTGGGGGTAGAACCTCCTTTTTCACACACCTGACCCAAGCACGTATCCAATCCTGTCTCACCTCCCCGAGTGCTGAATTTGGAAGCGCGAGCGAGGGAAGATTTGATTTGAAGACAGCAATTTCATGGGAATTTGCTAATCCTTGACATTTCTTGACCCTGAGTTGATAGGTCATAGAACGTGTGTCTTTCACGACTCTGTAAGCCTCGTGTTCGTTTTCACGGAAACTTCCTTTTTTTCCGGTCTTCTTTCTCTGAAGGTATAAACACAATTGGCAAAGGAAGGAGAGGCCAGAGGAACACAGGCATATTCGGAAAGTTTTCTCAAATTACATTTTAGAGCCGAGACCCCGATTGCGCGCCCGCCATGGCCTCCAAGATGGATATGTCTCTGGACGACATCATCAAGCTGAACCGCAGCCAGCGCGGCGGCCGCGGCGCGGGCCGGGGACGCGGCAGGGCCGGTTGGCAGGGCGGCGGCGGCGGCGGGCCCATGCGGAACCGGCCGGCCCTCGCCCGCGGCGTCGCGGGCGGCGGCAGGAATCGGCCGGCGCCCTACAGCGGGCCGAAGCGGCTGCCCGGCAAGTGGCAGCACGACCTCTTCGACAGCGGCTTCGGGGCGGAGCCGGCCTGGAGACCGGCGGCAGACTTCTGCTGTCAAACCTGCACTTCGGGCTGTCGGGCGCCGACGTTCGGGAAGTCTTCGCTGAATTCGGCACGCTGAAGAAGGCAGCCGTGCACTACGATCGGTGTGGGCGAAGCTTAGGGACGGCATTCCTGCACTTTGAGCGGAAGGCAGACGCCCTGGAGGCCATGAGGCAATACAACGGTGTCCCTCTGCGTGGCCGCCCTATGGACATCCAGCTCGTGACGTCACAGGTTGACGCACAGCGGAGACCAACACAAAGCAGAAGCGGAGGCGGAGGCGGAGGCGGAGGCGGAGGCGGCTCGGGAGCATTTGGCAGTGGTGGTGGTACTCCCAGAGGGACTCGCCGAGGCAGCTGGCAGCGGGGAAGAGGCCGAGGAACCGGCGCCAATTCCAAACAGCAGCTCTCGGCGGAGGAGCTGGATGCACAGCTGGATGCCTACCATGAAAGAATGGACACCAGCTAAACAGCCAGCAAATCCACGCGTGCAGCAGAACCCAGGCGTCGCCACCGGCATCTCCAGTGGGGGGGGAGGAGGGCGGAGGGGTGGAGGGGGAGGGGGGGCGGCTGGACTGTGCAGCCAATGATGGGATTTGGGCTTTTCTCTTTTCAAATAGGACTTAAAAACCTAGGAAAGGTTTTCCCCTTTTTTTCTTTGGTTTTCAAATGCTGAAACAGACCTGTTTTCTACTGAATTGCTTTGGGGATAAATTTCACTGGTTCCTGTCGTGGGGAAGGTGGTATTCTCATCGTTACTGTAGTAAAATAAGAGTGTGCGTAGAATAAATAAGTAGATACATTGATTGATTGATAGATAGATAGATAGACAGACAGATAGACAGACAGATAGATAGATAGATACGTCCATAGATGGATACATAAATAGATAGATAAAATTACGTTTTAACACTCGCCCACGTAGTGACGTGTTTGGCTAATTTTCTGAGACAGGGTCTCCAGAGGCCAGGCGGGCTTCAGTTCAGTTCAAACTCATAGTAATCCTGTATCACCTCCCTGAGTGCTGAAATTATAAGTGTGAGCGATGGAAGATTCGATTTGAAGACAGCAATTTCATGGGGATTTATTAGTCCTTGACATTTCTTGACCCTGAGTTGATGGATCATGGAAACTGTGTCTTTCACGACTCTGTAAGCCTCGTGTTCGTTTTCACGGAAACTTCCTTTTTACGGTCTTCTTTCTCTGAAGTTATAAGCACAATTGGCAAAGGAAGGAGAGGCTTCAGGAACACAGGAATATTCTCTCAAACTTTTCACAGTTTATAGCGAATCCACCGTGATTCCAACACTTGAGTCACGGAATGCCTACCACAGAGAGACAGGCCTGCTCTTGTGATACGTAAGTCACAAGCAGAATTCTCCATAAGATTAGCAAAATGGTGTCAGTCAATGTATGAGCAAGTCCTTGCTTTCCACATGACATCCGCTCTTCATCTTTCAAGCCTCAGTCAGTCACCTTGAACAAAGCTACATTCCAATCTCGTTTAGCAGGATGGTGAGTAGGTGCGGTCAATCCGGTGCGGGGATGATAGGATAATGGGAGTAGGCGGATTTATCCAGACTCTGACCTGATTGGATAGCGGAAAGTTGCAAAGGGGGAGATACCGGAAGAAAGAGGTGTGAAAGGAGCTTCAGGCGTCATCCAGTGCGCCGCAGCCTCAGTCTGCGGCCTGGATTGCTAGGAGCTAGGAGCTAGGAGCTAGGAGGCCAAAGCACCCGGCAGATCTCATCCAAGTCTGGAAAGTCATCCTCCTGTGCACACGGGTAGAGGCAGCGGGGAAAACTTTCTTTGCTTCTTCCCTTCAGGGAGATTGAAGAGGGTCTTTCTCTGTAGCTTGGGCTTTCCTGGATCTTGAAATTTCTTAGCTCAGCAGCAATCTTTCGATTTCTGCGTTGGGGGTAGAACCTCCTTTTTCACACACCTGACCCAAGCACGTATCCAATCCTGTCTCACTGAATTTGGAAGCGCGAGCGAGGGAAGATTTGATTTGAAGACAGCAATTTCATGGGAATTTGCTAATCCTTGACATTTCTTGACCCTGAGTTGATAGGTCATAGAACGTGTGTCTTTCACGACTCTGTAAGCCTCGTGTTCGTTTTCACGGAAACTTCCTTTTTTTCCGGTCTTCTTTCTCTGAAGGTATAAACACAATTGGCAAAGGAAGGAGAGGCCAGAGGAACACAGGCATATTCGGAAAGTTTTCTCAAATTACATTTTGTTGGAACCGAAGTTCCTCCAAGTCACCCGCCCCGACCCCAAAAGGAGACACGAGGACCGAGAGGCTGCTGTAAAGACAATAGGCGAGTTTATTCTGGCATGCCAGGATCTCCTCCCCCTTGCAAGCAAGAGAAGAGCGGCCCGGACTGAGGTCGGGGTAGGGTTTTTATAGGGTATAGGGTAGCAAAACATATTTTTCTATAGCACTCTTTGGCACAGTTTTTACAGCACACAAGGCCGTTGAGTCAGCCAAGGGTGACCATCAGATGTTCTGGTCGAAGTCGGGGGCAGTTCTTGGTGGGCGAGGTCCCGGTCAACACGTCTGCAACAGAGCTGACTTGTTTGTGCAAGATAGCAGTGGGCTTGGGGTGAAGCTTCGGACATAGTTACAATAATAATACAAAGGCTTTGGTGGTATTTGGCATATTAGACCTTGAGAGGGGGAGCATTTCCCGGAGATCTGTGTGGGGAGGGGGCAAGCGGGCTTAGACGGCATCTGGACATACTGAAAACATTTCTCCGAGACCTTGAAGGGGGAAGATTCTCACAGGGACCTTGAGAGTGGGGATGTTTTCAATATCTAGCCGCCCATATTAGACTTCTGTTTTTAGAACTCTGAAAACTGCTGACCACCAGGCTGTTAGTCATAACCTCATTATTTGTCACAATTTCTGTAAAAATTCCTTTTCTTCCACATTCCCCCCTTTTCTTTTGGTGAAATTTTAATCTTAAAATTCGGAGGATGTTTTCTGGTCTACTTGGGGCATGGGTTGGTACTGTTGTCTTAATACCATTACTTATACTGTGTTAATGTGCTCCCCAGCAAAAGCAAGCACGCGATCCAAAACGCAGGGCCCAAAAGCAAAAAGCAACAGAAGCATAATGAGGGGCCCCAGGAGAGTAGAAATTAGGGTAGTTAGCCATGGAGAGGAATCGAACCAGTTTTTGAACCATCTCTGGCTTGTTTCCCGTCCACGTTTTCATTTTTTAGCAGGAGTTCTTTCATGGTGATCCCAGCAGTGGTGGATGGCCTTCAGGAATTCCAAAGAACTTTAAAGACCTTGAGAGACCCATCCCAGCATGGCTGCTCTAATCCTGCCTCATTTTCCCATAAACCTATTTGAGAATTCAGACTGCTCTGGGGATAAAGGGCGATGATTCGATCTGGCTGCTTCCTGCTGACTCAGGGCGAAGAAAATAAGAGCAGTCTGACATTCTCATCTATGAAATGCTGGGTTGGTCTAGAGGTCTTTGATAGATGGCTTTATTACCTCAAGGTTGGTCTAAAAGAGAGAAAACACAGGCAAATTGAGTCTCCAGAATCTATAGAAGGACCAGATCATTGTAATTGGGAAGGCACATGAGATAAACCGAACAAGCTCAGCAGTCTTGCTGTGGGTACAAGCAAGCAGGAGTTAGTAAAAGAACACATCTACAAGGTGTAAAAACCAAGGAGACCTTTTTCCTCTGGCTACTGTAGATCATATTTTAAAACCTGTCCAAAACAATGAGAACTGATTCTTTGTACAGAGCAATCTAAATTATCCTCCTTTTTTATTCTGAAAAATAAAGCAACATAAGTCTTTTTCTTTTGGGGGACCAAAGGGATGTAGCACCATTTCTCTGATCTAAATGAAGAGCCAGCATTGATTAGCTAATGGAGCTGCTCTGGAGCTACACCTGGAGTTTTGCTGTTTTTCCTAGTTTACTCCTTACGTTTGCCATTGCTTTTTCCCTCTGTCGAGCACTGAGTTTAACTTTAGGCAACCTTTTAGGACAAGGGAAAAACTTTATTAAATTTTTTGCCAACCTATGTCTCTGGTTTTACTCCAGAGAATCAACTAAATCATCAACTAAGAAAAGGCACCTGAGTTCTTTTATGGTGCAGTTCACATGACTGAGAGCAGAATCAATTCCTCGGATCTAGCAACATTAGATTCTAAATATGCCCTGAATGGGTGGCCTTCATCTGATTTCTGGATTGCTTGGATCATACCCTTATATACTCTAAAGCTGATAGTCACAGAGAGCAGGGCCAAGGCAATGTAGGCCGTCACACTCACGATGCTGGATACTGTCAAGGAAAGCAGCAGGAACGAGCTGGCGTCAAACACCACTCCAGTTTTCTTAATCTCTCTAGTAGAGGAGGTCAACAACCACGGAGCCCAAACCCCTGTGGCCAGGGTGGAGAGGGGTGCGGCAGGGGCAGAAGGGGTCCAGGCGGGCTCGGCCTGGGGGCTCACGCCAGCCCGGGGCAAAACGTAAATTACCTAGGAAAGAATGTTTAGCACCTGTCCCTGGACGTTATTGGGACATACCAAGAAATTCCTAGCACCTGCCCATGTGGTTACAGTGACCTTCCCCAGGGAACAGGCCTGAACTGGGAAGAAACACCAAGACCTGACAATTTTTATATTTATTTTTCCTAAATAAAGCCATGTCTTTTCTCCAGAAAATGTTTCCTTGAAATAATATCTTATCAGGTTGGAATCTTTTCCATCAGAATGGTTGGATAAGGATGCAGCATTTAGGGTCTTTAAACTGCAGACTTTTGTTACATGCTATCTGGCATTTTCTGTAATCCATGATTTTCTCTTCTAATATCTTTGGTGCATCTAAAACCAAAACCATGTGGATGACTTTTATAACAGTGCTAAAATATTTTATTCTATTAAGCCTAAACCTTGAATATTCGGGCATTTAGGCATATAAACAAAGGAATGCCTAAAAAGCATCACTATTAAGCATATAAGGAATCTCAGTAGTTACTTTGTGAGTGCAATGAGCCTGTCATTTTCTTGATCTTAAACATTTTAGTAAAATCAAAAGTTGACAAAAGCCTAGGAAGGAAGTTGAGCACTAGAATTTTGTGCTCCCTAGTCCATTAACATAGAAACAAAGAGGCCTCCCATTTGCATGTTAAACCCAAGGTTCTCATGAGATGCTCAACCTGGCATTTTGGGCTTTCTTTTGCTGGATATCAGTGGCAAACTCCTTTTTCCCATCGGAGGGAAGCTAAGAGCTTCAGGCCATTACATTGATCTCCACCGGGGTGTTCGACCCCTGGGCCCTGGGGTTCAGGGGGCAATCTTTCCTCCAGTGGAAATTCCCATGTTTGGGACATAGGCCACATGAAAGCTTCCTGTGCTCACAATCGTCTCAAAGCACCCAGTCTAGTCATATTTAAAGCATCTTTTCCATCTTTCCCCTGTCGGGAGGGGTCCTGGGTTGGTCTGCTTGGGCATGCCTGTTTAATCTATCCCCTAAGGCAAATGTCAAGTTCCGATTTCTTTGCTCTCTGGTTCTTTCTCTTTTTTTTCCTTTTTCTATATTAAGTCCTAGATCACCTGCCTTATTTTAAAGTTTTAGGACAAACAGAAACAAAGGATTCTACCTCTAAGACAGAAATAAAAGCTTCCTGATGGTGCCAACCTCTCTCTTACAGATGAGGATGCTATCTTTTAGATAGGAGTTTTGCTGACATGGAAGCTAAATGAAATTCCTGTTCCACCTTAGTCTCTCGAGGGCATTTCTATTGTGAGACAAAGCTTTTTCCTGAGCTACTAGCTGGTATTTTGGTACAAATGTTCATAGCCTCTTAACCTCTAGTTAGATGGTATTATAATTTAAAGATCTTTCTGGGGTAATTTCTTGTCTAAGATGTATACAGGACATGTCCAAGAATACAAGTTGACTCTCTCAGCACTCTACCCGATGTCACTCATGGTCAGGGGAGCCAGAGTCACACCCAACAACACTAAAAGGGGAGAGTCCACGGTCCACACATGTCTGAAGCTTCTTTCATTTCCTATGTTATTTAAACTGTATGGTCATTGTCTCAGACATGAAGCATTTTCCTTACAGGGCAAACATTTTTAGGAATTTCCTTTCATTGATTAACAAGAGCTAAAGTCACATTGATCCCCACCACACGGCGCAGACAGACAAAGGATGGGAATCCCTCCAGGAGAGATCATTCAAGTGCCAGCCTGGCCACACTCTTTGCAGAGTCATGGGTGATAACTTAGCCATAGTGGGTTCAGCTATTTCGTGACTTGCGACCGGATTCTAATCCGATCCCACCCTAGACCATATGTTATCACCATGGAAACACAGAACTGGCCCAATCGAATCCCGTGGCTTTAAGAGATCTTAGGGATCTCGCCGTGGGACTACAAACTCGAGCACAGAGGTGTTACAGGTTTCCCACCTCAGGCCGACATTCACTCACACATTCATACAGAGGTCAAAACATTCCCTCCCTCATTTTGCAGGTGCCCTTTTCCTCCCCCTCCAGGAGAGGCCTGTTCCAAAAGGTGAGTAGAGGTTGGTTTAACAGCTGGCCTTGAGTCTGCTGCTCTAAGCTGCAGCTGAGGTGGCATCATCGGGCGGGGCCTCGGTTCCTCCTGTTGGTCTGATGCTGAGCAGAGTCTTGCTCTCTGGGAACCCATTTCCCAGGGAGCAGATGAGGGCCCTGTTAGGGCTGCTGTCTTATTTAGTCAAAACAAACAATTAAAATACATTTGAATACATGAAGCTTAATTCTTAATTTCTAATTTTTGAGGCTCAATGCCTTTTCTTTTATGACATTTCCTTTAACCATCATCTCTAATTTTTAGTCTTCTCATAAACCTAACATTCTATAAACCTTCACGACATTCCACAAACCTTCATCACATTCCATAAACCTTCATCACATACTTTAACTCTCTAAGTAAGATAGCTCATCCCATAAACCCCCTTTTTTTTAAAAAAAAAACAAACTTCTTTTAAACCTTCTTTTAAACCTCTTGCACATCTAACTACCATACATATTTTCTTTCATACTTGATGGTTTCCTGTTGTTTACCCCTTAAAAAATGTCCTTTAAAAGAGGCAAAAACAGTAGACCTTATCTTAAAAATCATTATATCCCAATTAAGTTAGCAAGACTGTAACAGAACACAGGAGTACACCTGGAAACAGGGAATTAGCATACATACCAGGAGAATGAAGAAATTCCAATGAATTTCTCAGAAATCAGTTTTCCTTTCTGGTTGCTAGATATGTTGGTATTACATATGGGAAAACAAACTTTTAAAGGAATTACAAAAGTGATGTTATTAGATCCTAGGTAAAAACACAATATCATCTTTTGTGAAGCTTCATAGAAATCAAGATAAAACAAAATATTTTAGTCAGTACGTACTCAGGCCTTTTATGTTGTTCTTAAGTGTGCACGTGCATTTAAATTGAGCATGCCAAATAATAAAAAGCCAAAAAAACCAAGATGTAATTATAAGCGCGCAATAATTTGAAATGGCCATAGCTGTGTTATTTTGAAACATAAAACACACATATTATGGAAAATCCAGATAACTAAGCAAATCAAAACACTTAAAGTAACTCTTAAAATGAGATCATCATAAACACAGCACAAAAAAACGACAGACAGTTCTTCTGGCCCCTTCAGTACAGGGGGGGCAGAGGCTTTCTTTCCTTAAAACAAACATTTGCTGCCCTTGAAAGTGGGCCATTCATCAGAACGGAGGGTGGTAAACTTCATCCCCCAGGAGGCCGGCTGGTCTGGAAAGCCGGCCACTCTGAGTGGCAGAAAACCTGCCAGTTTCCTTTCCTGATATCCACAAACAAATTATGTCCTCTAGCCTTAACGTCCGTCCAATGGCTGATCGTCAAGTCAAGGGGCGTTGATTGAGTCTGCCCCATGATATATCTAATTTCCTGAAAACAAAAATACCCTAAGAACACAGAGAAAGAGACAATAACAAATCCAACAAGTATCTGAGACACCCGGTCCCTAAGCGCTCGCTGGAGAGGTCGCACTCCCGGGAAGAAAGTGAAAGTAAAAGAGGCCGGCAACAGAGGAGCTCGGAGGCCCGCTGCAGTTCGGGTATGTCCTCCTTCTCCGAAAAGTCGCACCATGAGCCCAGTTGGGAACTATCCCATCCAACTGCGGCTCACTAGACAGGGTTGGGTCAATTGGGAAAATCCCGTCCAATTGCCCAAACCTTGTGAGCCCAGTTGGGAACTATCCCATCCAACTGCGGCTCACTAGACAGGGTTGGGTCAATTGGGAAAATCCCGTCCAATTGCCCAAGCCTTATGGGGGAGTTCAGCTGGGAATATCCCGTCCAACTGAGCCCAGTTGGGAAAATCCCATCCAACTGCGGCTTACCCCCTGCTGCCCCCGGGGTCGGACCGTCGTCCTTGCCCCCCTGCGAGGTCTCGGACACGTCTGTCCACCTCTTGACGGGTACAGCCCCAATTTCGTCCCACCTAGGTGGCCTGGAAAAGAAACTGACACGAGAGACCACAGACACAAAGCACGAGACACAAGACAATTCAGGAGCTCCACTCACCTTCAACCTGGGTCGTCGCCTCCCCCTGGGGTGGGTTGGGGTCTTCCCGGCCCATGCACCAGATGTTGGAACCGAAGTTCCTCCAAGTCACCCGCCCCGACCCCAAAAGGAGACATGAGGACCGAGAGGCCGCTGTAAAGACAATAGGCGAGTTTATTCTGGCATGCCAGGACCGCCTCCCCCTTGCAAGCAAGAGAAGAGCGGCCCCGACTGAGGTCGGGGTAGGGTTTTTACAGGGTATAGGGTAGCAAAACATATTTTTCTATAGCACTCTTTCGCACACTTTCTACAGTATACAAAGAAGTTGAGTCAGCTAAGGATGACCATCAGATGTTTTGGTCGAGGTCTCGGTCAGCACGTCCGCGGCAGGGCTGACTTGTTTGTGCAAGATAGCAGTGGGCTTGGGGTGAAGCTTCGGTCATAGTTACAATAATAATACTAAGGCTTTGGTGGTGTTTGGCACAGCTGCACATACTAGACCTTGAGAGGGGGAGCATTTCCCGGAGCTCTGTGTAGGGAGGGGGCAAGCAGGCTTAGGCGGCATCTGGACATACTGAAAACATTTCTCCGAGACCTTGAGAGTGGAGATGTTTTCAGTATCTAGCCACCCATATTAGACTTTTGTTTTTAGAACTCTGAAAACTGCTGGCCACAAGGCTGTTAGTCATAACCTTATTATTTGTCACAATTTCTGTAAAAATTTCTTTTCTTCCAAAATTTTAGAGCCGAGACCCCGATAGCGTGCCCGCCATGGCCTCCAAGACGGATATGTCTCTGGACGACATCATCAAGCTGAACCGCAGCCAGCGCGGCGGCCGCGGCGCGGGCCGGGGACGCGGCAGGGCCGGTTGGCAGGGCGGCGGCGGCGGCGGGCCCATGCGGAACCGGCCGGCCCTCGCCCGCGGCGTCGCGGGCGGCGGCAGGAATCGGCCGGCGCCCTACAGCGGGCCGAAGCGGCTGCCCGGCAAGTGGCAGCACGACCTCTTCGACAGCGGCTTCGGGGGCGGAGCCGGCCTGGAGACCGGCGGCAGACTTCTGCTGTCAAACCTGCACTTCGGGCTGTCGGGCGCCGACGTTCGGGAAGTCTTCGCTGAATTCGGCACGCTGAAGAAGGCAGCCGTGCACTACGATCGGAGTGGGCGAAGCTTAGGGACGGCATTCCTGCACTTTGAGCGGAAGGCAGACGCCCTGGAGGCCATGAGGCAATACAACGGTGTCCCTCTGCGTGGCCGCCCTATGGACATCCAGCTCGTGACGTCACAGGTTGACGCACAGCGGAGACCAACACAAAGCAGAAGCAGAGGCAGAGGCGGAGGCGGAGGCGGAGGCGGCTCGGGAGCATTTGGCAGTGGTGGTGGTACTCCCAGAGGGACTCGACGAGGCAGCTGGCAGCGGGGAAGAGGCCGAGGAACCGGCGCCAATTCCAAACAGCAGCTCTCGGCGGAGGAGCTGGATGCACAGCTGGATGCCTACCATGAAAGAATGGACACCAGCTAAACAGCCAGCAAATCCACGCGTGCAGCAGAACCCAGGCGTCGCCACCGGCATCTCCAGTGGAGGGGGAGGAGGGGGGAGGGGGAGCGGGGGCGGCTGGACTGTGCAGCCCATGATGGGATTTGGGCTCTTCTCTTTTCAAATAGGACTTAAAAACCTAGGAAAGATTTTCCCCTTTTTTTCTTTGGTTTTCAAATGCTGAAACAGACCTGTTTTCTACTGAATTGCTTTGGGGATAAATTTCACTGGTTCCTGTCGTGGGGAAGGTGGTATTCTCATCGTTACTGTAGTAAAATAAGAGTGTGCGTAGAATAAATAAGTAGATACATTGATTGATTGATAGATAGATAGATAGACAGACAGATATACAGACAGATAGATAGACAGATACGTCCATAGATGGATACATAAATAGATAGATAAAATTACGTTTTCACACTCGCCCACGTAGTGACGTGTTTGGCTAATTTTCTGAGACAGGGTCTCCAGAGGCCAGGCGGGCTTCAGTTCAGTTCAAACTCATAGTAATCCTGTATCACCTCCCTGAGTGCTGAAATTATAAGTGTGAGCGATGGAAGATTCGATTTGAAGACAGCAATTTCATGGGGATTTATTAGTCCTTGACATTTCTTGACCCTGAGTTGATGGATCATGGAAACTGTGTCTTTCACGACTCTGTAAGCCTCGTGTTCGTTTTCACGGAAACTTCCTTTTTTACGGTCTTCTTTCTCTGAAGTTATAAGCACAATTGGCAAAGGAAGGAGAGGCTTCAGGAACACAGGAATATTCTCTCAACCTTTTCACAGTTTATAGCGAATCCACCGTGATTCCAACACTTGAGTCACGGAATGCCTACCACAGAGAGACAGGCCTGCTCTTGTGATACGTAAGTCACAAGCAGAATTCTCCATAAGATTAGCAAAATGGTGTCAGTCAATGTATGAGCAAGTCCTTGCTTTCCACATGACATCCGCTCTTCATCTTTCAAGCCTCAGTCAGTCACCTTGAACAAAGCTACATTCCAATCTCGTTTAGCAGGATGGTGAGTAGGTGCGGTCAATCCGGTGCGGGGATGATAGGATAATGGGAGTAGGCGGATTTATCCAGACTCTGACCTGATTGGATAGCGGAAGTTGCAAAGGGGGAGATACCGGAAGAAAGAGGTGTGAAAGGAGCTTCAGGCGTCATCCAGTGCGCCGCAGCCTCAGTCTGCGGCCTGGATTGCTAGGAGCTAGGAGCTAGGAGCTAGGAGGCCAAAGCACCCGGCAGATCTCATCCAAGTCTGGAAAGTCATCCTCCTGTGCACACGGGTAGAGGCAGCGGGAAAACTTTCTTTGCTTCTTCCCTTCAGGGAGATTGAAGAGGGTCTTTCTCTGTAGCTTGGGCTTTCCTGGATCTTGAAATTTCTTAGCTCAGCAGCAATCTTTCGATTTCCGCGTTGGGGGTAGAACCTCCTTTTTCACACACCTGACCCAAGCACGTATCCAATCCTGTCTCACCTCCCCGAGTGCTGAATTTGGAAGCGCGAGCGAGGGAAGATTTGATTTGAAGACAGCAATTTCATGGGAATTTGCTAATCCTTGACATTTCTTGACCCTGAGTTGATAGGTCATAGAACGTGTGTCTTTCACGACTCTGTAAGCCTCGTGTTCCTTTTCACGGAAACTTCCTTTTTTTCCGGTCTTCTTTCTCTGAAGGTATAAACACCATTGGCAAAGTAAGGAGAGGCCAGAGGACCACAGGCATATTCGGAAAGTTTTCTCAAATTACATTTTAGAGCCGAGACCCCGATTGCGCGCCCGCCATGGCCTCCAAGATGGATATGTCTCTGGACGACATCATCAAGCTGAACCGCAGCCAGCGCGGCGGCCGCGGCGCAGGCCGGGGACGCGGCAGGGCCGGTTGGCAGGGCGGCGGCGGCGGCGGGCCCATGCGGAACCGGCCGGCCCTCGCCCGCGGCGGCAGGAATCGGCCGGCGCCCTACAGCGGGCCGAAGCGGCTGCCCGGCAAGTGGCAGCACGACCTCTTCGACAGCGGCTTCGGGGGCGGAGCCGGCCTGGAGACCGGCGGCAGACTTCTGCTGTCAAACCTGCACTTCGGGCTGTCGGGCGCCGACGTTCGGGAAGTCTTCGCTGAATTCGGCACGCTGAAGAAGGCAGCCGTGCACTACGATCGGTGTGGGCGAAGCTTAGGGACGGCATTCCTGCACTTTGAGCGGAAGGCAGACGCCCTGGAGGCCATGAGGCAATACAACGGTGTCCCTCTGCGTGGCCGCCCTATGAACATCCAGCTCGTGACGTCACAGGTTGACGCACAGCGGAGACCAACACAAAGCAGAAGCAGAGGCGGAGGCGGAGGCGGAGGCGGCTCGGGAGCATTTGGCAGTGGTGGTGGTACTCCCAGAGGGACTCGCCGAGGCCGCTGGCAGCGGGGAAGAGGCCGAGGAACCGGCGCAAATTCCAAACAGCAGCTCTCGGCGGAGGAGCTGGATGCACAGCTGGATGCCTACCATGAAAGAATGGACACCAGCTAAACAGCCAGCAAATCCACGCGTGCAGCAGAACCCAGGCGTCGCCACCGGCATCTCCAGTGGGGGGGGAAGAGGGGGAACGGGGAGTAGGGGGGGGAGCGGGGGCGGCTGGACTGTGCAGCCAATGATGGGATTTGGGCTTTTCTCTTTTCAAATAGGACTTAAAAACTTAGGAAAGGTTTTCCCCTTTTTTTCTTTGGTTTTCAAATGCTGAAACAGACCTGTTTTCTACTGAATTGCTTTGGGGATAAATTTCACTGGTTCCTGTCGTGGGGAAGGTGGTATTCTCATCGTTACTGTAGTAAAATAAGAGTGTGCGTAGAATAAATAAGTAGATACATTGATTGATTGATAGATAGATAGACAGACAGATAGACAGACAGATAGATAGATAGATACGTCCATAGATGGATACATAAATAGATAGATAAAATTACGTTTTCACACTCGCCCACGTAGTGATGTGTTTGGCTAATTTTCTGAGACAGGGTCTCCAGAGGCCAGGCGGGCTTCAGTTCAGTTCAAACTCATAGTAATCCTGTATCACCTCCCTGAGTGCTGAAATTATAAGTGTGAGCGATGGAAGATTCGATTTGAAGACAGCAATTTCATGGGGATTTATTAATCCTTGACATTTCTTGACCCTGAGTTGATGGATCATGGAAACTGTGTCTTTCACGACTCTGTAAGCCTCGTGTTCGTTTTCACGGAAACTTCCTTTTTTACGGTCTTCTTTCTCTGAAGTTATAAGCACAATTGGCAAAGGAAGGAGAGGCTTCAGGAACACAGGAATATTCTCTCAACCTTTTCACAGTTTATAGCGAATCCACCGTGATTCCAACACTTGAGTCACGGAATGCCTACCACAGAGAGACAGGCCTGCTCTTGTGATACGTAAGTCACAAGCAGAATTCTCCATAAGATTAGCAAAATGGTGTCAGTCAATGTATGAGCAAGTCCTTGCTTTCCACATGACATCCGCTCTTCATCTTTCAAGCCTCAGTCAGTCACCTTGAACAAAGCTACATTCCAATCTCGTTTAGCAGGATGGTGAGTAGGTGCGGTCAATCCGGTGCGGGGATGATAGGATAATGGGAGTAGGCGGATTTATCCAGACTCTGACCTGATTGGATAGCGGAAGTTGCAAAGGGGGAGATACCGGAAGAAAGAGGTGTGAAAGGAGCTTCAGGCGTCATCCAGTGCGCCGCAGCCTCAGTCTGCGGCCTGGATTGCTAGGAGCTAGGAGCTAGGAGCTAGGAGGCCAAAGCACCCGGCAGATCTCATCCAAGTCTGGAAAGTCATCCTCCTGTGCACACGGGTAGAGGCAGCGGGAAAACTTTCTTTGCTTCTTCCCTTCAGGGAGATTGAAGAGGGTCTTTCTCTGTAGCTTGGGCTTTCCTGGATCTTTGAAATTTCTTAGCTCAGCAGCAATCTTTCGATTTCTGCGTTGGGGGTAGAACCTCCTTTTTCACACCCTGACCCAAGCACGTATCCAATCCTGTCTCACCTCCCGAGTGCTGAATTTGGAAGCGCGAGCGAGGGAAGATTTGATTTGAAGACAGCAATTTCATGGGAATTTGCTAATCCTTGACATTTCTTGACCCTGAGTTGATAGGTCATAGAACGTGTGTCGTTCACGACTCTGTAAGCCTCGTGTTCTTTTTCACGGAAACTTCCTTTTTTCCGGTCTTCTTTCTCTGAAGGTATAAACACAATTGGCAAAGAAAGGAGAGGCAGAGGAACACAGGCATATTCGGAAAGTTTCTCAAATTCACTTTTAGAGCCGAGACCCCCGATTGCGCTCCCGCCCGATGGGCCGTCCAGATGGATCTTCTCGGACGACATCATCAAAGGCTGAACCGCAGCCAGCGCGGCGGCCGCGGCGCGGCCGGGAGCGCGCAAGGGCCTGGTTATCAGGGCGGGGGGGGCGGCAGCGGCGGGCCAATGCGGAAACCGGCCGCCCCTCGCCCGCGGGTAGCGGACGGCGGCAGGAATGGCGTCCGGTGCCTACAGCGGGCCCGAAGCGGCTGCCGGCAAAGTGGCAGCACGACCTCTTCGGCAGCGGCTTCGGGGGCGGAGCCGGCCTGGAGACCGGCGGCAGACTTCTGCTGTCCAACCTGCACTTCGGGCTGTCGGGCGCCGACGTTCAGGAAGTCTTCGCTGAATTCGGCACGCTGAAGAAGAGCCGGCACTACGATCGGTGTGGGCGAAGCTTAGGGACGGCATTCCGGCACTTTGAGCGGAAGGCAGCCCTGGAGGCCATGAGGCAATACACGGTGTCCCTCTGCGTGGCCGCCCTATGAACATCCAGCTCGTGACGTCACAGTGACGCACAGCGGAGACAACACAAAGCGGAGGCAGAGGCGGCTCGGGAGCATTGGCAGTGGTGGTGTGCTCCCAGAGGGACTCGCCGAGGCAGCTGCAGCGGCGGGGAAGAGGCCGAGGACCGGCGCCAATTCCAAACAGCACTCTCGCGAGGAGCTGGATCACAGCTGAGCCACCTGAAAGCATGGACACCAGCTAAACAGCCAGCAAATCCACGCGTGCAGCAGAACCCAGGCGTCGTCGCACCGGCATCTCCAGTGGGAGGGGGCGCTGGACTTGGCAGCAATGACGGGATTGGGGTTTCTCTTTTCAAATAGGACTTCAAAACTTAGAAAAGGTTTTCCCCTTTTTTTCTTGGGTTCAAATTCTGAAACAGACCTGTTTTTTGCCGAATGCTTTGGGGATAAATTTACTGGTTCCGTTGTGGGGAAGGTGGTATTCTCTCGTTACTGTAGTAAATAAGAGCGTGTGTAGAATAAATAGTAGATAAATTGATTGATTGATAGATAGATAGATAGATAGATAGATACGTAAATAGATGGATACATAAATCGATAGATACGTAAATAGATAAATAAATATTACTTTTAACACTCGCCCACGTAGTGATGTGTTTGGCTAATTTTCTGAGACAGGGTCTCCAGAGGCCAGGCGGCTTCGGTTAAATCATAGTAATCCTGGTCACCTCCCGAGTGCTGAAATTATAGTGTGAGCGATGGAAGATTGATTGGAAGACAGCGATTTCATGGGGATTTTTTAATCCTTGACCTTTCTTGACCCGAGTGGAGGATCATAGAAACTGTGTTCGTCATGACTCTGTAAGCCTCTGTTCTTTCACGGAAACTCCTTTTTTATGGCCCTCTTTCTCTGAAGTTAAAACACTTGGCAAAGGAAGGAGAGGCTTCAGGAACACAGGAATATCTCTCAACTTTTCACAGTTTATACCGAATCCGCCATGGTTCCAACACTTGAGACACGGAAGTCTACCACAGAGAGCAGGCCGCTCTTGTGAACGTAATCACAAGGAAGTTCTCCATAAGATTAGCAAAATGGTGTCAGTCAATGTGTGAGCAAGTCCTTGCTTCCACAGACATCTTCTCTTCATCTTCAAGCCTCAGTCAGTCACCGGAACAAAGCACATTCCAATCTCGTTAGCAGGATGGTGAGTAGGTGCGGTCAATCGGCGGGGGATGATAGGATAATGGGAGGAGGCGGATTATCCAGACTCCGATCGGATTGGAGATGGAAGGGCAGGGGGGAGACACCGGAAGACAGAGGGTGTAGAGAAGCTTCAGGCGCCATCCAGTGCGTGCAGCCTCAGCTGCGGCCTGGATCGCTAGGAGCTAGGAGGCCAGAGCACCCGGCAGAACTCATCCAGGTCTGGGAAAGTCTCCTCCTGTGCACACGGGTAGAGGCACAGGAAAACTTCTTGGCTTCTCCCTTCGGGAGATAGATGAAAGGGTCTTTCTCTGTAGTTTGGGCTTTCCTGGATCTTTGAAATTTCTTAGCTCAGCAGAGATCTTTCTGGAGCTGGGGGTAGGACCTCTTTTTCCACACACGGACCCAAGCACGAATCCAATCCTGCCTCACCTCCCGAGTGTGAATTGGAAGCGGAGCGGGGAAGATTTTGGAAGACAGCATTCGTGGGAATCTATTAATCCTTGACATTTTGACCCCGAGTTGAGAGATCTAGAACGTGTGTCTTTCGGGACTCTGAAACCTCGTGTTCTTCACGGAAACTTCCTTCTTCGGTCTTCTTCCTCTGAAGTGTAAACAGATTGGCAAAGGAAGGAGAGGCAGGGAACACGGGATATTCCGAAAGTTTTCTCAAATTACATTGGAGAGCCGAGACCCCGATGCGCGCGCCCGCAATGGCCTCCAGAGGATATGTCTCTGGACAACATCATCAAGCTGAACCGGAGCCAGCGCGGCGGCCGCGCGGCGGGCCGGGGACGCGGCAGGGCCGCGGGGCGGCGGCGGCGGCGGCGGGCCCATGCGGAACCGGCCGGCCCTCGCCCGCGCGTCGCGGGCGGCGGCAGGAATCGGCCGGCGCCCTACAGCGGGCCGAAGCGGCTGCCCGACAAGTGGCAGCACGACCTCTTCGGCAGCGGCTGGGGGCGGAGCCGGCCTGGAGACCGGCGGCAGACTTCTGCTGTCAACCTGCACTTCGGGCGGTCGGGCGCCGACGTTCAGGAGTCTTCGCTGAACGGAACGCTCAGGAGGCAGCCGTGCACTACGACCGGTGTGGGCGAAGCTAGGGACGCATTCCTGCACTTTGAGCGGAAGGCAGACGCCCTGGAGGCCATGAGGCAATACAACGGGGTCCCCTGCGTGGCCGCCCTATGAACATCCAGCTCGTGACGCCACAGATCGACACAGCGGAGACCCACAAAAAGCGGGAGCAGAGGCGGCTCGGGAGCATTTGGCAGTGGGGGCGGGGCTCCCAGAGGGACTCGCCGAGGCAGCGGGCAGCGGCGGGGAAGAGGCCGAGGCACCGGCGCCAATTCCAAACAGCAGCTCTCGGCGGAGGAGCGGGATGCACAGCTGGAGCCTACCGAAAGCATGGACACCAGCTAAACAGCAGCCAAATCCACGTGTGCAGCAGAACCAGGCGTCGGTCGCCACCGGCATCTCCAGTGGGAGGGGGGCGGCTGGACTGTGCAGCCAATGACGGGATTTGGGGTTTTCTCTTTTCAAATAGGACTCAAAACTTAGGAAAGGTTTTTCCCCTTTTTCTTGGGTTCTCAAATTCTAAACAGACCCGTTTTGGTTTTGTGCCGAAGACTTTGGGATAAATTTTACTGGTTCCTGTTGTGGGGAAGGTGGTATTCTCATCGTTACTGTAGTGAAATAAGAGCGTGTGTAGAATAAATGAGTAGATAAATTGATTGATGATGATAGATAGATAGATAGATAGATAGATAGATAGATAGATACGTAAATAGATGGATACAAATCGATAGATACGTAAATAGATAATAATAAAGTTACATTTTAACACTCGCCCACGTAGTGATTGTTTGGCTAATTTTCGGAGACAGGGTCTCCAGAGGCCAGGCGGGCTTCGGTTGAATTCAAGTAATCCTGGCTCACCTCCCCGAGTGCTGAAATTATACGTGTGAGCGATGGAAGATTGATGGAAGACAGCGATTTCAGGGGAATTTTTTAATCCTGACTTTCTTGACCCGGAGTGGAGGGATATAGAAACTGTGTTCGTCATGACTCTGTAAGCCTCATGTTCATTGTACGGAAACTTCCTTTTTTACTGCCCTCTTCTCTGAAGTTAAAACACGGTTGGCAAAGGAAGGAGAGGCTTCAGGAACACAGGATAGTCTTCAACCTTTTCACAGTTAACCGAATCGCCATGGTTCCAACACTTGAGACACGGAATGTCTACCACAGAGAGGCAGGCCCGCCTGTGACACGTAAATCACAAGGAGAGTTCTCCATAAGATTAGCAAAATGGGGTCAGTCAATGTGTGAGAGCAAGTCCTTGCTTTCCACACGACATCTTCTCTTCATCTTTCAACCCTCAGTCAGTCACCCGGAACAAAGCTACATTCCACTCTTTAGCAGGATGGTGAGTAGGTGCGGTCATCAGGCGTGGGGAGGATAGGAAATGGGAGAGGCGGATGATCCAGACTCCGATCTGATTGGAGAGTGGAAGTTGCCGAGGGGGAGACACCGGAAGACAGAGGGTGAGAAGAGCTTCAGGCGCCCCAGTGCAGTGCAGCCCAGACTGCGGCCTGGATCGCTAGGAGCTAGGAGGCCAG
>JALPQD010000454.1:1552377-1629387 GCA_023101885.1 Typhlomys cinereus
CTTTCCAATTCTTAACCTTCCTGCCCTCTCCCGCTTCTGCGTGCGCTTCATTAATCGTCCGGCTCCCTACACGCTCCTAATCTTCTTCCCGCAATCATCACCCTCTTCGCACGCTTCGGTGCGGAGCCGGCCTGGAGACCGGCGGCAGAACTTTCTGCTGTTCAAACCTGCACTTCGGGCTGTCGGGCGCCGACGTTGGGAAGTCTTCGCTGAATTCGCACGCTGAAGAAGGCAGCCGTGCACACGATCGGTGTGGGCGAAGCTTAGGGACGGCATTCTTTGCAACTTTGAGCGGAAGGCAACGCCCTGGAGGCATGAGGCAATACAACGGTTCCTCTGCGTGGCCGCCTATGGACATCCAGCTCGTGACGTCACAGGTTGACGCACAGCGGAGACCAACACAAAGCAGAAGCGGAGGCGGAGGCGGAGGCGGAGGCGGCTCGGGAGCATTGGCAGTGGTGGTGGTACTCCCAGAGGGACTCGCCGAGGCAGCGGCAGCGGGGAAGAGGCGAGGAACCGGCGCCAAATTCCAACAGCAGCTCTCGGCCGGGAGCTGGATGCACAGCTGGATGCCTACCATGAAAGAATGGACCCACTAAACAAACAGCAAATCCACGCGGCAGCAGAACCCGGCGTCGCCACCGGGGCATCTCCAGGTGGGGGGGGAGGGGAGAGGGGGGGGGAGGGGGAGGGGGGAGGGGGGTGGGAGGGGAGGGCGGCTGGACTGTGCAGCAATGATGGGATTTGGGTTTCTCTTTTCAAATAGGACTAAAAACTTAGGAAAGGTTTTCCCCTTTTTTTCCTTCGGTTTTCAAACTCTGAAACAGACCTGTTTTCTACGAATTGCTTTGGGGATAAATTTGACTGTTCCTGTTGTGGGGAAGGTGGTATTCTCCATCGTTTACTGTAGTAAATAAGAGTGTGCGTAGAATAAATAAGTAGATACATGATTGATTGATTGATTGATAGACAGACAGACAGACAGACAGACAGACAGACAGACAGACTAGATAGATAGATAGAGATAGATAGATAGATAGATACTCCATAGATGGATACATAAATAGATAGATAAAATTACATTTTAAACGCTCGCCCACGTAGTGATGTGTTTGGCTAATTTGTCTGAGACAAGGGTCTCCAGAGGCCAGGCGGGCTTCAGTTCAGTTCAAATTCATAGTATCCTGTATCACCACCCTGAGTGCTGAAATTATAAGTGTGAGCGATGGAAGATTCGATTTGAAGACAGCAATTTCATGGGGATTTATTACATCCTTGACATTTCTTGACCCCCGAGTGGATGGAGCATAGAACTGTGTCTTCCTTCACGACTCTGAGCCTTCGGTTCGTTGTCACGGAAACTTCCTTTTTACGGGTCTCTTTCTCTGAAGTTATAAGCACAACTGGCAAAGGAAGGAGAGGCTTTCAGGAACACAGGAATGTTTCTCTCAACCTTTCACAGTTTATAGCGAATCCACCGTGATTCCAACACTTGAGTCACGGAATGCCTACCACAGAGAGACGGGGCCTGCTCTTGTGATACGTAATCACAAGCAGAATTCTCCATAGAATTAGCCAAATGGTGTCAGTCAATGTATGAGCAGTCCTTGCTTTCCACATGACATCTGCTCTTCCTCTTTCATCCAAAAGCCTCGGTCAGTCCACCTTAACAAGCTACTTCCAGTCTCGTTTAGCAGGATGGTTGAGTAGGTGCGTGGTATGATAGGATAATGGGAGTAGGCGGATTTATCCAGACTCTGACCTGATTGGATAGTGGAAGTTGCAAAGGGGAGATACCGGAAGAAAGAGGTGTGAAAGGAGCCTCAAGGCGTCATCCAGTGCGCCGCAGCCTCAGTCTGCGCCCTGGATTGCTAGGAGCAGGAGCTAGATGCAAAGCACCCGGCAGAACTCATCCGTCTGGAAAGTCATCCTCCTGTGCACACGGGTAGGGGCGCGGGAAAACTTTCTTGCTTCTTCCCTTCGGGGAGATCGAGGGGTCTTTCTCTGTAGTTTGGGCTTTCCTGGGTCTTTGAAATTTCTTAGCCAGCAGAAATCTTTTCGATTTCTGCGTTGGGGGTAGAACCTCCTTTTTCACACACCATGACCCAAGCACCTATCCAATCCGGTCTCACCTCCCCGAGTGCTGAATTTGGAAGCGCGAGCGAGGGAAGATTCGATTGGAAGACAGCAATTTCATGGGAATGTATTAATCCTTGACATTTCTTGACCCTGATTTGATAGGTCATAGAACGTGTGGTCTTTCACGACTCTGTAAGCCTCGTGTTCGTTTTCCACGGAGCTTCCTTTTCTTCCGGTCTCCTTTCTCTGAAGGTATAACCAATTGGCAAAGGAAGGAGAGGCCAGAGGAACACGGGCCATATTCGGAAAGTTTTCTCAAATTGCATTTTAGAGCCGAGACCCCGATTGCGCGCCCGCATGCCCGTCCAAGATGGATAGTCTCTGGACGACATCATCAAGCTGAAAAACCGGAGCCATCGCGGCGCGCCGCGCGCGGCCGGGGACGCGGCAGGGGCCGCTTGGCCAGGCGCGGCCGCGGCGGCGGGCCCATGCGGAACCGGCCGGCCCTCGCCCGCGGCGTGGCGGCGGCGGCAGGAATCGGCCGGCGCCCTACAGCGGGCCGAAGGGCTGCCCGGCAAGTGGCAGCACGACCTCTTCGACAGCTGGCTTCGGGGGCGGAGCCGGCCTGGAGACCGGCGGCAGACTTCTGCTGTCAAACCTGCACTTCGGGCTGTCGGGCGCCGACGTTCGGGAAGGCTTCGCTGAATTCGGCACGCTGAAGAAGGCAGCCGTGCACTAACGATCGGTGTGGGCGAAGCTTAGGGACGGCATTCCTGCACTTTGAGCGGAAGGCAGACGCCCCTGGAGGCCATGAGGCAATACAACGGTGTCCCCTCTGCGTGGCCGCCCTATGGACATCCAGCTCGGGACGTCACAGGTTGACCACAGCGGAACCAACACAAAGCAGAAGCGGAGGCGGAGGCGGAGGCGGAGGCGGCTCGGGAGCATTTGGCAGTGGTGTGTGGTACTACTCCCAGAGGGACTCGCCGAGGCAGCTGGCAGCGGGGAAGAGGCGGAGGAACCGGCGCCAATTCCAAACAGCAGCTCTCGGCCGAGGAGCTGGATGCACAGCTGGATGCCTACCATGAAAGAATGGACACCAGCTAAACAGCCAGCAAATCCACGCGTGCAGCAGAACCCGGCGGTCGCCACCGGCATCTCCCTGGGGGGGGGAGGGGAGGGGGGAGGGGGGAGGGGGGAGGGGAGGGGGGGAGGGGAGCGGGCTGGACTGTGCAGCCAATGATGGGATTTGGGGTTTCTCCTTTTCAAATAGGACTTAAAAACTTAGGAAAGGTTTTCCCCTTTTTTCCTTCGGTTTTCAAACTCTGAACAGACCTGTTTTCTACTGAATTGCTTTGGGGATAAATTTGACTGGTTCCTGTTGTGGGAAGGTGGTATTCTCCGTTACTGTAGTAAAATAAGAGTGTGGCGTAGAATAAATAATAGATACATTGATTGATTGATTGATTGATAGAAGACGACAGACAGACCAGACAGACAGATAGAGAGATAGATAGATAGATAGATATATCCTAGATGGATACATAATAATAGTAAAATACATTTTAACACTCGCCCACGTAGTGATGTTTTTGGCTAATTTTCTGAGACAGGGTCTCCAGAGGCCAGGCGGGCTTCATTTCAGTTCAAATTCATAGTAATCCTGTAATCACCATCCCGGAGGTGCTGAAATATAAGTGTGAGCGATGGAAGATTCGTTTTGAGACAGCAATTTCATGGGATTTATTAATCCTTGACATCTTGACCCCGAGTGGATGGACATAGAGACTGTGGTCTTCACGACTCGTAAGCCTCGTGTTCGTTGTCACGGAAACTTCCTTTTTACGGGTCTTCTTTCTCTGGAAGTTATAAGCACAACGGCAAGGAAGAGAGGCTTCAGAACACAGGAATATTCTCTCAACCTTTTCACAGTTTATAGCGAACCACCGTGATTCCAACACTTGAGTCACGGAAGCCTACCACAGAGAGACAGGCCTGCTCTTGTGATACGTAAATCACAACAGATTCTCCATAAGATTAGCCAAAATGGGTCAGTCAATGTATGAGCAAGTCCTTTGCTTTCCACATGACATCTGCTCTTCCTCTTTCAAGCCTCGGTCAGTCACCTTGAACAAAGCTACTTCCAGTCTCGTTTAGCAGGATGGTGAGTAGGTGCGGGGGATGGATAGGATAATGGGAGTAGGCGGATTTATCCAGACTCTGACCTGATTGGATAGTGGAAGTTGCAAAGGGGGAGATACAACCGGAAGAAAAGGTTGTGAAAAAAGGAGCCTCAGGCGTCATCCAGTGCGGCCGCAGCCTCATCCGCGGCCTGATTGCTAGGAGCTAGGAGCTAGGAGGCCAAAGCACCGCAGAAACTCATCCAAGTCTGGAAATCATCCTCCTTTGCACACGGGTAGGGGCGCGGGAAAACTTTCCTTTGCTTCTTTCCCGTCGGGGAGATCGAGGAGGGTCTTTCTCTGTAGTTTGGGCTTTCCTGGCGTCTTTGAAATTTCTTAGCTCAGCAGAAATCTTTCGATTTCTGCGTTGGGGGTAGAACCTGCCTTTTTTCACACACCTGACCCAGCACCTATCCAATTCCGGTCTCACCTCCCCGAGTGCTGAATTTGGAAGCGCGAGCGAGGGAAGATTCGATGTGGAAGACAGCAATTTCATGGGAAAGTATTAATCCTTGACATTTCTTGACCCTGAGTTGATAGGTCAAGAACGTGTGTCTTTCACGACTCTGTAAGCCTCGTGTTCGTTTTCACGGAAGCTCCTTTTCTTCCGGTCTCCTTTCTCTGAAGGTAAAACACAATTGGCAAAGGAAGGAGAGGCCAAGGAACACGGGCATATTTCGGAAAGTTTTCTCAAATTGCATTTTAGAGCCGAGACCCCGATTGCGCGCGACCGCCATGGCCTCCCAAGATGGATATGTCTCTGGACGACATCATCAAGCGTGAACGGAGCCAGCGCCGGCGGCCCGGCGCGGCGCCGGGACCGGCAGGGCCGCTTGGCAGGGCGGCCGCGGCGGCGGGCCCATGCGGAACCGGCCGGCCCTCGCACGCGGTCGTGGGCGGGCGCGGCAGGAATCGGCCGGCCCCTACAGCGGGCCGAAGGCTGCCCGGCAAGTGGCAGCACGACCCTTCGACAGCGCTTCGGGGGCGGGCCGGCCTGGAGACCGGCGGCAGACTTCTGCTGTCAAACCTGCACTTCGGGTGTCGGGCGCCGACGTTCGGGAAGTCTTCGACTGAATTCGGCACGCTGAAGAAGGCAGCCGTGCACTACGATCGGTGTGGGCGAAGCTTAGGGACGGCATTCCTCCGCACTTGAGCGGAAAGGCAGACGCCCTGGAGGCCATGAGGCAATACAACGGTGTCCCTCTGCGTGGCCGCCCTATGGACATCCAGCTCGTGACGTCACAGGTTAACGCACAGCGGAGACCAACACAAAGCAGAGCGGAGGCGGAGGCGGAGGGGGCGGAGGAGGCGGCTCGGAGCATTTGGGCAGGGGTGGTGGTACTCCCAGAGGGACTCGCCGAGGCAGCTGGGCAGCGGGGAAGAGG
Organism: Typhlomys cinereus; assembly: GCA_023101885.1. Classification (NCBI taxonomy): domain Eukaryota; kingdom Metazoa; phylum Chordata; class Mammalia; order Rodentia; family Platacanthomyidae; genus Typhlomys; species Typhlomys cinereus. Next base: position 1,558,022 of record JALPQD010000454.1, read on the forward strand.
CGAGAGAACCGGCGCCAATTCCAACAGCAGCTCTCGGCGAGGAGCTGGATGCACAGCTGATGCCTACCTGAAAGAATGGACACCAGCTAAACAGCAGCAAATCCACGCGTGCAGCAGAACCCAGGCGTCGCCACCGGCATCTCAGTGGGGGGGGAGGGGAGAGGGAGGGGGAGGGGGAGGGGGGAGGGGGGGAGGGTGAGCGGGGCTGGACGTGCAGCCAATGATGGGATTTGGGGTTTTCTCTTTCAAATAGGCTTAAAAACTTAGAAAGGTTTTCCCCTTTTTTTCTTCGGTTTTCAAACTCTGAAACAGACCTGTTTTCTATGAATTGCTTTGGGATAAATTTGACTGGTTCCTGTTGTGGGAAGGTGTATTCTCATCGTTACTGTGTAAAATAAAGAGTGTGCGAGAATAAAAGTAGATACATTGATTGATGATTGATTGATAGACGAGAACAGACAGAACAGACATAAGACAGACAGATAGAGAGAATAGATAGATATAGATAGATAAGTAGAAGATGGATACATAAATAGATAGATAAAATTACATTTTAACACTCGCCCACGTAGTGATGTGTTTGGCTAATTTTCTGAGACAGGGTCTCCAGAGCGCCAGGCGGGCTTCAGTTCAGTTCAATTCATAGTAACCCTGTACACCTCCCATCCTGAGTGCTGAAATTATAAGTGGTGAGCGATGGAAGATTCGATTTGAAGACAGCAATTTCATGGGTGTTATTATCCTTGACATTCTTGACCCCGAGTGGATGGATCATAGAGACTGTGTCTTTCAACGACTCTGTAAGCCTGGTGTTCGTTGTCACGGAAACTTCCTTTTTTACGGGTCTTCTTTCTCTGAAGTTATAAGCACAACGGGCAAAGGAAGAGAAGGTTCAGGAACACAGGAATATTCTCCAAAACCTTTTCACAGTTTATAGCGAATCCACGTGATTCCAACACTTGAGGTCACGGAATGCCTACCACAGAGAGACAGCCTGCCTTGTGATACGTAAATCACAAGCAGAATTCTCCATAAGATTAGCCAATGGTGTCAGTCAATGTTGAGCAAGTCCTTGCTTTCACATGACATCTGCTCTTCCTCTTTCAAGCCTCGGTCAGTCACCTTGACAAAGCTACGTTTCCATCTCGTTTAGCAGGAGGGTGAGTAGGTGCGGGGATGATAGGATAATGGGAGTAGGCGGATTATCCCAGACTCTGACCTGATTGGATAGTGGAAGTTGCAAAGGGGGAGAACCGGAAGAAAGAGGTGTGAAAGGAGCCTCAGGCGTCATCCAGTGCGCCGCAGCCTCATCTGCGGCCTGGATGCTAGAGCAGGAGCTAGGAGGCCAAAGCACCGGCAGAACTCATCCAAGTCTGGAAAGTCATCCTCCTGTGCACACGGGTAGGGCGGCGGGAAACTTTCTTTGCTTCTTCCCTCGGGGAGATCGAGGAGGTCTTTCTCTGTAGTTTGGGCTTTCCTGGTCTTGAAATTTCTTAGCTCAGCAGAAATCTTTCGATTTCTGCGTTGGGGTAGAACCTCCTTTTTCCACAACCTGACCCAAGCACCTATCCAATCCGGTCTCACCTCCCCGAGTGCTGATTTGGAAGCGCGAGCGAGGGAAGATTCGATTGGAAGACAAGCAATTTCATGGGAATGTATTAATCCTTGGACATTTCTTGACCCGGAGTTGATAGGTCATAGAACGTGTGTCTTTCACGACTCTGTAAGCCCGTGTTCGTTTTCACGGAAGCTTCCTTTTCTTCCGGTCCTCTTCTCTGAAGGTAAACACATTGGCAAAGGAAGGAGAGCCAGAGGAACACGGGCATATTCGGAAAGTTTCTTCCAAATTGCATTTTAGAGCCGAGACCCCGATTGCGCGCCCGCCATGGCCTCCAAGATGGATATGTCTCGGGACGACATCATCAAGCGAACCGGAGCCAGCGCGGCGGGCCCGCGGCCGGGCCGGGGACGCGGCAGGGGGGGCCCGCCGTTGGCAGGGCGGCCGGGCGGCGGGCCAGGGCGGAACCGGCCGGCCCTCGCCCGCGCGTCGCGGGCGGCGGCAGGAATCGGCCGGCGCCCTACAGCGGGCCGAAGCGGCTGCCCGCAGTGGCAGCACGACCTCTTCGACAGCGGCTTGGGGGCGGAGCCGGCCTGGAGACCGGCGGCAGACTTCTGCTGTCAAACCTGCACTTCGGGCTGTCGGGCGCCGACGTTCGGAAGTCTTCGCTGAATTCGGCACGCTGAAGAAGGCAGCCGGTGCACTACGATGTCGGTGTGGGCGAAGCTTAGGGACGGCATTCTCCTGCACTTTGAGCGGAAGGCAGACGCCCCTGGAGGCCATGAGGCAATAACAACGGTGTCCCTCTGCGTGGCCGCCCCATGGAACATCCAGCTCGTGACGTCACAGGTGACGCACAGCGGAGACCAAACACAAAGCAGAAGCGGAGGCGGGCGGATGGCGGAGGCGGTCGGGAGCATTTGGCAGGTGGTGTTGGTACCTCCCAGAGGGACTCCGCCGAGGCAGCTGGCAGCGGGGAAGAGGCGAGAACGGCGGCCAATTCCAACACAGCTCTCGGCCGAGGACTGGATGAACAGCTGGATGCTACCATGAAAGAATGGACACCAGCTAAACAGCCAGCAAATCCACGCGTGCAGCAGAACCAGGCGTCGCCACGGCATCTCCAGTGGGGGGGAGGGGAGAGGGGGGAGGGGGAGGGGGAGGGGGGAGGGGGAGCGGCTGGACTGTGCAGCCAATGATGGGATTTGGGGTTTCTCTTTTCAAATAGGACTTAAAACGTAGGAAAGGTTTCCCCTTTTTTTTCCTTCGGTTTCAAATCTGAAACAGACCTGTTTTCTACTGAATTGCTTTGGGGATAAATTTGACTGGTTCCTGTTGTGGGGAAGGGGGTATTCTCATCGTTACTGTAGTAAAATAAGAGTGTGCGTAGAATAATAAGTAGATACATTGATTGATTTTGATTGATTGAGAGACAGACAGACACAGACAGACAGACAGACTCAGAGATAGGATAGATAGATATGATAGACGATCCATAGATGGATCACATAATAGATAGTAAAATTACATTTTAACACTCGCCCCCTGGATGTGTGTTTGGCTAATTTTCTGAGCAGGGCTCCAGAGGCCGGCGGGCTTCGTTCAGTTCAAATTCATAGTAATCCTGTATCACCTCCCTGCTGCTGCAATTATAAGTGTGAGCGATGGAAGATTCGATTTGAAGACAGCAATTTTATGGGATTATTAATTCCTTGACATTTCTTGACCCCGAGTGGATGGATCATAGAGACTGTGTCTTCACGACTCTGTAAGCCTCGTGTTCGTTTCACGGAAACTTCCTTTTTTTACGGGTCTTCTTTCTCTGAAGTTCATAGCACAACTGGCAAAGGAAGGAGAGGCCTTCAGGAACACAGGAATATTCTCTCAACCTTTTCACAGTTTATAGCGAATCCACCGTGATTCCAACACTTGAGTCCACGAAGGCTACCCACAGAGAGACAGGCCTGCTCTTGTGATACGTAAATCACAAGCAGAATTCCCATAAGATTAGCCAAATGGTGTCAGTCAATGTATGAGCAAGTCCTTGCTTTCCACATGACATCTCTGCTCTTCCTCTTTCAAGCCTCGGTCAGTCACCTTGAACAAAGCTACGTTCCAGTCTCGTTAGCAGATGGTGAGTAGGTGCGGGGATGGATAGGATAATGGGAGTAGGCGGATTTATCCCAGACTCGGACCTGATTGGAAGTGGAAGTTGCAAAGGGGGAGCATACGGAAGAAAGAGTGTGAAAGGAGCCTCAGGCGTCACCAGTGCGCCGCAGCCTCAGTCTGCGGCCGGGATGCTAGGAGCTGAGCTAGGAGCCAAAGCAACCCGGCAGAAACTCATCAAGTCTGGAAAGTCATCCTCCTGTGCACACGGGTAGGGGCGGCGGGAAAACTTTCTTTGCTTCTCCCGTTCGGGGAGATCGAGGGAGGGTCTTTTTCTCTGTAGTTTGGGCTTTCTGGATCTTGAAATTTCTGTCTGTCTCAAGCAGAAATCTTTCGATTTCTGCGGTGGGGGTAGAACCTCCTTTTTCACACAACCTGACCCAAGCACCTATCCAAATCCGTCTCACCTCCCCGAGTTGCGGAATTTTTGGAAGCGCGAGCAGGAAGATTCGATTGGAAGCAGCAATTTCATGGGAATGTATTAATCCTTGACATTTCTTGAACCCTGAGTTGATAGGTCATAGAACGTGTGTCCTTTCACGACTCTGTAAGCCCGTGTTCGTTTTACGGAAGCTTCCTTTTCGTTCCGGTCTCCTTTTCTCTGAAGGTATAAACACAATGGCAAGAAGGAGAGGAGCCGAGGAACACGGCAGATTCGGAAAGTTTTCTCAAATTGCATTTTAGAGCCGAGACCCCGATTTGCTGCGCCCCGCCATGGCCTCCAAGATGGATAAGTGCTCTGGAACGACATCATCAAGCTGAACCGGAGGCCAGCGCGGCCGGCCGCGGCGCGGGGCCGGGGACGCGGCAAGGGCCGCTTGGCAGGGCGGCCGCAGGCGGCGGGCCCATGGCGGAACCGGCGGGGCGGCCCCCTCGCAACCCGCAGGCGTGCGCGGGCGGCAGGAATCGCCGGGCGCCCTACAAGCGGGCCGAGCGGCTGGCCCGGCAAGTGGCAGCACGACATCTTCGACAGCGGCTTCGGGGGCGGAGCCGGCCTGGAGACCGGCGGCAGACTTCTGCTGTCAAACCTGCACTTCGGGCTGTCGGGCGCCGACGTTCGGGAAGTCTTCGCTGAATTCGGCACGCTGAAGAAGGCAGCCGTGCACTACGATCGGTGTGGGCGAAGCTTAGGGACGGCATTCCTGCACTTTGAGCGGAAGGCAGACGCCCTGGAGGCCATGAGGCAATACAACGGTGTCCCTCTGCGTGGCCGCCCTATGGACATCCAGCTCGTGACGTCACAGGTTGACGCACAGCGGAGACCAACACAAAGCAGAAGCGGAGGCGGAGGCGGAGGCGGAGGCGGCTCGGGAGCATTTGGCAGTGGTGGTGGTACTCCCAGAGGGACTCGCCGAGGCAGCTGGCAGCGGGGAAGAGGCGGAGGAACCGGCGCCAATTCCAAACAGCAGCTCTCGGCCGAGGAGCTGGATGCACAGCTGGATGCCTACCATGAAAGAATGGACACCAGCTAAACAGCCAGCAAATCCACGCGTGCAGCAGAACCCAGGCGTCGCCACCGGCATCTCCAGTGGGGGGGGAGGGGAGAGGGGGAGGGGGAGGGGGGAGGGGGAGCGGCTGGACTGTGCAGCCAATGATGGGATTTGGGGTTTTCTCTTTTCAAATAGGACTTAAAAACTTAGGAAAGGTTTTCCCCTTTTTTTCCTTCGGTTTTCAAACTCTGAAACAGACCTGTTTTCTACTGAATTGCTTTGGGGATAAATTTGACTGGTTCCTGTTGTGGGGAAGGTGGTATTCTCATCGTTACTGTAGTAAAATAAGAGTGTGCGTAGAATAAATAAGTAGATACATTGATTGATTGATTGATTGATAGACAGACAGACAGACAGACAGACAGACAGACAGACAGACAGACAGATAGATAGATAGATAGATAGATAGATAGATAGATAGATACGTCCATAGATGGATACATAAATAGATAGATAAAATTACATTTTAACACTCGCCCACGTAGTGATGTGTTTGGCTAATTTTCTGAGACAGGGTCTCCAGAGGCCAGGCGGGCTTCAGTTCAGTTCAAATTCATAGTAATCCTGTATCACCTCCCTGAGTGCTGAAATTATAAGTGTGAGCGATGGAAGATTCGATTTGAAGACAGCAATTTCATGGGGATTTATTAATCCTTGACATTTCTTGACCCCGAGTGGATGGATCATAGAGACTGTGTCTTTCACGACTCTGTAAGCCTCGTGTTCGTTGTCACGGAAACTTCCTTTTTTACGGGTCTTCTTTCTCTGAAGTTATAAGCACAACTGGCAAAGGAAGGAGAGGCTTCAGGAACACAGGAATATTCTCTCAACCTTTTCACAGTTTATAGCGAATCCACCGTGATTCCAACACTTGAGTCACGGAATGCCTACCACAGAGAGACAGGCCTGCTCTTGTGATACGTAAATCACAAGCAGAATTCTCCATAAGATTAGCCAAATGGTGTCAGTCAATGTATGAGCAAGTCCTTGCTTTCCACATGACATCTGCTCTTCCTCTTTCAAGCCTCGGTCAGTCACCTTGAACAAAGCTACATTCCAGTCTCGTTTAGCAGGATGGTGAGTAGGTGCGGTCAATCAGGTGCGGGGATGATAGGATAATGGGAGTAGGCGGATTTATCCAGACTCTGACCTGATTGGATAGTGGAAGTTGCAAAGGGGGAGATACCGGAAGAAAGAGGTGTGAAAGGAGCCTCAGGCGTCATCCAGTGCGCCGCAGCCTCAGTCTGCGGCCTGGATTGCTAGGAGCTAGGAGCTAGGAGGCCAAAGCACCCGGCAGAACTCATCCAAGTCTGGAAAGTCATCCTCCTGTGCACACGGGTAGGGGCGGCGGGAAAACTTTCTTTGCTTCTTCCCTTCGGGGAGATCGAGGAGGGTCTTTCTCTGTAGTTTGGGCTTTCCTGGGTCTTTGAAATTTCTTAGCTCAGCAGAAATCTTTCGATTTCTGCGTTGGGGGTAGAACCTCCTTTTTCACACACCTGACCCAAGCACCTATCCAATCCGGTCTCACCTCCCCGAGTGCTGAATTTGGAAGCGCGAGCGAGGGAAGATTCGATTGGAAGACAGCAATTTCATGGGAATGTATTAATCCTTGACATTTCTTGACCCTGAGTTGATAGGTCATAGAACGTGTGTCTTTCACGACTCTGTAAGCCTCGTGTTCGTTTTCACGGAAGCTTCCTTTTCTTCCGGTCTCCTTTCTCTGAAGGTATAAACACAATTGGCAAAGGAAGGAGAGGCCAGAGGAACACGGGCATATTCGGAAAGTTTTCTCAAATTGCATTTTAGAGCCGAGACCCCGATTGCGCGCCCGCCATGGCCTCCAAGATGGATATGTCTCTGGACGACATCATCAAGCTGAACCGGAGCCAGCGCGGCGGCCGCGGCGCGGGCCGGGGACGCGGCAGGGCCGCTTGGCAGGGCGGCCGCGGCGGCGGGCCCATGCGGAACCGGCCGGCCCTCGCCCGCGGCGTCGCGGGCGGCGGCAGGAATCGGCCGGCGCCCTACAGCGGGCCGAAGCGGCTGCCCGGCAAGTGGCAGCACGACCTCTTCGACAGCGGCTTCGGGGGCGGAGCCGGCCTGGAGACCGGCGGCAGACTTCTGCTGTCAAACCTGCACTTCGGGCTGTCGGGCGCCGACGTTCGGGAAGTCTTCGCTGAATTCGGCACGCTGAAGAAGGCAGCCGTGCACTACGATCGGTGTGGGCGAAGCTTAGGGACGGCATTCCTGCACTTTGAGCGGAAGGCAGACGCCCTGGAGGCCATGAGGCAATACAACGGTGTCCCTCTGCGTGGCCGCCCTATGGACATCCAGCTCGTGACGTCACAGGTTGACGCACAGCGGAGACCAACACAAAGCAGAAGCGGAGGCGGAGGCGGAGGCGGAGGCGGCTCGGGAGCATTTGGCAGTGGTGGTGGTACTCCCAGAGGGACTCGCCGAGGCAGGCTGGCAGCGGGGAAGAGGCGAGGAACCGGCGCCAATTCCAAACAGCAGCTCTCGGCCGAGGAGCTGGATGCACAGCTGGATGCCTACCATGAAAGAATGGACACCAGCTAAACAGCCAGCAAATCCACGCGTGCAGCAGAACCCAGGCGTCGCCACCGGCATCTCCAGTGGGGGGGGAGGGGAGAGGGGGGAGGGGGAGGGGGAGCGGCTGGACTGTGCAGCCAATGATGGGATTTGGGGTTTTCTCTTTTCAAATAGGACTTAAAAACTTAGGAAAGGTTTTCCCCTTTTTTTCCTTCGGTTTTCAAACTCTGAAACAGACCTGTTTTCTACTGAATTGCTTTGGGGATAAATTTGACTGGTTCCTGTTGTGGGGAAGGTGGTATTCTCATCGTTACTGTAGTAAAATAAGAGTGTGCGTAGAATAAATAAGTAGATACATTGATTGATTGATTGATTGATAGACAGACAGACAGACAGACAGACAGACAGACAGACAGACAGATAGATAGATAGATAGATAGATAGATAGATAGATAGATAGATACGTCCATAGATGGATACATAAATAGATAGATAAAATTACATTTTAACACTCGCCCACGTAGTGATGTGTTTGGCTAATTTTCTGAGACAGGGTCTCCAGAGGCCAGGCGGGCTTCAGTTCAGTTCAAATTCATAGTAATCCTGTATCACCTCCCTGAGTGCTGAAATTATAAGTGTGAGCGATGGAAGATTCGATTTGAAGACAGCAATTTCATGGGGATTTATTAATCCTTGACATTTCTTGACCCCGAGTGGATGGATCATAGAGACTGTGTCTTTCACGACTCTGTAAGCCTCGTGTTCGTTGTCACGGAAACTTCCTTTTTTACGGGTCTTCTTTCTCTGAAGTTATAAGCACAACTGGCAAAGGAAGGAGAGGCTTCAGGAACACAGGAATATTCTCTCAACCTTTTCACAGTTTATAGCGAATCCACCGTGATTCCAACACTTGAGTCACGGAATGCCTACCACAGAGAGACAGGCCTGCTCTTGTGATACGTAAATCACAAGCAGAATTCTCCATAAGATTAGCCAAATGGTGTCAGTCAATGTATGAGCAAGTCCTTGCTTTCCACATGACATCTGCTCTTCCTCTTTCAAGCCTCGGTCAGTCACCTTGAACAAAGCTACATTCCAGTCTCGTTTAGCAGGATGGTGAGTAGGTGCGGTCAATCAGGTGCGGGGATGATAGGATAATGGGAGTAGGCGGATTTATCCAGACTCTGACCTGATTGGATAGTGGAAGTTGCAAAGGGGGAGATACCGGAAGAAAGAGGTGTGAAAGGAGCCTCAGGCGTCATCCAGTGCGCCGCAGCCTCAGTCTGCGGCCTGGATTGCTAGGAGCTAGGAGCTAGGAGGCCAAAGCACCCGGCAGAACTCATCCAAGTCTGGAAAGTCATCCTCCTGTGCACACGGGTAGGGGCGGCGGGAAAACTTTCTTTGCTTCTTCCCTTCGGGGAGATCGAGGAGGGTCTTTCTCTGTAGTTTGGGCTTTCCTGGGTCTTTGAAATTTCTTAGCTCAGCAGAAATCTTTCGATTTCTGCGTTGGGGGTAGAACCTCCTTTTTCACACACCTGACCCAAGCACCTATCCAATCCGGTCTCACCTCCCCGAGTGCTGAATTTGGAAGCGCGAGCGAGGGAAGATTCGATTGGAAGACAGCAATTTCATGGGAATGTATTAATCCTTGACATTTCTTGACCCTGAGTTGATAGGTCATAGAACGTGTGTCTTTCACGACTCTGTAAGCCTCGTGTTCGTTTTCACGGAAGCTTCCTTTTCTTCCGGTCTCCTTTCTCTGAAGGTATAAACACAATTGGCAAAGGAAGGAGAGGCCAGAGGAACACGGGCATATTCGGAAAGTTTTCTCAAATTGCATTTTAGAGCCGAGACCCCGATTGCGCGCCCGCCATGGCCTCCAAGATGGATATGTCTCTGGACGACATCATCAAGCTGAACCGGAGCCAGCGCGGCGGCCGCGGCGCGGGCCGGGGACGCGGCAGGGCCGCTTGGCAGGGCGGCCGCGGCGGCGGGCCCATGCGGAACCGGCCGGCCCTCGCCCGCGGCGTCGCGGGCGGCGGCAGGAATCGGCCGGCGCCCTACAGCGGGCCGAAGCGGCTGCCCGGCAAGTGGCAGCACGACCTCTTCGACAGCGGCTTCGGGGGCGGAGCCGGCCTGGAGACCGGCGGCAGACTTCTGCTGTCAAACCTGCACTTCGGGCTGTCGGGCGCCGACGTTCGGGAAGTCTTCGCTGAATTCGGCACGCTGAAGAAGGCAGCCGTGCACTACGATCGGTGTGGGCGAAGCTTAGGGACGGCATTCCTGCACTTTGAGCGGAAGGCAGACGCCCTGGAGGCCATGAGGCAATACAACGGTGTCCCTCTGCGTGGCCGCCCTATGGACATCCAGCTCGTGACGTCACAGGTTGACGCACAGCGGAGACCAACACAAAGCAGAAGCGGAGGCGGAGGCGGAGGCGGAGGCGGCTCGGGAGCATTTGGCAGTGGTGGTGGTACTCCCAGAGGGACTCGCCGAGGCAGCTGGCAGCGGGGAAGAGGCCGAGGAACCGGCGCCAATTCCAAACAGCAGCTCTCGGCCGAGGAGCTGGATGCACAGCTGGATGCCTACCATGAAAGAATGGACACCAGCTAAACAGCCAGCAAATCCACGCGTGCAGCAGAACCCAGGCGTCGCCACCGGCATCTCCAGTGGGGGGGGGAGGGGAGAGGGGGGGGAGGGGGAGGGGGAGCGGCTGGACTGTGCAGCCAATGATGGGATTTGGGGTTTTCTCTTTTCAAATAGGACTTAAAAACTTAGGAAAGGTTTTCCCCTTTTTTTCCTTCGGTTTTCAAACTCTGAAACAGACCTGTTTTCTACTGAATTGCTTTGGGGATAAATTTGACTGGTTCCTGTTGTGGGGAAGGTGGTATTCTCATCGTTACTGTAGTAAAATAAGAGTGTGCGTAGAATAAATAAGTAGATACATTGATTGATTGATTGATTGATAGACAGACAGACAGACAGACAGACAGACAGACAGACAGACAGATAGATAGATAGATAGATAGATAGATAGATAGATAGATACGTCCATAGATGGATACATAAATAGATAGATAAAATTACATTTTAACACTCGCCCACGTAGTGATGTGTTTGGCTAATTTTCTGAGACAGGGTCTCCAGAGGCCAGGCGGGCTTCAGTTCAGTTCAAATTCATAGTAATCCTGTATCACCTCCCTGAGTGCTGAAATTATAAGTGTGAGCGATGGAAGATTCGATTTGAAGACAGCAATTTCATGGGGATTTATTAATCCTTGACATTTCTTGACCCCGAGTGGATGGATCATAGAGACTGTGTCTTTCACGACTCTGTAAGCCTCGTGTTCGTTGTCACGGAAACTTCCTTTTTTACGGGTCTTCTTTCTCTGAAGTTATAAGCACAACTGGCAAAGGAAGGAGAGGCTTCAGGAACACAGGAATATTCTCTCAACCTTTTCACAGTTTATAGCGAATCCACCGTGATTCCAACACTTGAGTCACGGAATGCCTACCACAGAGAGACAGGCCTGCTCTTGTGATACGTAAATCACAAGCAGAATTCTCCATAAGATTAGCCAAATGGTGTCAGTCAATGTATGAGCAAGTCCTTGCTTTCCACATGACATCTGCTCTTCCTCTTTCAAGCCTCGGTCAGTCACCTTGAACAAAGCTACATTCCAGTCTCGTTTAGCAGGATGGTGAGTAGGTGCGGTCAATCAGGTGCGGGGATGATAGGATAATGGGAGTAGGCGGATTTATCCAGACTCTGACCTGATTGGATAGTGGAAGTTGCAAAGGGGGAGATACCGGAAGAAAGAGGTGTGAAAGGAGCCTCAGGCGTCATCCAGTGCGCCGCAGCCTCAGTCTGCGGCCTGGATTGCTAGGAGCTAGGAGCTAGGAGGCCAAAGCACCCGGCAGAACTCATCCAAGTCTGGAAAGTCATCCTCCTGTGCACACGGGTAGGGGCGGCGGGAAAACTTTCTTTGCTTCTTCCCTTCGGGGAGATCGAGGAGGGTCTTTCTCTGTAGTTTGGGCTTTCCTGGGTCTTTGAAATTTCTTAGCTCAGCAGAAATCTTTCGATTTCTGCGTTGGGGGTAGAACCTCCTTTTTCACACACCTGACCCAAGCACCTATCCAATCCGGTCTCACCTCCCCGAGTGCTGAATTTGGAAGCGCGAGCGAGGGAAGATTCGATTGGAAGACAGCAATTTCATGGGAATGTATTAATCCTTGACATTTCTTGACCCTGAGTTGATAGGTCATAGAACGTGTGTCTTTCACGACTCTGTAAGCCTCGTGTTCGTTTTCACGGAAGCTTCCTTTTCTTCCGGTCTCCTTTCTCTGAAGGTATAAACACAATTGGCAAAGGAAGGAGAGGCCAGAGGAACACGGGCATATTCGGAAAGTTTTCTCAAATTGCATTTTAGAGCCGAGACCCCGATTGCGCGCCCGCCATGGCCTCCAAGATGGATATGTCTCTGGACGACATCATCAAGCTGAACCGGAGCCAGCGCGGCGGCCGCGGCGCGGGCCGGGGACGCGGCAGGGCCGGTTGGCAGGGCGGCCGCGGCGGCGGGCCCATGCGGAACCGGCCGGCCCTCGCCCGCGGCGTCGCGGGCGGCGGCAGGAATCGGCCGGCGCCCTACAGCGGGCCGAAGCGGCTGCCCGGCAAGTGGCAGCACGACCTCTTCGACAGCGGCTTCGGGGGCGGAGCCGGCCTGGAGACCGGCGGCAGACTTCTGCTGTCAAACCTGCACTTCGGGCTGTCGGGCGCCGACGTTCGGGAAGTCTTCGCTGAATTCGGCACGCTGAAGAAGGCAGCCGTGCACTACGATCGGTGTGGGCGAAGCTTAGGGACGGCATTCCTGCACTTTGAGCGGAAGGCAGACGCCCTGGAGGCCATGAGGCAATACAACGGTGTCCCTCTGCGTGGCCGCCCTATGGACATCCAGCTCGTGACGTCACAGGTTGACGCACAGCGGAGACCAACACAAAGCAGAAGCGGAGGCGGAGGCGGAGGCGGAGGCGGCTCGGGAGCATTTGGCAGTGGTGGTGGTACTCCCAGAGGGACTCGCCGAGGCGGCTGGCAGCGGGGAAGAGGCGCAGGAACCGGCGCCAATTCCAAACAGCAGCTCTCGGCCGAGGAGCTGGATGCACAGCTGGATGCCTACCATGAAAGAATGGACACCAGCTAAACAGCCAGCAAATCCACGCGTGCAGCAGAACCCAGGCGTCGCCACCGGCATCTCCAGTGGGGGGGGAGGGGAGAGGGGGGAGGGGGAGGGGGAGCGGCTGGACTGTGCAGCCAATGATGGGATTTGGGGTTTTCTCTTTTCAAATAGGACTTAAAAACTTAGGAAAGGTTTTCCCCTTTTTTTCCTTCGGTTTTCAAACTCTGAAACAGACCTGTTTTCTACTGAATTGCTTTGGGGATAAATTTGACTGGTTCCTGTTGTGGGGAAGGTGGTATTCTCATCGTTACTGTAGTAAAATAAGAGTGTGCGTAGAATAAATAAGTAGATACATTGATTGATTGATTGATTGATAGACAGACAGACAGACAGACAGACAGACAGACAGACAGACAGATAGATAGATAGATAGATAGATAGATAGATAGATAGATAGATACGTCCATAGATGGATACATAAATAGATAGATAAAATTACATTTTAACACTCGCCCACGTAGTGATGTGTTTGGCTAATTTTCTGAGACAGGGTCTCCAGAGGCCAGGCGGGCTTCAGTTCAGTTCAAATTCATAGTAATCCTGTATCACCTCCCTGAGTGCTGAAATTATAAGTGTGAGCGATGGAAGATTCGATTTGAAGACAGCAATTTCATGGGGATTTATTAATCCTTGACATTTCTTGACCCCGAGTGGATGGATCATAGAGACTGTGTCTTTCACGACTCTGTAAGCCTCGTGTTCGTTGTCACGGAAACTTCCTTTTTTACGGGTCTTCTTTCTCTGAAGTTATAAGCACAACTGGCAAAGGAAGGAGAGGCTTCAGGAACACAGGAATATTCTCTCAACCTTTTCACAGTTTATAGCGAATCCACCGTGATTCCAACACTTGAGTCACGGAATGCCTACCACAGAGAGACAGGCCTGCTCTTGTGATACGTAAATCACAAGCAGAATTCTCCATAAGATTAGCCAAATGGTGTCAGTCAATGTATGAGCAAGTCCTTGCTTTCCACATGACATCTGCTCTTCCTCTTTCAAGCCTCGGTCAGTCACCTTGAACAAAGCTACATTCCAGTCTCGTTTAGCAGGATGGTGAGTAGGTGCGGTCAATCAGGTGCGGGGATGATAGGATAATGGGAGTAGGCGGATTTATCCAGACTCTGACCTGATTGGATAGTGGAAGTTGCAAAGGGGGAGATACCGGAAGAAAGAGGTGTGAAAGGAGCCTCAGGCGTCATCCAGTGCGCCGCAGCCTCAGTCTGCGGCCTGGATTGCTAGGAGCTAGGAGCTAGGAGGCCAAAGCACCCGGCAGAACTCATCCAAGTCTGGAAAGTCATCCTCCTGTGCACACGGGTAGGGGCGGCGGGAAAACTTTCTTTGCTTCTTCCCTTCGGGGAGATCGAGGAGGGTCTTTCTCTGTAGTTTGGGCTTTCCTGGGTCTTTGAAATTTCTTAGCTCAGCAGAAATCTTTCGATTTCTGCGTTGGGGGTAGAACCTCCTTTTTCACACACCTGACCCAAGCACCTATCCAATCCGGTCTCACCTCCCCGAGTGCTGAATTTGGAAGCGCGAGCGAGGGAAGATTCGATTGGAAGACAGCAATTTCATGGGAATGTATTAATCCTTGACATTTCTTGACCCTGAGTTGATAGGTCATAGAACGTGTGTCTTTCACGACTCTGTAAGCCTCGTGTTCGTTTTCACGGAAGCTTCCTTTTCTTCCGGTCTCCTTTCTCTGAAGGTATAAACACAATTGGCAAAGGAAGGAGAGGCCAGAGGAACACGGGCATATTCGGAAAGTTTTCTCAAATTGCATTTTAGAGCCGAGACCCCGATTGCGCGCCCGCCATGGCCTCCAAGATGGATATGTCTCTGGACGACATCATCAAGCTGAACCGGAGCCAGCGCGGCGGCCGCGGCGCGGGCCGGGGACGCGGCAGGGCCGCTTGGCAGGGCGGCCGCGGCGGCGGGCCCATGCGGAACCGGCCGGCCCTCGCCCGCGGCGTCGCGGGCGGCGGCAGGAATCGGCCGGCGCCCTACAGCGGGCCGAAGCGGCTGCCCGGCAAGTGGCAGCACGACCTCTTCGACAGCGGCTTCGGGGGCGGAGCCGGCCTGGAGACCGGCGGCAGACTTCTGCTGTCAAACCTGCACTTCGGGCTGTCGGGCGCCGACGTTCGGGAAGTCTTCGCTGAATTCGGCACGCTGAAGAAGGCAGCCGTGCACTACGATCGGTGTGGGCGAAGCTTAGGGACGGCATTCCTGCACTTTGAGCGGAAGGCAGACGCCCTGGAGGCCATGAGGCAATACAACGGTGTCCCTCTGCGTGGCCGCCCTATGGACATCCAGCTCGTGACGTCACAGGTTGACGCACAGCGGAGACCAACACAAAGCAGAAGCGGAGGCGGAGGCGGAGGCGGAGGCGGCTCGGGAGCATTTGGCAGTGGTGGTGGTACTCCCAGAGGGACTCGCCGAGGCGGCTGGCAGCGGGGAAGAGGCGGAGGAACCGGCGCCAATTCCAAACAGCAGCTCTCGGCCGAGGAGCTGGATGCACAGCTGGATGCCTACCATGAAAGAATGGACACCAGCTAAACAGCCAGCAAATCCACGCGTGCAGCAGAACCCAGGCGTCGCCACCGGCATCTCCAGTGGGGGGGGAGGGGAGAGGGGGGGGGGGGGAGGGGGAGCGGCTGGACTGTGCAGCCAATGATGGGATTTGGGGTTTTCTCTTTTCAAATAGGACTTAAAAACTTAGGAAAGGTTTTCCCCTTTTTTTCCTTCGGTTTTCAAACTCTGAAACAGACCTGTTTTCTACTGAATTGCTTTGGGGATAAATTTGACTGGTTCCTGTTGTGGGGAAGGTGGTATTCTCATCGTTACTGTAGTAAAATAAGAGTGTGCGTAGAATAAATAAGTAGATACATTGATTGATTGATTGATTGATAGACAGACAGACAGACAGACAGACAGACAGACAGACAGACAGATAGATAGATAGATAGATAGATAGATAGATAGATAGATAGATACGTCCATAGATGGATACATAAATAGATAGATAAAATTACATTTTAACACTCGCCCACGTAGTGATGTGTTTGGCTAATTTTCTGAGACAGGGTCTCCAGAGGCCAGGCGGGCTTCAGTTCAGTTCAAATTCATAGTAATCCTGTATCACCTCCCTGAGTGCTGAAATTATAAGTGTGAGCGATGGAAGATTCGATTTGAAGACAGCAATTTCATGGGGATTTATTAATCCTTGACATTTCTTGACCCCGAGTGGATGGATCATAGAGACTGTGTCTTTCACGACTCTGTAAGCCTCGTGTTCGTTGTCACGGAAACTTCCTTTTTTACGGGTCTTCTTTCTCTGAAGTTATAAGCACAACTGGCAAAGGAAGGAGAGGCTTCAGGAACACAGGAATATTCTCTCAACCTTTTCACAGTTTATAGCGAATCCACCGTGATTCCAACACTTGAGTCACGGAATGCCTACCACAGAGAGACAGGCCTGCTCTTGTGATACGTAAATCACAAGCAGAATTCTCCATAAGATTAGCCAAATGGTGTCAGTCAATGTATGAGCAAGTCCTTGCTTTCCACATGACATCTGCTCTTCCTCTTTCAAGCCTCGGTCAGTCACCTTGAACAAAGCTACATTCCAGTCTCGTTTAGCAGGATGGTGAGTAGGTGCGGTCAATCAGGTGCGGGGATGATAGGATAATGGGAGTAGGCGGATTTATCCAGACTCTGACCTGATTGGATAGTGGAAGTTGCAAAGGGGGAGATACCGGAAGAAAGAGGTGTGAAAGGAGCCTCAGGCGTCATCCAGTGCGCCGCAGCCTCAGTCTGCGGCCTGGATTGCTAGGAGCTAGGAGCTAGGAGGCCAAAGCACCCGGCAGAACTCATCCAAGTCTGGAAAGTCATCCTCCTGTGCACACGGGTAGGGGCGGCGGGAAAACTTTCTTTGCTTCTTCCCTTCGGGGAGATCGAGGAGGGTCTTTCTCTGTAGTTTGGGCTTTCCTGGGTCTTTGAAATTTCTTAGCTCAGCAGAAATCTTTCGATTTCTGCGTTGGGGGTAGAACCTCCTTTTTCACACACCTGACCCAAGCACCTATCCAATCCGGTCTCACCTCCCCGAGTGCTGAATTTGGAAGCGCGAGCGAGGGAAGATTCGATTGGAAGACAGCAATTTCATGGGAATGTATTAATCCTTGACATTTCTTGACCCTGAGTTGATAGGTCATAGAACGTGTGTCTTTCACGACTCTGTAAGCCTCGTGTTCGTTTTCACGGAAGCTTCCTTTTCTTCCGGTCTCCTTTCTCTGAAGGTATAAACACAATTGGCAAAGGAAGGAGAGGCCAGAGGAACACGGGCATATTCGGAAAGTTTTCTCAAATTGCATTTTAGAGCCGAGACCCCGATTGCGCGCCCGCCATGGCCTCCAAGATGGATATGTCTCTGGACGACATCATCAAGCTGAACCGGAGCCAGCGCGGCGGCCGCGGCGCGGGCCGGGGACGCGGCAGGGCCGGTTGGCAGGGCGGCCGCGGCGGCGGGCCCATGCGGAACCGGCCGGCCCTCGCCCGCGGCGTCGCGGGCGGCGGCAGGAATCGGCCGGCGCCCTACAGCGGGCCGAAGCGGCTGCCCGGCAAGTGGCAGCACGACCTCTTCGACAGCGGCTTCGGGGGCGGAGCCGGCCTGGAGACCGGCGGCAGACTTCTGCTGTCAAACCTGCACTTCGGGCTGTCGGGCGCCGACGTTCGGGAAGTCTTCGCTGAATTCGGCACGCTGAAGAAGGCAGCCGTGCACTACG
This sequence comes from Typhlomys cinereus, assembly GCA_023101885.1. Taxonomy (NCBI): domain Eukaryota; kingdom Metazoa; phylum Chordata; class Mammalia; order Rodentia; family Platacanthomyidae; genus Typhlomys; species Typhlomys cinereus. Next base: position 1,575,792 of record JALPQD010000454.1, read on the forward strand.
ATCGGTGTGGGCGAAGCTTAGGGACGGCATTCCTGCACTTTGAGCGGAAGGCAGACGCCCTGGAGGCCATGAGGCAATACAACGGTGTCCCTCTGCGTGGCCGCCCTATGGACATCCAGCTCGTGACGTCACAGGTTGACGCACAGCGGAGACCAACACAAAGCAGAAGCGGAGGCGGAGGCGGAGGCGGAGGCGGCTCGGGAGCATTTGGCAGTGGTGGTGGTACTCCCAGAGGGACTCGCCGAGGCGGCTGGCAGCGGGGAAGAGGCGCAGGAACCGGCGCCAATTCCAAACAGCAGCTCTCGGCCGAGGAGCTGGATGCACAGCTGGATGCCTACCATGAAAGAATGGACACCAGCTAAACAGCCAGCAAATCCACGCGTGCAGCAGAACCCAGGCGTCGCCACCGGCATCTCCAGTGGGGGGGGAGGGGAGAGGGGGGAGGGGGAGGGGGAGCGGCTGGACTGTGCAGCCAATGATGGGATTTGGGGTTTTCTCTTTTCAAATAGGACTTAAAAACTTAGGAAAGGTTTTCCCCTTTTTTTCCTTCGGTTTTCAAACTCTGAAACAGACCTGTTTTCTACTGAATTGCTTTGGGGATAAATTTGACTGGTTCCTGTTGTGGGGAAGGTGGTATTCTCATCGTTACTGTAGTAAAATAAGAGTGTGCGTAGAATAAATAAGTAGATACATTGATTGATTGATTGATTGATTGACAGACAGACAGACAGACAGACAGACAGACAGACAGACAGACAGATAGATAGATAGATAGATAGATACGTCCATAGATGGATACATAAATAGATAGATAAAATTACATTTAACACTCGCCCACGTAGTGATGTCGTTTGGCTAATTTTGAAGACAGGGTCCCAGAGCCAGGCGGGCTCCGTTCGTTCAAATTCATAGTCATCTGTATCACCTTCCTGGAGTGCTGAAATATAAGTGTGAGCGATGGCAGATTCGATTTGAAGACAGCAATTTCATGGGATTATTACTCCTGACCTTCTTGACCCCGCGTGGATGGATCATAGAGACTGTGTCTTTCACGGACTCTGTAAGCCTCGTGTTCGTTGTCCCCCAACGGAAAATTCTTTTTTTAGGGTCTTCTTCTATTGAAGTTATAAGCACAACTGGCAAGGAAGGAGAGGCTTCAGGAACACAGGATCTTCTCTCAACCTTTCACAGTTTATAGCGAATCCACCGTGATTACAACACTTGAGTACCGGAATGCTACACACAGAGCGACAGGCCTGCTCTTGTGATTACGTAAACACAAGCCACGAATTCCTCATTAAGATTAGCCAACTGGTGTCAGTCAGTGTTGCGCAAGTCCTTGCTTTCCACCTGACATCTGCTCTTCCTCTTTCAAGCTCGTAGTCACCGTGAACAAAGCTACATTCCGTCTCGTTTTTTTTTTTTCTAGCGGCTGGTGAGTCGGTGCGGTCAATCAGGTGCGGGATGATTAGGATACTGGGCGTAGGCGGATTTATCCAGCCTTCTGACCTGCTTGGATGTGGAAGTTGCAAAAGGGGATATACCGGAAGAAAGAGGTGTGAAAGGAGCATCAGGCGTCATCCAGTGCGCCGCAGCCTCAGTCTGCGGCCCTGGATTGCTAGGGAAGCTAGGAGCTAGGAGGCCAAATCACCGGGCAGAAATCATCCATTGGATGAGTTCTGCCGGGTGCTTTGGCCTCCTAGCTCCTAGCTCCTAGTCAATCCAGGCGCCAGAATGAGGCTTGCGGCGCACTGGATGACGCCTGAGGCTCCTTTCACACCTCTTCTCTTCCGGTATCTCCCCCTTTGCACTTCCACTATCCAATCAGGTCAGAGTCTGGATAAATCTCGCCTACTCCCATTATCCTATCATCCCCGCACCTGATTGACCGCACCTACTCACCATCCTGCTAAACGAGACTGGAATGTAGCTTTGTTCAAGTGACTGACCGAGGCTTGAAAGAGGAAGAGCAGATTTCATGTGGAAAGCAAGGACTTGCTCATACCTGACTGACACCATTTGGCTAATCTTTGGAGATTCTGCTTGTGATTTACGTATCACAAGAGCAGGCCTGTCTCTCTGTGGTAGGCATTCCGTGACTCAAGTGTTGGAATCACGGTGGATTCGCTATAAACTGTGAAAAGGTTGAGAGAATATTCCTGTGTTCCTGAAGCCTCTCCTTCCTTTGCCAGTTGTGCTTATAACTCAGAGAAGAAGACCGTAAAAAAAAAGAAGTTTCCGTGACAACGAACACGAGGCTTACAGAGTCGTGAAAGACACAGTCTCTATGATCCATCCACTCGGGGTCAAGAAATGTCAAGGATTAATAAATCCCCATGAAATTGCTGTCTTCAAATCGAATCTTCCATCGCTCACACTTATAATTTCGCACTCAGGGAGGTGATACAGGATTACTATGAATTTGAACTGAACTGAAGCCCGCTGGCCTCTGGAGACCTGTCTCAGAAAATTGCCAAACACATCACTACGTGGGCGAGTGTTAAAATGTAATTTTATCTATCTATTTATGTATCCATTATGGACGTATCTATATCTATCTATCTATCTATCTATCTATCTGTCTGTCTGTCTGTCTGTCTGTCTGTTGTCTGTCTGCTGTCATCATCAATCAATCCATCAATGTATCTACTTATTTATTCTAAGCACCCTCTATTTTACTACAGTAACGATGAGAATACCACCTTCCCCACAACAGGAACCAGTCAATTTATCCCCAAAGCAATCAGTAGAAACAGGTCTGTTTCAGAGTTTGAAAACCGAAGGAAAAAAAGGGGAAAACCTTTCCTAAGTTTTTAAGTCCTATTTGAAAAAGAGAAACCCAAATCCCATCATTGGCTGCACAGTCCAGCCGCCCCTCCCCCTCCCCCCTCCCCTCCCCCCTCCCCCCCCCCCCACTGGAGATGCCGGTGGCGACGCCTGGGTTCTGCTGCACGCGTGGATTTGCTGGCTGTTTAGCTGGTTGCCATTCTTTCATGGTAGGCATCCAGCTGTGCATCCAGCTCCTCGGCCGAGAGCTGCTGTTTGGAATGGCGCCGGTTCCTCCGCCTCTTCCCCGCTGCCAGCTGCCTCGGCGAGTCCCTCTGGGAGTACCACCACCACTGCCAAATGCTCCCGAGCCGCCTCCGCCTCCGCCTCCGCCTCCGCTTCTGCTTTGTGTTGTGTCTCCGCTGTGCGTCAACCTGTGACGTCACCGAGCTGGATGTCCATAGGGCGGCCACGCAGAGGGACACCGTTGTATTGCCTCATGGCCTCCAGGGCGTCTGCCTTCCCTCAAAGTGCAGGAATGCCGTCCCTAAGCTTCGCCCACACCGATCGTAGTGCACGGCTGCCTTCTTCAGCGTGCCGATTCAGCGAAGACTTCCCGAACGTCGGCCCCGACAGCCGAAGTGCAGGTTTTGACAGCAGAAGTCTGCCGCCGGTCTCCAGGCCGGCTCCGCCCCCGAGCCGCTGTCGAAGAGGTCGTGCTGCCACTTGTCGGGCAGCCGCTTCGGCCCGCTGTAGGGCGCCGGCCGATTCCTGCCGCCGCCCGCGACGCGCGGGCGAGGGCCGGCCGGTTCCGCATGGGCCCGCCGCCGCGGCCGCCCTGCCAACCGGCCCTGCCGCGTCCCGGCCCGCGCCGCGGCCGCCGCGCTGGCTCCGGTTCAGCTTGATTATGTCGTCCAGGACATATCCATCTTGGGGCCATGGCGGGCGCGCAATCGGGGTCTCGGCTCTAAAATGCAATTTGAGAAAACTTTCCGAATATGCCCGTGTTTCTCTGGCCTCTCCTCCTTTGCCAATTGTGTTTATACCTTCAGAGAAAGGAGACCGGAAGAAAAGGAAGCTTCCGTGAAAACGAACACGAGGCTTACAGAGTCGTGAAGACACACGTTCTGACCTATCAACTCAGGGTCAAGAAATGTCAAGGATTATACATTCCCATGAAATTGCTGTCTTCCAATCGAATCTTCCCTCGCTCCGCGCTTCCAAATTCAGCACTCGGGGAGGTGAGACGGATTGGATAGGTGCTGTGTCAGGTGTGTGAAAAAGGAGGTTCTACCCCCAACGCAGAAATCGAAAGATTTCTGCTGAGCTAAGAAATTTCAAGACCAGGAAAGCCCAAACAGAGAAAGACCCTCCTCGATCTCCCCGAAGGGAAGAAGCAAAGAAAGTTTTCCCGCCGCCCCTACCCGTGTGCCCAGGAGGATGACTTTCCAGACTTGGATGAGTTCTGCCGGGTGCTTTGGCCTCCTAGCTCCTAGCTCCTAGCAATCCAGGGCGCAGACTGAGGCTGCGGCGCACTGGATGACGCCTGAGGCTCCTTTCACACCTCTTTCTTCCGGTATCTCCCCCTTTGCAACTTCCACTATCCAATCAGGTAGCATCTGGATAAATCCGCCTACTCCCATTATCCTATCATCCCCGCACCTGATTGACCGCACCTACTCACCATCCTGCTAAACGAGACTGGAATGTAGCTTTGTTCAAGTGGACTGACCGAGGCTTGAAAGAGGAAGAGCAGATGTCATGTGGAAAGCAGACTTGCTCATACATTGACTGACACCATTTGGCTAATCTTAGGAGAATTCTGCTTGTGATTTACGTATCACAAGAGCAGGCCTGTCTCTCTGTGGTAGGCATTCCGTGACTCAAGTGTTGGAATCACCGGTGATTCGCTATAAACTGTGAAAAGGTTGAGGAATATTCCTGTGTTCCTGAAGCCTCTCCTTCCTTTGCCAGTTTTGCTTATAACTTCCGAGAAAGAAGACCCGTAAAAAAGGAAGTTTCCGTGACAAACGAACACGAGGCTTACAGAGTCGTGAAAACACAGTCTCTATGTCCATCCACTCGGGGTCAAGAATGTCAAGATTAATAAATCCCCATGAAATGCTGTCTTCAAATCGAATCTTCCATCGCTCACACTTATAATTTCAGCACTCAGGGAGGTGATACAGGATTACTATGAATTTGAACTGAACTGGCCCGCCTGCCTTGGAGACCCTGTCTCAGAAAATTAGCCAAACACATCACTACGTGGGCGAGTGTTAAAATGTATTTATCTATTCTATTTATGTATCCATCTATGGACGTATCTATCTATCTATCTATCTATTCTATCTATCTATCTGTCTGTCTGTCTGTCTGTCTGTCTGTCTATCAATATCAATCAATCAATCAAATGTATCTACTATTTATTCTACGCACACTCTTATTTACTACAGTAACGATGAGAATACCACCTTCCCCACAACAGGAACCAGTAAAATTTATCCCCAAAGCAATTCAGTAGAAAACAGGTCTGTTTCAGAATTTGAAAACCAAAGAAAAAAAGGGGAAAACCTTTCCTAAGTTTTGAAGTCCTATTTGAAAAGAGAAAACCCCAAATCCCATCATTGGCTGCACAGTCCAGCCGCTCCCCCTCCCCCCTCCCCCCCCCACTGGAGATGCCGGTGGCGACGCCTGGGTTCTGCTGCACGCGTGGATTTGCTGGCTGTTTAGCTGGTGTCCATTCTTTCATGGTAGGCATCCAGCTGTGCATCCAGCTCCTCGGCCGAGAGCTGCTGTTTGGAATTGGCGCCGGTTCCTCGCCTCTTCCCCGCTGCCCGCGCCTCGGCGAGTCCCTCTGGGAGTACCACCACCACTGCCAAATGCTCCCGAGCCGCCTCCGCCTCCGCCTCCGCCTCGTTCTGCTTTGTGTTGGTCTCCGCTGTGCGTCAACCTGTGGCGTCACGAGCTGGATGTCCATAGGGCGGCCACGCAGAGGGACACCGTTGTATTGCCTCATGGCCTCCAGGGCGTCTGCCTTCCGCTCAAAGTGCAGGAATGCCGTCCCTAAGCTTCGCCCACCACGATCGTTAGTGCACGGCTGCCTTCTTCAGCGTGCCAATCAGCGAAGACTTCCCGAACGTCGCGCCCGACAGCCCGAAGTGCGGTTTGACCGCAGAAGTCTGCCGCGGTCTCCAGGCCGGCTCCGCCCCCGAAGCCGCTGTCGAAGAGGTCGTGCTGCCACTTGCGGGCAGCCGCTTCGGCCCGCTGTAGGGCGCCGGCCGATTCCTGCCGCCGCCCGCGACCCGCGGGCGAGGGCCGGCCGGTTCCGCATGGGCCCGCCGCCGCGGCCCGCCTGCCAACACCGCCCTGCCGCGTCCCCGGCCCGCCGCCGCGGCGCCGCGCTGGCTCCGGTTCAGCTTGATGATGTCGTCCAGAGACATATCCATCTTGGAGGCCATGGCGGGCGCGCAATCGGGGTCTCGGCTCTAAAATGCAATTTGAGAAAACTTTCCGAATATGCCCGTGTTCCTTGGCCTCTCCTTCCTTTGCCAATTGTTGTTTATACCTTCAGAGAAGGAGACCGGAAGAAAAGGAAGCTTCCGTGAAAACGAACACGAGGCTTACAGAGTGGAAAGACACACGTTCTATGACCTATCAACTCAGGGTCAAGAAATGTCAAGGATTAATACATTCCCATGAAATTGCTGTTTCCATCGAATCTTCCCTCGCTCGCGCTTCCAAATTCAGCACTCGGGGAGGTGAGACCGGATTGGATAGGTGCTTGGGTCAGGTGTGTGAAAAAGGAGGTTCTACCCCCAACGCAGAAATCGAAAGATTTCTGCTGAGCTAAGAAATTTCAAAGACCCAGGAAAGCCCAAACTACAGAGAAAGACCCTCCTCGATCTCCCCGAAGGGAAGAAGCAAGAAAGTTTTCCCGCCGCCCCTACCCGTGTGCACAGGAGGATGACTTTCCAGACTTGGATGAGTTCTGCCGGGTGCTTTGGCCTCCTAGCTCCTAGCTCCTAGCAATCCAGGCCGCAGACTGAGGCTGCGGCGCACTGGATGACGCCTGGGCTCCTTTCACACCTCTTTCTTCCGGTATCTCCCCCTTTGCAACATTCCACTATCCATCAGGTCAGAGTTGGATAAATCCGCCTACTCCCATTATCCTATCATCCCCGCACCTGATTGACCGCACCTACTCACCATCCTGCTAAACGAGACTGGAATGTAGCTTTGTTCAAGGTGACTGACCGAGGCTTGAAGAGGAAGAGGTGTCATGTGGAAAGCAAGGACTTGCTCATACATGACTGACACCATTTGGCTAATCTTAGAGAATTCTGCTTGTGATTTACGTATCACAAGAGCGGCCTGTCTCTCTGTGGTAGGCATTCCGTGACTCAAGTGTTGGAATCACGGTGGATTCCTATAAACTGTGAAAGGTTGAGAGAATATTCCTGTGTTCCTGAAGCCTCTCCTTCCTTTTCCAGTTGTGCTTATAACTTCAGAGAGAAAGAAGACCCGTAAAAAAGGAAGTTTCCGTGAAACGAACACGAGGCTTACCGGTCGTGAAAGACACAGTCTCTATGATCCATCCACTCGGGGTCAAGAAATGTCGGATTAATAAATCCCATGAAATTGCTGTCTTCAAATCGAATCTTCCATCCTCACACTTATAATTTCAGCACTCAAGGGAGGTGATACAGGTTACTATGAATTTGAACTGAACTGAAGCCCGCTGGCCTCTGGAGACCCTGTCTCAGAAAATTAGCCAAACACATCACTACGTGGGCGAGTGTTAAAATGTAATTTTATCTATCTATTTATGTATCCATCTATGGACGTATCTATCTATCTATCTATCTATCTATCGTCTTCTGTCTGTCTGTCTGTGTCTCTGTCTGTCTGTCGTCTGTCTATAATCAATCAATCAATTCAATGTATCTACTTATTTATTCTACGCACACTCTTATTTTACTACCGTAACGATGGAATACCACCTTCCCCACAACAGGAACCAGTCAAATTTATCCCCAAAGCAATTCAGTAGAAAACAGGTCTGTTTCAGAGTTTGAAAACCGAAGGAAAAAAAGGGGAAAACCTTTCCTAAGTTTTTAGTCCTATTTGAAAAGAGAAAACCCAAATCCCATCATTGGCTGCACAGTCCACCGCCGCTCCCCTCCCCCCTCCTCTCCCCCCTCTCCCCCCCCCCCCCACTGGAGATGCCGGTGGCGACGCCTGGGTTCTGCTGCACGCGTGGATTTGCTGGCTGTTGCTGGTGTCCATTCTTTCATTGTAGCATCCAGCTGTGCATCCAGCTCCTCGGCCGAGAGCTGCTGTTTGGAATTGGCGCGGTTCCTCGCCTCTTCCCGCTGCCAGCGCCTCGGCGAGTCCCTCTGGGAGTACCACCACCACTGCCAATGCTCCCGAGCCGCTCCGCCTCCGCCTCCGCCTCCGCTTCTGCTTTGTGTTGGTCTCCGCTGTGCGTCAACCTGTGACGTCACGAGCTGGATGTCCATAGGGCGGCCACGCAGAGGGACACCGTTGTATTGCTCATGGCCTCCAGGGCGTCTGCCTTCCGCTCAAAGTGCAGGAATGCCGTCCCTAAGCTTCGCCCACACCGATCGTAGTGCACGGCTGCCTTCTTCAGCGTGCCGAATTCAGCGAAGACTTCCCGAACGTCGGCGCCCACAGCCCGAAGTGCAGGTTTGACAGCAGAAGTCTGCCGCCGGTCTCCAGGCCGGCTCCGCCCCCGAAGCCGCTGTCGAGAGGTCGTGCTGCCACTTGCGGGCAGCCGCTTCGGCCCGCTGTATGTAGGCGCCGGCCGATTCCTGCCGCCGCCCGCGACGCCGCGGGCGAGGGCCGGCCGGTTCCGCTGGGCCCGCCGCCGCGGCCGCCCTGCCAACGGCCCTGCCGCGTCCCCGGCCCGCGCCGCGGCCGCCGCGCTGGCTCCGGTTCAGCTTGATGATGTCGTCCAGAGACATATCCATCTTGGGGCCATGGCGGGCGCGCAATCGGTGGTCTCGGCTCTAAAATGCAATTTGAGAAAACTTTCCGAATTGCCCGTGTTCCTCTGGCCTCTCCTTCCTTTGCCCATTGTGTTTATACCTTCAGAGAAAGGAGACCGGAAGAAAAGGAAGCTTCCGTGAAAACGAACACGAGGCTTACAGAGTCGTGAAAGACACACGTTCTATGACCTATCAACTCAGGGTCAAGAAATGTCAAGGATTAATAACTTCCCATGAAATTGCTGTCTTCCAATCGAATCTTCCCTTCGCTCGCGCTTCCAATATCAGCACTCGGGGAGGTGAGACCGGTGGATAGGTGCTTGGGTCAGGTGTGTGAAAAAGGAGGTTCTACCCCCAACGCAGAAATCGAAAGATTTCTGCTGAGCTAAGAATTTCAAAGACCAGGAAAGCCCAAACTACAGGAAAGACCCTCCTCGATCTCCCCGAAGGGAAGAAGCAGAAAGTTTTCCCGCCGCCCCTACCGTGTGCACAGGAGGATGACTTTCCCGACTTGGATGAGTTCTGCCGGGTGCTTTGGCCTCCTAGCTCCTAGCTCCTCAGCAATCCAGGCCGCAGACTGAGGCTGCGGCGCACTGGATGACGCCTGAGGCTCCTTTCACACCTCTTTCTTCCGGTATCTCCCCCTTTGCAACTTCCACTATCCCATCAGGTCAGAGTCTGGATAAATCCGCCTACTCCCATATTCTATCATCCCCGCACCTGATTGACCGCACCTACTCACCATCCTGCTAAACGAGACTGGAATGTAGCTTTGTTCAAGGTGACTGACCGAGGCTTGAAAGAGGAAGAGCAGATGTCATGTGGAAAGCAGGACTTGCTCATACATTGACTGACACCATTTGGCTAATCTTAGGAGAATTCTGCTTGTGATTTACGTATCACAAGAGCAGGCCTGTCTCTCTGTGGTAGGCATTCCGTGACTCAAGTGTTGGAATCACGGTGGATTCGCTATAAACTGTGAAAAGGTTGAGAGAATATTCCTGTGTTCCTGAAGCCTCTCCTTCCTTGCCAGTTGTGCTTATAACTTCAGAGAAAGAGACCCGTAAAAAGAAGTTTCCGTGACAACGAACACGAGGCTTACAGAGTCGTGTGAAGACACAGTCTCTTGATCCATCCACTCGGGGTCAAGAATGTCAAGGATTAATAAATCCCCATGAAATTGCTGTCTTCAAATCGAATCTTCCATCGCTCACACTTATAATTTCAGCACTCAGGGAGGTGATTCAGGTTACTATGAATTTGAACTGAACTGAAGCCCGCCTGGCCTCTGGAGACCCTTGTCTCAGAAAATTAGCCAAACACATCACTACGTGGGCGGGTGTTAAAATGTAATTTTATCTATCTATTTATGTATCCATCTATGGACGTATCTCTCTATCTATCTATCTATCTATTCTATCTCATCTTCTGTCTGTCTGTGTCTGTCTGTCTGCTGTCTATCTACTCAATCAATCAATCAATGTATCTACTTATTTATTCTACGCACACTCTTATTTACTACAGTAACGATGAGAATACCACCTTCCCCACAAACAGAACCAGTCAAATTTATCCCCAAAGCAATTCAGTAGAAAAACAGGTCTGTTTCAGAGTTTGAAAACCGAAGGAAAAAAGGGGAAAACCTTTCCTAAGTTTTTAAGTCCTATTTGAAAAGAGAAAACCCCAAATCCCATCTTGGCTGCACAGTCCAGCCGCTCCCCCTCCCCCTCCCCTCTCCCCTCCCCCCCCACTGGAGATGCCCGGTGGCGACGCCTGGGTTCTGCTGCACGCGTGGATTTGCTGGCTGTTTAGCTGGTGTCCATTCTTTCATGGTAGGCATCCAGCTGTGCATCCAGCTCCTCGGCCGAGAGCTGCTGTTTGGAATTGGCGCCGGTTCCTCCGCTCTTCCCCGCTGCCAGCTGCCTCGGCGAGTCCCTCTGGGAGTAACCACCACTGCCAAATGCTCCCGAGCCGCCTCCGCCTCCCTCCGCCTCCGCCTTTCTTTGTGTTGGTCTCCGCTGTGCGTCAACCTGTGACGTCACGAGCTGGATGTCCATAGGGCGGCCACGCAGAGGGACACCTTGTATTGCCTCATGGCCTCCAGGGCGTCTGCCTTCCGCTCAAAGTGCAGGAATGCCCGTCCTAAGCTTCGCCCACACCGATCGTAGTGCACGGCTGCCTTCTTCAGCGTGCCGAATTCAGCGAAGACTTCCCGAACGTCGGCGCCCGACAGCCCGAAGTGCAGGTTTGACAGCAGAAGTCTGCCGCCGTCTCCAGGCCGGCTCCGCCCCCGAAGCGCGCTGTCGAAGAGGTCGTGCTGCCACTTGCGGGCAGCCGCTTCGGCCCGCTGTAGGGCGCCGGCCGATTCCTGCCACCGCCCGCGACGACGCGGGCGAAGGCAGGCCGGTTCCGCATGGGCCCGCCGCCGTGGCCACCCTTCCAAACGGCCCTGCCGCGTCCCCGGCCCGCGCCGCGGCTGCCGCGCTGGCTTCGGTTCAGCTTGATGATGTCGTCCAGACACATATCCATCTTGGAGGACATGGCGGGCGCGCAATCGGGGTCTCGGCTCTAAAATGTAATTTGAGAAAACTTTCGAATATGCCCGTGTTCCTCTGGCCTCTCCTTCCTTTGCCAATTGTGTTTATACCTTCAGAAAAGGAGACCGGAAGAAAAGGAAGCTTCCGTGAAAACGAACACACAGGCTTACAGGTCGTGAAAGACACACGTTCTATGACCTATCAACTCAGGGTCAGAAATGTCAGGATTAATACATTCCCATGAATTGCTGTCTTCCAATCGAATCTTCCCTCGCTCGCGCTTCCAAATTCAGCACTCGGGGAGGTGAGACCGGATTGGATAGGTGCTTGGGTCAGGTGTGTGGAAAAGGAGGTTCTACCCCCAACGCAGAAATCGAAAGTTTCTGCTGAGCTAAGAAATTTCAAAGACCAGGAAAGCCCAAACTACAGAGAAAGACCCTCCTCGATCTCCCCGAAGGGGAAGAAGCAAAGAAAGTTTTCCCGCCGCCCCTACCCGTGTGCACAGGAGGATGACTTTCCAGACTTGGATGAGTTCTGCCGGGTGCTTTGGCCTCCTAGCTCCTAGCTCCTAGCAATCCAGGCCGCAGACTGAGGCTGCGGCGCACTGGATGACGCCTGGGCTCCTTTCACACCTCTTTTTCCGTATCTCCCCCTTTGCAACTTCCACTATCCAATCAGGTCAGAGTCTGGATAAATCCGCCTACTCCCATTATCCTATCATCCCCGCACCTGATTGACCGCACCTACTCACCATCCTGCTAAACGAGACTGGAATGTAGCTTTGTCAAGGTGACTGACCGAGGCTTGAAGAGGAAGAGCAGATGTCATGTGGAAAGCAAGGACTTGCTCATACATGACTGACACCATTTGGCTAATCTTAGGAGAATTCTGCTTGTGATTTACGTATCACAAGAGCAGGCCTGTCTCTCTGTGGTAGGCATTCCGTGACTCAAGTGTGGGAATCACGGTGGATTCGCTATAAACGTTGAAAAGGTTGAGAGAATATTCCTGTGTTCCTGAAGCCTTCCCTCCTTTGCCAGTTGTTGCTTATAACTTCAGAGAAAGAAGACCCGTAAAAAAAGAAGTTTCCGTGACAACGAACACGAGGCTTCAGAGTCGTGAAAGACACAGTCTCTATGATCCCTCCACTCGGGGTCAAGAAATGTCAGGATTAATAAATCCCCATGAAATTGCGTTTCAATCGAATCTTCCATCGCTCACACTTATAATTTCCACTCAGGGAGGTGATACAGGATTACTATGAATTTGAACTGAACTGAAGCCCGCCTGGCCTCTGGAGACCCTGTCTCAGAAAATTAGCCAAACACATCACTACGTGGGCGAGTGTTAAAATGTATTTTATCTATCTATTTATGTATCCATCTATGGACGTATCTATCATCTATCTATCTACTCTATCTACTCTGTCTGTCTGTCTGTCTGTCTGTCTGTGTCTTCTGTTCCAATCATCAAATCAATCAATGTATCTACTTATTTATTCTACGCACACTCTTATTTCATACAGTAACGATGGAATACCACCTTCCCCACAACAGGAACCAGTCAAATTTCCCCAAAGCAATTCAGTAGAAAACAGGTCTGTTTCAGAGTTTGAAAACCGAAGGAAAAAAAGGGGAAAACCTTTCCTAAGTTTTTAAGTCCTATTTGAAAAGAGAAAACCCAAATCCCATAATTGGCTGCACAGTCCAGCCGCCCCCCTCCCCCCTCCCCCCTCCCCCTCCCCTCTCCCTCCCCCCCACTGGAGTGCCGGTGGCGACGCTGGGTTCTGCTGCACGCGTGGATTTGCTGGCTGTTTAGCTGGTGTCCATTCTTTCATGGTAGGCATCCAGCTGTGCATCCAGCTCCTCGGCCGAGAGCTGTGTTTGGAATTGGCGCCGTTCTCCGCCTCTTCCCCGCTGCCAGCTGCCTCGGCGAGTCCCTCTGGGAGTACCACCACCACTGCCAAATGCTCCCGAGCCGCCTCCGCCTCCGCCTCCGCTCCGTTCTGCTTTGTGTTGGTCTCCGCGTGGCGTCAACCGTGGACGTCACGAGCTGGATGTCCATAGGGCGGCCCAGCAGGGGACACCGTTGTATTGCCTCAGGCTCCGGGCGTCTGCCTTCCGCTCAAAGTGCAGGAATGCCGTCCCTAAGCTTCGCCCACCACCGATCGTAGTGCACGGCTGCCTTCTTCAGCGTGCCGATCAGCAGAAGACTTCCCGAACGTCGGCGCCCGACCAGCCCGAAGTGCAGTTTGACAGCAGAAGTCTGCCGCCGGTCTCCAGGCCGGCTCCGCCCCCGAAGCCGCTGTCGAAGAGGTCGTGCTGCCACTTGCCGGGCAGCCGCTTCGGCCCGCTGTAGGGCGCCGGCCCGATTCCTGCCGCCGCCCGCGACGCGCCGGGGCGCGGGCCGGGCGGTTCCGCATGGGCCCGCCGCCGCGGCCGCCTGCCCACACCGGCCCTGCCGTCCCGGGCCCGCGCCGGCCGCCGCGTGGCTGGTTCAGCTTGATGATGTCGTCGAGGGACATTTCCATCTTGGAGGCATGGCGGGTGCGCGCAATGGTGGTGCTCGTGCTCCTAAATATCAATTTGAGAAAACTTTCCGAATATGCCCGTGTTCCTCTGGCCTCCCTTCCTTTGCCAATTGTGTTTCTACCTTCAGAGAAAGGAGACCGGAGAAAAGGAAGCTTCCGGTGAGAAAAGTAACACGAGGCTTACAGAGTCGGAAAGACACACGTTCTATGACCTATCAACTCGGGTCAAGAAATGTCAAGGATTAATACATTCACTTGAAATTGTCTGTCTTCCAATCGAATCTTCCCTCGCTCGCGCTTCCAAACAGCACTCTTTCTGGCGATTCATCTCACCTCGGGGTCAGTGAAATGTCAAGGATTAATAGACTTCCCACGAAATGCTTGTTCTTCCAATCAAATCTTCCACTGCTCGTCGCTTTCTCAAAATTCAGCACTCAGGGAGGCGAGGCAGGAGTTGGTCTACGTTGCTGTGGCCAACGTGTGGTGGAAAAGGAGGTTCTACCCCGCAAACGCTTTATATTCGAACGATTTCTGGCTGTCGCTAAAGAAATTTCAAAGATCCCAGGCCTATGCCCACACTAAGAGAAAGACCCTCTTCACTCTCTCCCGATAGCGGGAAGAGACGAAGAAAAGTAAAGTTTCCTGATGCCTCTACCCGGTGTGCACAGGGAGGTATGACGTTCCAGACCTGGATGATTTCTGCCTGTTGCTCTGCGCCTCCTAGCTTCCTAGCGATCAGGCCGCAGACTGAGGGCTTTGCGGCGCACTGGATGATGCCTGAAGCTCTCTTCGTCAACTTCGGTTCTCCTGGTTAGCTCCTGGCCACTTCCACCCGCCAATCAGATCGGGAGTCGGGAAATATCCGCCTCTCTCTCATTTATCCTATCTACCCCGGCACCTACTTCACCATCTGCTACTACGATCTTGGAATGTTTGTGCTTTGTTCCAGGTGATGATCTGAGGCTTAAAGATTTGTAAGTGAGAAGTGTTCAGGTGGAACGCAAGGATTTGCTCTACATACTGACACCATTTTGCTATATCTTACTGGCGAACTTCTCTTGTGATACGTATCATCAGAGCCGGGCCTGTATCTCTGTGCATGACATTTCGTGACTCAAGTGTTGGAAAACCCTTTGTGGATTCGCTATAAACTGTGAAATAGGTTGAGAGAATATTCCTGTGTTCTGAAGCCTCTCCTTTCTTTGCTCAATCGGTTTATATACTTCAGCGACAGAAGGACAGTAAAAACGGAAGTTCCGTGAATATACGAACCGAGGCCTACATGAGTCATGACATAAAGCATCTCTCAGCTCAGTGGTCAAGATAAAATGCAAGGATTTACTAATTATTCCCGGGGGGAAAGGTTTCCATTGTCTTCCAATCCAAATTCTTTTCCTCCTGCTCACACTTATGTAAATTCAGCTACGTGCGGGGCGGAGGTTAGACGAGGGAGGTTACTCTGAATTTGAACTTGAAGCCCGCTGGGCCTCTTGTATGACCTGTGTCTCGACACTGTAGCAATTACACATTCACTTGTACGTGGGCGAGTGGTTAAAATCTAAGTTTTTCATCTATCGTATTATGTATCCGATGTCGATGGTCGTTATTTTCTTATCTATTATCGTGTCTTGTTGGGGTTGTGTGCCTAGTGCTGGTCTGTCTGTCTATGCTTATTTCTATTAGATCAATTAAGCCAACTTTATCTAGTCTTTATTGTTCTCTAGCGCGGTTGAGCACTTTTTGATTGTTGAGCTAGTAGTTAATGCGAATGAGAAGCCGCCAATCTTCCGCCCTACATAGCCGAGATCCAGTAAAAATTATCCCCAAAGCGACATTCCGTAGAGTATAACATGGTCGGTTTCAGAATTGGCAAAACGCCCGAAGAAGAAAAAAAGGGGGGGAAAGAATTTGTGGTTACTTAAGTGTTTATAGTTTCGCAGTTGAAAAGTAGGTGGGGAGGTGGAAGGTGAAAATTTAGCCAAATCCAAATCAAGTTGGCTGCGCAGTTCAGCTCGTCTCCTTCGCTCGCTCCGCCCCGCTCCCCTCCTTCTCCCATCTGGTACCGCCTGACGTGGGAGGATCCGGGTTGGTTGGTTTGGTTGGTCGACGCCTGCGGTTCTGTGCTGCAGGTCGTGTGGATTGTCTGCTGGTTGTTGAGATGGTTTCCATTTTCTTATTGTTCAGGCAGCTCCTAGAGATTTTTGCTTTCGAAGTATCGCCGCCGATTTGAGCTGATTTTGGGTGGGGTGTTTTGTTTGGGGATATTGTTCCCTTGGTTCTTGGCGGTTATGTTCTTGTTCTGCCCGGGCTGCTCAGCGTTGGCCCTCGGCTGTGATGTGTTTTGTTTTTGTGAGGGGGATTTGTGAGGGAGTACTCGGTCTGGAGTCCCACCACGATCTGCCAGTGTGGCTCCCTTAGAGCCTCGTGCTCCGCCTCTTGCGCTCGTCTTTTGTATTGTTGGTCTCTCGCTTGTGGCTGTTCAACCTGGGTTGACGTGAACATGATTGTGCTGGGATGTTGGTTCATTGTGTGCGGCCACGCAGGTAGGGGGACCCCGTTGTACCCTCATGACTCAAGGTGGATTGTATGTGAATGAGTTTGGGTGGCGCTTCTAGTTAAGTGATAGGAGATGTTTCGCGTCCCTAAGCTTCGCCCAAATTCTGAGAGTCAGGGTAGGTGTCGTTTTGGTTTTTGCAAGGTGGGCGCTGGTGTTGGCCTGCCTCCTTGTGCGTTCCAAATCAGCGAAGGACTTCCGAACTTTGGAGCTTGACGAGCAGTTTGCTGGCTTTCGATATGTGGGCGAGTGTTCTGGTACAGTAATGAATGTCTGTACGCTTTGCGGGTTTCTCCAGGGATATGGGTTTCTCCGTGTCTACTTAGAGCCGCCGTTCGGAATTGAGGTCGTGCTTTGGGCTCTTGTTGTGTCGGTGGTTCTAGCCGCTTGTTCCGGATTAGAGCTGGTTGTCTGGGTTCGGCTCTGGTTCGACGATTGACTTGGGTCCGGCAGCTCACGCGACGCGCTTCAGGACGAGGGTCGGGCTGGTTTGTGGCTCGCCTGGGCCGGTCCTGACGGCTGTGGGGGGCAGCTGGTGTTTCTGGCCCTAAGCGGCACTGCAGTCGTTCCCGGCTCTGCGCCGGGCGCTTGGTCCGCGCCGCGGCTGGGGTTTTGGCTCTCGGGGTTTGTCAGCTTGGTATGATGTCGTCCAGAGGTACATATCCATTCGGTTGGTAGGGCCCTGTTTGATGGTGTTGTGTGGTTTCTGGTGCGCGCGCAATCGGGGGGGTCTCGGCTGCGCAACGTTTGTATTGGGAGAAAAGCTTCGGATGATCTTCATTGTGTTTATCTTCTAGGCTCTCTCCTTGTCCTTTTGTAAGTCGTTGTTTTGATAACTTGCATGTAGAGATAGATGAGATCAGAACAAAAGGGAAGTTTTGCCACGAAAATTGGGTTTATGAATCCTGGAGGGCTTCCAGCTGTGAGGGATATAGACGTCACCACGTTTCTGTTTGATTGGTGTTTCGCTAATCGTGGGGGTTGGTCAAGAAATGTCAAGGATATACTAAATCCCGTGAAATGCGTCTTCCAATCGCATTCTTCGCTCGCTGCGTTCCAAATTCAGCAATCGGGGAGGGAGGCAGGATTGGATAGTGCTTGGGTCAGGTTTGTGTGAAAAGGGGTTCTACCCCCACGCAGATCGAAGATATTCTGCTGAGCTAAGAAATTTCAAAGACCAGGAAACCCAAAACTACAGAGAAAGACCTCTCATCTCCCGAGGGAAGAAGCAAAGAAAGTTTTTTCCGCCGCCTACCCGTGTGCACAGGAGGATGACCTTCCAGACGGATGTGGTTCTGCCGGGTGCTTCCTCGCTCCTAGCTCCTAGCATCCAGGCCGCAGACTGAGGCGTGCGGGCGACTGGATGACGGTGAGCTCCTTTCCACTCTTCTTTCCGGTATCTCCCCCTCCTTGCAATTCCACCATCAATCAGTCAGAGTCTGGATAAATCCGCCTCTCCCATTATCCTATCATCCCCGCACTTTGGCACCTACTCACCATCCTGCTAAACGAGACTGGAATGTAGCTTTGTTCAGGGTGACTGACGGGCTTGAAAGAGAAGAGAGATGTCATGTGGAAAGCAAGGACTTGCTCATACATTGACTGACACCATTTTTGCTAATCTTAGGAGAATTCTGCTTGTGATTTACGATCACAAGAGCGGCCTGTCTCTCTGTGGTAGGCATTCCGTGACTCAAGGTTGGAACCATGGATTCGCTATAAACTGTGAAAGTTGAGAGAATATTCCTGTGTTCCTGAAGCCTCTCCTTCCTTTGCCAATGTGCTTATAACTTCAGAGAAAGAAGACGTAAAAAAGGAAGTTTCCGTGAAAACGAACACGGCTACAGAGTCGATGACAGACATCTCTCACTCGGGGTCAAGAAATGTCAAGGATTTATAAATCCCCATGAAATTGCTGTCTTCAAATCGAATTCTCCATCGCTCACACTTATAATTTCAGCACTCGGGGAGGTGATACAGGATTACTATGAATTTGAAACTGAAGGCCGCTGGCCTCTGGAGACCTGTCTCAGAAAATTGCCAAACACATACTACGTGGGCGAGGTGTAAATGTATATTTATCTATCTATTTATGTTCCATCTATGGACGATCTATCTATCTATCTATCTATCTGTCTGTCTTCTGTCTGTCTGTCTGTCTATGTCTATCTATCATCAATCAATCTCAATGTATCTCTTATTTTTACGCACACTCTTTATTTACTACAGTAACGAGAGAATAACCACCTTCCCACAACAGGAACCAGTAAAATTATCCCCAAAGCAATTCAGTGAAAAACAGGTCTGTTTCAGAGTGAAAACCCAGGAAAAAAAGGGGAAAACCTTTCCTAAGTTTTTAAGTCCTATTTGAAAAGAGAAAACCCAAATCCCATCATTGGCTGCACAGTCCAGCCGCCCCCCCCTCACCCCTCCCCCTCCCCCTCCCCCCCACTGGAGATGCCGTGGCGACGCCTGGGTTCTGCTGCAGCGTGGATTTGCTGGCTGTTTAGCTGGTGTCCATTCTTTCATGGTAGGCATCCAGCTGTTGTCCAGCTCCTCCGCCGAGAGACTGCTGTTTGGAATTGGCGCCGGTTCCTCGGCCTCTTCCCCGCTGCGCTGCCTCGGCGAGTCCTCTGGGATACCACCACCTGCCAATGCTCCCGAGCGCCGCCTCCGCCGCCTCCGCCTCGCCTCGCCTCGCTTCTGCTTTGTGTTGGTCTCCGTGTGCGTCAACCTGGACGTCACGAGCTGGATGTCCATAGGCGGGCCACCGCAGAGGGACCCCGTTGTATTGCCTCATGGCCTCCAGGCGTCTGCCTTCCGCTCAAGTGCAGGAATGCCGTCCCTAAGCTTCGCCCACCACGATCGTAGTGCACGGCTGCCTCTTCAGCTCCGAATTCAGCGAAGACTTCCCGAACGTCGGCGCCCGACAGCCGAAGTGCCGGTTTGACAGCAGAAGTCTGCCGCCGGTCTCCAGGCGGCCCCCCCGAAGCGCGCGTCAGAGAGGTCGTGCTGCCACTTGGGGCAGCGTCTCGCGGCCCTGCTGTTAGGGCGGTCCGGCGGATTCTTCAGCAACGCGCGGCAGCGCGAGCCACGCTCGGCGGAGGGGCCTGGCCTGGTTCGTGCATGGGGCCCTGCCGTCTCGGCGTGGGGGGTGTGCCGCCCTTTTGTGGGGGCGCCGATTAGCTTTGCGTGGGGCGTGGCCTGCCGCGTCCCCGGCGCGCCTGGGCGGGCCGGCGCGTGTGGTTCTGGGTTGCAGCTGGTGATGGATGGTGGTCATGTGAGACCTATCCATTCTTGGTTATGTGGCCTATGGGGGCGGGGGGGTTGGGGGCGCTGGAATAGGTGTTGGGGTGGGTCGCTCGCTTCATAAGGTTAATGGATGGAAATTATGTTAGAAAAGCTGTTCTGGATATTATCTCTGTGTTCTGACGGCTCGCCTCTCTCTTCCTTTTCGCTCGAATTTTGTGTCGTTTATACTCGTTAAGGCGAAAGACGTGAGTGGGTTTCTGATTTTTGGTTGTTGGGTGTGTGGGTTTGGTTTGTTCGTGGTGTGTTTTTGTGGGGGGTGTGGGGTTTTGGTTGTTGTTTGTGTTTGGTTGTGGGGGTTTTTCGGTGTTTTATAACGCTCGAGGAAGCAGACTGAACAAATGTTTGGTTTTGGTGGTGTGGTGTTGGGAGGGAAGTGCGCTCTGTGGCGACAGAGTGGGAATAAATCCACGAGGCCTTACCGTAGTCGCCCGATAGACACATCTGGTTCTGTGATCATTGCTCACCCTCTGGGTGTGTGTGTTCAGGTGCAATGTCTTGTCAGGGATTAATAAATTCCCGATCGAAATGCTGTGTTTTGGTTGTCTTCCATCTCAAATGCTTCCTTTCCAGGCCGCTCGCGCTTCCAATTTCAGCAGTCTGCAGGGAGTTGGTTGGGCTTAGGCCGGATTGGTTAGGTACTGTTGGTGCTTTGGGCCAAGTGTGTGGAAAATACGTGAGGGTTCTTACGCCCCACCGCTATCGAAAGGGAGTTTTCTGTCTGAGCTTATATAATTATTCACTAGATTCCCTGGAATAGGAAAGGTCCCAACACTACAGAGGAAAGGCCCTTCTCAATCTCCCCGAAGGAAAGAATAAAGAGGAGAGCAAATGAAGTTTTCAGCTATGCCCTCTACCTACGTTTGCCAGGAGGAGCATGTGTCCAGACTGGATTAGTTCTGCCGGGGCTTGCTCTAGGCTTCCTAGCTCCTAGCATCTCAGTGGCCGTCAGACGTGCTGGGCTGCGGCGCGCACATGGATGACGCTATTCTGAGAGCTACCTTTCACACCTCTTTTTCCGGTATCTCCCCTTTTGCAAATTCCACCATCCCAATCAGTCGAGTCGGATGATAAATCCGCTCCCATTTCCTCGTTATACTATCCCCGCACCTTATTACCTACTACTACATTCGCTTAACGAGTGAGTGGATGTAGCTTTGTTCACGAGAGGTTGGGATCGTGTACTATGGCTTGTGCAAGATGAAGTATGGCAGATGTCATTGTGTGTATAGAGAAGGCTGTCTATACATTTGACTGATCAGCCAGTTTGCTACTTCTTATGGAGAATTTCCTTTGTGATTTACGTATCACACGAGCATGGCCTGTCTCTCTGGGTGCACTTCGGTGCTCAACGTGTTGGAACCACGTTGTGGATTCGCCTATAAAATGTTGAACAGAGTTTGAGAGCGAATTTCCTGTGTTCCTGACGCACTCTCCTTCCTTTGCCAAGTGTTGGCTTATACACTTCAGAGAAGAGAAAGACCAGTTAAAAAAGGATAGTTTCCGTTGAGAACGAACACTGAGGGCTTAGAGTCGTTGGAAAATCACAGTGCATCTTAGTCTATCCAATCGCAGGTCAGAGAATGTCCAAGGTATATAATATCGTGGTTGAATCCCCATGAATTCTGTCCATCAAATGACTATTCCAGCTGCTCAATTATAATTTGACTCGGATAGGTGAGACAGGATTACTATGAATTGAACTGAACAGCCGCCTGGCCTCTGGAACCATTGTTCAGCAAAATAGGCCACAACACATCACTACGTGGCGAAGTAGTTAAATGTAATTTTATCATTATTTATGTATCAATCTATGGAGTATTCTATCTATCTATCTGTTGTCAATCTGTGCGTCTGTCTATCTATTCTATACGAGTTCAATCAGACGCAAGTGTAGTTTCTACTATTGTTCCGCAGACTCTTTGTTTACTTAGAGTTTGTGGGTGGGAGGTTAACGTGCTAGTGATGTAACCCTCAGCCTGTTCTCCACAATCGAGTGGAACCAGTTAAATATTGTATGTCCCCAAGTCAATTCAGTAGTATAATACAGGTCTGTTTGCAGAGATTGGAAAAAACCGCAAGAAAAAAAGGGGGAAATGGAAACCTTTTACTAGTTTTTAATGTCCCTTTGAAAGAGAAGTAGAAAACCCTCGCATCACTCCGCGTATCATTTTGGGTCTGCCACATTTCATGCCGACTTCCCCCCCTTCCCCGGGGCTCCGTCATGTGTTGGATTGTGTTCTTTGGTCCTCCCTCGGCCTTTCTCGGGGTTTTGGTTGCCTCCCACGTGCAAATGCTCGTGGTGGGTGGTTTTGGCTTGACCGCTGGGGTTTGCTGCTAGGCGGTGGATTTTTGGGTGCTCGTGTGGTTTAGCTGGGGTTTCCATTTCTTTCCCTTGGTATGGTCATCCGAGTCTGTTGCATCGCATTGCTCCTCCTGCGCGGCGATGCTCTGTTTGAATCTGGCGGCCGTTCTCGGCCTCGTCCTCGCGCTGGCTTTGCAGTTGTCGTCTCGGTGGTGGCGAGTTCCCTGGATTGGGAGGTACGCCCCCCGAATTGCCACGTTGGCTCTCCGAAGGCCGCCTCCCGCCTCTGCTTTTGCTTCTGCTGTTGTTTGTTGGTTCGTCGCTTGTGCGTCAACCTGTGACGTCACGAGCTGGAGTGTCATTAGGCGCGGCACGAGCGAGCCCCGTGTCTTTGCCTCTGGCCTCCAGGGCGTTCTGCCTTCCGCCTCAAAGTGCAGGGAACTGCGCCCACTAAGCTTCGCCCCCACACCGATCGTTTAGTGACGTGCGCCCTTTTCCTTGAGCGTGCTTCGGAAGTTAGCGAAAGGGTCAGCTTTCCGAACGTTCGGGCCCGCAGCCCCGAAGTGCAGGTTGACAGCAAGAAGTCTTGCCGCCGGTCTACGGGCCGGCCTCCGCTCGTCCTCGAAGCCGCCCGCCAAAGAGGTTCATTGATTTTGCCACGTTGGGTGGTCGGCAGGCCGGCTTCGGCTCCGCTGAGGGCGCTCTTAGGCCGATCTTCTGCCCGTGCCATCCCGCACGCCGCTGGGCGGGGGGGACTCGGCCGGTTTCCGCCTTGGGCCCGCGCGCGCGCCGCCCTTTGACCACCGGCCCCTGCCGCGTCCCGGCTTCGCCGCCGCGGGGTCCGCCGCGGGTGCGCTCCGGTCGAGCTTGATGATTGTCGTTTCAGGAGACATAACTCCACTTGGAGGCCATCGCTGTGCGCGCGCATCGGGTTTTGTTGTTTTTGTTTGGTTCTCGTGCTTTCTCTAAATGTCATGGAGTGGAAAACTTTTTTCTGGAGATTGTATCCCTGTTGGTTCCTCTGTGATTCCTCCCTTGCGCTTCGTGCCACCCAGTCGGTTTATTTAACTTCCAGTAGAAAGAAGTATGTGGCTAGAACAAATATGAAGGTGTTCTGGTGAAAAGAACACTGATTGGTCTTTATCAGTCGTCGCGGAACGTGTACCCTGAGTTGTCTGTGATTGCTCACCTCGGGTTCAAGATATTGATGAAGTGGTTGTAGAAGATTGGTCAGGTCGGGAATTTGAGTTATAGTATTTAAGTGTCCCAGCTGAAATATGGCTTGTGCGGCAATTCGTTTAGATATTTTCTTCCACCGCTCGCGCTTCTAAGTATCATTGTGCAACGTTCAGGGAGCGGGAGGCGGGAGTTGGAGTTCAGTGTGCTGTGGGGGTCACGGGTGTGTGGAAAGAGGATGTGGGTTTTACCCTCCATACGCTTTATTCCAATAGATTCGGTGCTGGAGCTAAGGAAATTTCACGATCGCCGGAACGTGCGCGTGTGGTTTTGTTGGCGCAGGGATGTAGCTACGAGATTGTAAGGACCTCTCTTTCAGATCTCCTCCGACGCGGTATGATTGGGTCTGAGCTAAGAAATTTCAAAGACCCAGGAAAGCCCAAACTACAGAGAAAGACCCTCCTCGATCTCCCCGAAGGGAAGAAGCAAAGAAAGTTTTCCCGCCGCCCCTACCCGTGTGCACAGGAGGATGACTTTCCAGACTTGGATGAGTTCTGCCGGGTGCTTTGGCCTCCTAGCTCCTAGCTCCTAGCAATCCAGGCCGCAGACTGAGGCTGCGGCGCACTGGATGACGCCTGAGGCTCCTTTCACACCTCTTTCTTCCGGTATCTCCCCCTTTGCAACTTCCACTATCCAATCAGGTCAGAGTCTGGATAAATCCGCCTACTCCCATTATCCTATCATCCCCGCACCTGATTGACCGCACCTACTCACCATCCTGCTAAACGAGACTGGAATGTAGCTTTGTTCAAGGTGACTGACCGAGGCTTGAAAGAGGAAGAGCAGATGTCATGTGGAAAGCAAGGACTTGCTCATACATTGACTGACACCATTGGCTAATCTTATGGAGATTCTGCTTGTGATTTACGTATCACAAGAGCAGGCCTGTCTCTCTGTGGTAGGCATTCCGTGACTCAAGTGTTGGAATCACGGTGGATTCGCTATAAACTGTGAAAAGGTTGAGAGAATATTCCTGTGTTCCTGAAGCCTCTCCTTCCTTTGCAGTTGTGCTTATAACTTCAGAGAAAGAAGACCCGTTAAAAAAGGAAGTTTCCGTGACAACGAACACGAGGCTTACAGAGTCGTGAAAAGACACAGTCTCTATGATCCATCCACTCGGGGTCAAGAAATGTCAAGGATTAATAAATCCCCATGAAATTGCTGTCTTCAAATCGAATCTTCCATCGCTCACACTTATAATTTCAGCACTCAGGGAGGTGATACAGGATTACTATGAATTTGAACTGAACTGAAGCCCGCCTGGCCTCTGGAGACCCTGTCTCAGAAAATTAGGCCAAACACATCACTACGTGGGCGAGTGTTAAAATGTAATTTTATCTATCTATTTATGTATCCATCTATGGACGTATCTTCTATCTATCTATCTATCTATCTATCTATCTGTCTGTCTGTCTGTCTGTCTGTCTGTCTGTCTGTCTGTCTGTCTGTCTATCAATCAATCAATCAATGTATCTACTTATTTATTCCTACGCACACTCTTATTTTACTACAGTAACGATGAGAATACCACCTTCCCCACAACAGGAACCAGTCAATTTATCCCCAAAGCAATTCAGTAGAAACAGGTCTGTTTCAGAGTTTGAAAACCGAAGGAAAAAAAGGGGAAAACCTTTCCTAAGTTTTTAAGTCCTATTTGAAAAGAGAAAACCCCAAATCCCATCATTGGCTGCACAGTCCAGCCGCTCCCCCCTCCCCCCCCCCCCCCCCCCCCTCCCCCTCCCCCCTCTCCCCTCCCCCCCCACTGGAGATGCCGGTGGCGACGCCTGGGTTCTGCTGCACGCGTGGATTTGCTGGCTGTTTAGCTGGTGTCCATTCTTTCATGGTAGGCATCCAGCTGTGCATCCAGCTCCTCGGCCGAGAGCTGCTGTTTGGAATTGGCGCCGGTTCCTCGCCTCTTCCCCGCGCCAGCTGCCTCGGCGGAGTCCCTCTGGGAGTACCACCACCACTGCCAAATGCTCCCGAGCCGCCTCCGCCTCCGCCTCCGCCTCCGCCTCCGCCTCCGCCTCCGCCTCCGTTGCTTTGTGTTGGTCTCCGCTGTGCGTCAACCTGTGACGTCACGAGCTGGATGTCCATAGGGCGGCCACGCAGAGGGACACCGTTGTATTGCCTCATGGCCTCCAGGGCGTCTGCCTTCCGCTCAAAGTGCAGGAATGCCGTCCCTAAGCTTCGCCCACACCGATCGTAGTGCACGGCTGCCTTCTTCAGCGTGCCGAATTCAGCGAAGACTTCCCGAACGTCGGCGCCCGACAGCCCGAAGTGCAGGTTTGACAGCAGAAGTCTGCCGCCGGTCTCCAGGCCGGCTCCGCCCCCGAAGCCGCTGTCGAAGAGGTCGTGCTTGCCACTGCCGGGCAGCCGCTTCGGCCCGCTGTAGGGCGCCGGCCGATTCCTGCCGGCGCCCGCGACACCGCGGGCGAGGGCCGGCCGGGTTCCGCATGGGCCCGCCGCCGCGGCCGCCCTGCCAACCGGCCCTGCCGCGTCCCCGGCCCGCGCCGCGGCCGCCGTCGCTGGCTCGGTTCAGCTTGATGATGTCGTCCAGAGACATATCCATCTTGGAGGCCATGGCGGGCGCGCAATCGGGGTCTCGGCTCTCTAAAATGCAATTTGAGAAAAACTTTCCGAATATGCCCGTGTTCCTCTGGCCTCTCCTTCCTTTGCCAATTGTGTTTATACCTTCAGAGAAAGGAGACCGGAAGAAAAGGAAGCTTCCGTGAAAACGAACACGAGGCTTACAGAGTCGTGAAAGACACACGTTCTATGACCTATCAACTCAGGGTCAAGAAGTGCAAGGATTAATACATTCCCATGAAATTGCTGTCTTCCAATCGAATCTTCCCTCGCTCGCGCTTCCAAATTCAGCACTCGTGGGAGGTGAGACGGATTGGATAGGTGCTTGGGTCAGGTGTGTGAAAAAGGAGGTTCTACCCCCCAACGCAGAATCGAAAGATTTCTGCTGAGCTAAGAAATTTCAAAGACCCAGGAAAGCCCAAACTACAGAGAAAGACCCTCCTCGATCTCCCCGAAGGGAAGAAGCAAAGAAAGTTTTCCGCCGCCCCTACCCGTGTGCAACAGGAGGATCAGACTTTTCCAGACTTGGATGAGTTCTGCCGGGGTGCTTTGGCCTCCTAGCTCCTAGCTCCTAGCAATCCAAGGCCGCAGACTGAGGCTTGCGGCGCACTGGATGACGCCTGAGGCTCCTTTCACACCTCTTTCTTCCGGTATCTCCCCCTTTGCAAACTTTCCACTATCCAATCAGGTCAGAGTCTGGATAAATCCGCCTACTCCCATTATCCTATCATCCCCGCACCTGATTGACCGCACCTACTCACCATCCTGCTAAACGAGACTGGAATGTAGCTTTGTTCAAGGTGACTGGACCGAGGCTTGAAAGAGGAAGAGCAGATTGTCATGTGGAAAGCAAGGACTTGCTCATACATTGACTGAACACCATTTGGCTAATCTTATGGAGAATTCTGCTTGTGATTTACGTATCAAAAGAGCAGGCCTGTCTCTCTGTGGTAGGCATTCCGTGACTCATAGTGTTGGAATCACGGTGGATTCGCTATAAACTGTGAAAAGGTTGAGAGAATATTCCTGTGTTCCTGAAGGCCTCTCCTTCCTTTGCCAGTTGTGCTTATAACTTCAGAGAAAGAAGACCCGAAAAAGGAAGTTTCCGTGACAACGAACACGAGGCTTACAGATTCGTGAAAGACACAGTCTCTATGATTCCATCCACTCGGGGTCAAGAAATGTCAAGGATTATAAATCCCCATGAAATTGCTGTCTTCAAATCGATCTCCATCGCTCACACTTATAATTTTCAGCACTCAGGGAGGTGATACAGGATTACTATGAATTTGAACTGAACTGAAGCCCGCCTGGCCTCTGGAGACCCTGTCTCAGAAATTAGCCAAAACACATCAACGTGGGCGAGTGTTAAAATGTAATTTATATCGTATTCTATTTATGTATCCATCTATGGACGTATCTTATCATCTATCTATCTATCTATCTAATCTTGCTGTCTGTCTGTCTGTCTGTCTGTCTGTCTGTCTGTCTGTCTATCAATCAATCAATCAATGTATCTACTTATTTATTCTACGCACACTCCTTATTTACTACAGTAACGATGAGAATACCACCTTCCCCACAACAGGAACCAGTCAAATTATCCCCAAAGCAATTCAGTAGAAACAGGTCTGTTTCAGAGTTTGAAAACCGAAGGAAAAAAAGGGGAAAACCTTTCCTAAGTTTTTAAGTCCTATTTGAAAAGAGAAACAACCCCAAAATCCCATCATTGGCTGCACAGTCCAGCCGCTCCCCCTCCCCCTCCCCCCTCCCCCTCCCCTCCCCCCTCACTGTCCCCACTGGAGATGCCGGTGGCGACGCCTGGGTTCTGCTGCACGCGTGGATTTGCTGGCTGTTTAGCTGGTGTCCATTCTTTCATGGTAGGCATCCAGCTGTGCATCCAGCTCCTCGGCCGAGAGCTGCTGTTTGGAATTGGCGCCGGTTCCTCCGCCTCTTCCCCGCTGCCAGCTGCCTCGGCGAGTCCCTCTGGGAGTACCACCACCACTGCCAAATGCTCCCGAGCCGCCTCCGCCTCCGCTTCTGCTTTGTGTTGGTCTCCGCTGTGCGTCAACCTGTGACGTCACGAGCTGGATGTCCATAGGGCGGCCACGCAGAGGGACACCGTTGTATTGCCTCATGGCCTCCAGGGCGTCTGCCTTCCGCTCAAAGTGCAGGAATGCCGTCCCTAAGCTTCGCCCACACCGATCGTAGTGCACGGCTGCCTTCTTCAGCGTGCCGAATTCAGCGAAGACTTCCCGAACGTCGGCGCCCGACAGCCCGAAGTGCAGGTTTGACAGCAGAAGTCTGCCGCCGGTCTCCAGGCCGGCTCCGCCCCCGAAGCCGCTGTCGAAGAGGTCGTGCTGCCACTTGCCGGGCAGCCGCTTCGGCCCTCTGTAGGGCGCCGGCCGTTCCTGGCCGCCCCTAAGCCGCGGGCGAGGGCCGGCCGGTTCCGCATGGGCCCGCCGCCGCGGCCGCCCTGCCAAGCGGCCCCTGCCGCGTCCCGGCCCGCCGCGGCCGCCGCGCTGGCTCCGGTTCAGCTTGATGATGTCGTCCAGAGACATATCCATCTTGAGGCCATGGCGGGCGCGCAATCGGGGTCTCGCTCTAAATCAATTTGAGAAAACTTTCCGAATATGCCCGTGTTCCTCTGGCCTCTCCTTCCTTTGCCATTGTGTTTATACCTTCAGAAAGGAGACCGGAAGAAAAGGAAGCTTCCGTGAAAACGAACACGAGGCTTACAGAGTCGTGAAAGACACACGTTCATGACCTATCAACTCAGGGTCAAGAAATGTCAAGGATTAATACATTCCCATGAAATTGCTGTCTTCACATCGAATCTTCCCTCGCTCGCGCTTCCAATTCAGCACTCGGGAGGTGAGACCGGATTGGATAGGTGCTTGGGTCAGGTGTGTGAAAGAGTGCGTACCCCCAACGCAGAAATCGAAAGATTTCTGCTGAGCTAAGAAATTTCAAGACCCAGGAAAGCCCAAACTACAGAGAAAGACCCTCCTCGATCTCCCGAAGGGAAGAAGCAAAGAAGTTTTCCCGCTGCCCCTACCCGTGTGCACAGGAGGATGACTTTCCAGACTTGGATGAGTTCTGCCGGGTGCTTTGGCCTCCTAGCTCCTAGCTCCTACAGCCAGGCCGCAGACTGAGGCTGCGGCGCACTGGATGACGCCTGAGGCCTTTCACACCTCTTTCTTCCGTATCTCCCCCTTTGGCAACTTCCACTATCCATCAGGTCAGAGTCTGGATAAATCCGCCTACTCCCATTATCCTATCATCCCCGCACCTGATTGACCGCACCTACTCCACCATCCTGCTAAACGAGACTGGACATGTAGCTTTGTTCAAGGTGACTGACCGAGGCTTGAAAGAGGAAGAGCAGATGTCATGTGGAAAGCAAGGACTTGCTCATACATTGACTGACACCATTTGGCTAATCTTATGGAGATTCTGCTTGTGATTTACTATCACAAGAGCAGGCCTTCCCTCTGTGGTAGGCATCCGTGACTCAAGTGTTGGAATCACGGTGGATTCGCTATAAACTGTGAAAGGTTTGAGAGAATATTCCTGTGTTCCGAAGCCTCTCCTTCCTTTGCCAGTTGTGCTTATAACTTCAGAGAAAGAAGACCCGTAAAAAGGAAGTTTCCGTGAAACGAACACGAGGCGTACAGAGTCTGAAAGACACAGTCCTCTATGATCCATCCACTCGGGGTCAAGAAATGTCAAGGATTATAAATCCCCATGAAATTGCTGTCTCAAATCGATCTTCCATCGCTCACACTTATAATTTCAGCACTCAGGGAGGTGATACAGGATTACTATGAATTTGAACTGAACTGAAGCCCGCCTGCCTCTGGAGACCCTGTCTCAGAAAATTAGCCAAACACATCACTACGTGGGCGAGTGTTAAAAATGTAATTTATCTATCTATTTATGTATCCATCTATGGACGATCTATCTATATCGATCTATCTATCTGATCTGATCTGTCGGTCTGTCTGTCTGTCTGTCTGTCTGTCTTCTTCATCTATCATCATCAATCAATGTATCTACTTATTTATTCTACGCACACTCGTTATTTTACTACAGTAACGATGAGAAACCACCTTCCCCACAACAGGACCGCCAAATTTATCCCAAAAGCATTCAGTAGAAAACAGGTCTGTTTCAGAATTTGAAAACCGAAGGAAAAAAAGGGGAAAACCTTTCCTAAGTTTTTAAGTCCTATGTTGAAAAGAGAAAACCCCAAATCCTCATTGGCTGCACAGTCCAGCCGCCCCCCCTCCCCCCTCCCCCCTCCCCCCCCCAACTGGAGATGCCGGTGCGACGCCTGGGTTTCTGCTGCACGCGTGGATTTGCTGGCTGTTTAGCTGGTGTCCATTCTTTCATGGTAGGCATCCAGCTGTGCATCCAGCTCCTCGCCGAGAGCTGCTGTTTGGAATTGGCGCCGGTTCCTCGGCCTCTTCCCCGCTGCCAGCTGCCTCGGCGAGTCCCTCTGGGAGTACCACCACCACTGCCAAATGCTCCCAGACCGCCGCCCCCTCCCGCCTCCGCCTCCGCCTCCTCGCTTGCTTTGTGTTGGTCTCCGCTGTGCGTCACCTGTGACGTCACGAGCTGGATGTCCATAGGGGCGGCCACGCAGAGGGACACCGTTGTAGTGCCTCATGGCCTCCAGGGCGTCTGCCTTCCGCCAAAGTGCAGGAATGCCGTCCCTAAGCTTCGCCCACAACGATCGTAGTGCACGGCTGCCTTCTTCAGCAAGCCGAATTCAGCGAAGACTTCCCGAACGTCGGCGCCCGACAGCCCGAAGTGCAGGTTTGACAGCAGAAGTCTGCCGCCGGTCTCCAGGCCGGTCCGCCCCCGAGCCGCTGTCGAAGAGGTCGTGCTCCACTTGCGGCAGCCGCTTCGCGCCGCTGTAGGGCGCCGGCCGATTCCTGCCGCCGCCCGCACGCCGCGGGCGAGGGCCGGCGGTTCGCGGGGCCGCCGCCGCGGCCGCCCTGCCAACCGGCCCGGGCCCGCGGTCCCCGCCCGCGCCGCGCCGCCGCGTGGCTCCGTTCAGCTTGATGATGTCGTCCAGAGACTATCCATCTTGGAGGCCATGGCGGGCGCGCAATCGGGGTCTCGCTCTAAAATGCAATTTGAGAAAACTTTCCGAATATGCCCGTGTTCCCCTCTGGCCTCTCCTCCTTTTGCCAGTGTGTTTATACCTTAGAGAAAGGAGACCGAGAAAAGGAAGCTTCCGTGAAAAACGAACACGAGCTTACAGAGTCGTGAAAGACACACGTTCTATGACCTATCAACTCAGGGTCAAGAATGTCAAGGATTAATACATTCCCATGAAATTGCTGTCTTCCAATCGAATCTTCCCTCGCTCGCGCTTCCAATTCAGCACTCGGGGAGTGAGACCGATTGATAGGTGCTTGGGTCAGGTGTGTGAAAAGGAGGTTCTACCCCCAACGCAGAATCGAAAGATTTCTGCTGAGCTAAAATTTCAAAGACCCAGGAAAGCCCAAACTACAGAGAAAGACCCTCCTCGACTCCCCGAGGAAGAAGCAAAGAAATTTTTCCCGCGCCCCTACCCGTGTGCACAAGGATGACTTTCCAGACTTGGATGAGTTCTGCCGGGTGCTTTGGCCTCCTAGCTCCTAGCTCCTAGCAATCCAGGCCGCAGACTGAGGCTGCGGCGCACTGGATGACGCCTGAGCTCCTTTCACACCTCTTTCTTCCGGTATCTCCCCCTTTGCACTTCCACTATCCAATCAGGTCAGAGTCTGGATAAATCCGCCTACTCCCATTATCCTATCATCCCCGCACCTGATTGACCGCACCTACTCACCATCCTGCGTAAACGAGACTGGAATGTAGCTTTGTTCAAGGTGACTGACCAGGCTTGAAAGAGGAAGAGCAGATGTCAGTGGAAAGCAAGGACTTGCTCATACTTGACTGACACCATTGGCTAATCTGATGGAGATTCTGCTTGTGATTTTACGTATCACAAGAGCAGGCCGTCTCTCTGTGGTAGCATTCCGTGACTCAAGTGTTGGAATCACGTGGATTCGCGATAAACTGTGAAAGGTTGAGAGAATATTCCTGTGTTCCTGAAGCCTCTCCTTCCTTTGCCATTGTGCTTATACTTCAGAGAAAGAAGACCCGTAAAAAGGAAGTTTCGTGAAAACGAACACGAGGCTTACAGAGTCGTGAAAGACACAGTCTCTATGATCCATCCACTCGGGGTCAAGAAATGTCAAGGATTAATAAATCCCCATGAAATTGCTGTCTTCAAATCGAATCTTCCATCGCTCACACTTATAATTTCAGCACTCAGGGAGGTGATACAGGATTAATGAATTTGAACTGAACTGAAGCCCGCCTGGCCTCTGGAGACCCTGTCTCAGAAATTAGCCAAACACATCACTACGTGGCGAGTGTTAAAATGTATTTTATCTATCTATTTAGGTATCCACTATGGACGTATCTATCTATCCTATCTATCTATCTATCTATCGATCTGTCTGTCTGTCTGTCTGTCTGTCTGTCTGTCTGTCTGTCTGTCTATCTATCTATCAATCAATCAATCAATGTATCTACTTATTTATTCTACGCAAATCTTATTTTACTACAGTACGATGAGATACCACCTTCCCCACAACAGAGAACAGTCAATTTATCCCCAAAGCATTAGTAGAAAACAGGTCTTGTTTCAGAAGTTTGAAAACCGAAGGAAAAAAAGGGAAAACCTTTCCTAAGTTTTTAAGTCCTATTTGAAAAGAGAAACCCCAAATCCCATCTTGGCTGGCACATCCACCCGCCCCCCCTCAAAGTGCAGGAATGCAGGAATGCCGTCCCTAAGCTTCGCCCACACCGATCGTAGTGCACGGCTGCCTTCTTCAGCGTGCCGAATTCAGCGAAGACTTCCCGAACGTCGGCGCCCGACAGCCCGAAGTGCAGGTTTGACAGCAGAAGGTCTGCCGCCGGTCTCCAGGCCGGCTCCGCCCCCGAAGCCGCTGTCGAAGAGGTCGTGCTGCCACTTGCCGGGCAGCCGCTTCGGCCCGCTGTAGGGCGCCGGCCGATTCCTGCCGCCGCCCGCGACGCCGCGGGGCGAGGGCCGGCCGGTTCCGCATGGGCCCGCCGCCGCGGCCGCCCTGCCAACCGGCCCTGCCGCGTCCCCGGCCCGCGCCGCGGCCGCCGCGCTGGCTCCGGTTCAGCTGATTATGTCGTTCCGAGACACTATACATCTTGGAGGCCATGGCGGGCGCGCAATCGGGGTCTCGGCTCTAAATATGCAATTTTGAGAAAACTTCCGAATATGCCCGTGTTCCTCTGGCCTCTCCTTCCTTTGCCAATTGTGTTTATACCTTCAGAGAAAGGAGACCGGAAGAAAAGGAAGCTTCCGTGGAAACAGAACACGAGGCTTACAGAGTCGTGAAAGGACACACGTTTCTATGACCTATCAACTCAGGGTCAAGAAGGTCAAGGATTAAACATTCCATGAAATTGCTGTCTTCCAATCGAATCTTCCCTCGCTCCGCGCTTCCACAATGCAGCACTCGGGGAGGTGAGACCGGGATGGATAGGTGCTTGGGTCAGGTGTGTGTGTGAAAAAGGAGGTTCTACCCCCCAAACGCAGAAATCGAAAGATTTCTGCTGAGCTAAGAAATTTCACAAGACCCAGGAAAGCACCAAACTACAGAGAAAGACCCTCCCTCGATCTCCCCGAAGGGAAGAAGCCAAAGAAAGTTTTTCCCGCCGCCACTACCCGTGTGCACAGGAGGATGACTTTCCAGACTTGGATGAGTTCTGCCGGGTGCTTTGGCCTCCTAGCTCCTAGCTCCTAGCAATTCCAGGCCGCATACGAGGGCTGCGGCTGCACTGGATGAACGCCTGAGGCTCCTTTCACCCTCTATTCTTCCGGTATCTCCCCTTTGCAACTTCCACTATCCAATCAGGTCAGAGTCTTGATAAATTCGCCGCCTACCTACTCTCCATTATCCTATCATCCCGCACCTGATATGACCGCAACCTACTCACCATCCTGCTAACGAGACTGGAATGTAAGCTCTTGTTCAAGGGTGACTGACCGAGGCTTGAAAGGAGGGAAGAGCAGATGTCATGTGGAAAGCAAGGACTTGCTCATAATTGACTGACACCATTTGGCTAATCTTATGGAGAATTCTGCTTGTGATTACGTATCCCAAGAGCAGGCCTGTCTCTCCTGTGGTAGGCATTCCGTGACTCAAGTGTTGGAATCACGGTGGATTCGCTATAAACTGTGAAAAGGTTGAGAGAATATTCCTGTGTTCCTGAAGCCTCTCCTTCCTTTGCCAGTTGTGCTTATAACTTCAGAGAAAGAAGGACCCGTAAAAAAGGAAGTTTCCGTGACAACGAACACGAGGCTTACAGAGTCGTGAAAGACACAGTCTCTATGATCCATCCACTCGGGGTCAAGAAATGTCAAGGATTAATAAATCCCCATGAAATTGCTGTCTTCAAATCGAATCTTCCATCGCTCACACTTATAATTTCAGCACTCAGGGAGGTGATACAGGATTACTATGAATTTGAACTGAACTGAAGCCCGCCTGGCCTCTGGAGACCCTGTCTCAGAAAATTAGCCAAACACATCACTACGTGGGCGAGGGTTAAAATGTAATTTTATCTATCTATTTATGTATCCATCTATGGACGTATCTATCTATCTATCTATCTATCTATCTATCTATCTATCTGTCTGTCTGTCTGTCTGTCTGTCTGTCTGTCTGTCTGTCAATCAATCAATCAATCAATCAATGTATCTACTTATTTATTCTACGCACACTCTTATTTTACTACAGTAACGATGAGAATACCACCTTCCCCACAACAGGAACCAGTCAAATTTATCCCCAAAGCAATTCAGTAGAAAACAGGTCTGTTTCAGAGTTTGAAAACCGAAGGAAAAAAAGGGGAAAACCTTTCCTAAGTTTTTAAGTCCTATTTGAAAAGAGAAAACCCCAAATCCCATCATTGGCTGCACAGTCCAGCCGCTCCCCCTCCCCCCCCCCCCCCCTCCCCCCCCCCCCCCACTGGAGATGCCGGTGGCGACGCCTGGGTTCTGCTGCACGCGTGGATTTGCTGGCTGTTTAGCTGGTGTCCATTCTTTCATGGTAGGCATCCAGCTGTGCATCCAGCTCCTCGGCCGAGAGCTGCTGTTTGGAATTGGCGCCGGTTCCTCCGCCTCTTCCCCGCTGCCAGCCGCCTCGGCGAGTCCCTCTGGGAGTACCACCACCACTGCCAAATGCTCCCGAGCCGCCTCCGCCTCCGCCTCCGCCTCCGCTTCTGCTTTGTGTTGGTCTCCGCTGTGCGTCAACCTGTGACGTCACGAGCTGGATGTCCATAGGGCGGCCACGCAGAGGGACACCGTTGTATTGCCTCATGGCCTCCAGGGCGTCTGCCTTCCGCTCAAAGTGCAGGAATGCCGTCCCTAAGCTTCGCCCACACCGATCGTAGTGCACGGCTGCCTTCTTCAGCGTGCCGAATTCAGCGAAGACTTCCCGAACGTCGGCGGCCCGACAGCCCGAAGTGCAGGTTGACAGCAGAAGTCTGCCGCCGGTCTCCAGGCCGGCTCCGCCCCCGAAGCCGCTGTCGAAGACGGTCGTGCTGCACACACGTTGCCCGGTCAAGCCTCATTCGGCCCCGCTGTAGGGCGCCGGCCGATTCCTGCCGCCGCCCGCGACGCCCGCGGGCGAGGGCCGGCCGGTTCCGCATGGGCCCGCCGCCGCGGCCGCCCTGCCAACGGCCCTGCCGCGTCCCGGCCCGCGCAGCGGCCGCCGCGCTGGCTCCGGTTCAGCTTGATGATGTCGTCCAGAGACATATCCATCTTGGAGGCCATGGGCGGCGGGCAATCGGGGTCTCGGCTCTAAAATGCAATTTGAGAAAACTTTCCGAATATGCCCGTGTTCCTCTGGCCTCTCCTTCCTTTGCCAATTGTGTTTATACCTTCAGAGGAAAGGAGCGGAAGAAAAGGAAGCTTCCGTGAAACGAACACGAGGCTTACAGAGTCGTGAAAGACACACGTTCTATGACCTATCAACTCAGGGTCAAGAAATGTCAAGGATTAATACATTCCCATGAAATTGCTGTCTTCCAATCGAATCTTCCCTCGCTCGCGCTTCCAAATTCAGCACTCGGGGAGGTGAGACCGGATTGGATAGGTGCTTGGGTCAGGTGTGTGAAAAAGGAGGTTCTACCCCCAACGCAGCAGAAATCGAAAGATTTCTGCTGAGCTAAGAAATTTCAAAGACCCAGGAAAGCCCAAACTACAGAGAAAGACCCTCCTCGATCTCCCCGAAGGAAGAAGCAAAGAAAGTTTTCCCGCCGCCCCTAACCCGGTGCACAGGAGGATGACTTTCCAGACTTGGATGAGTTCTGCCGGGTGCTTTGGCCTCTAGCCTCCTAGCTCCTAGCAATCCAGGGCCGCAGGACTGAGGCTGCGGCGCCACTGGATGACGCCATGAGGCTCCCTTTCACACCTCTTTCTTCCTTGTATCTTCCCCCTTTGCAACTTTCCACTATCCAATCAGGTCAGGGAGTCCTGGATAAATTCCGCCCATACTCCATTATTCCTATCATCCCCGCACCCTGATTGACCGCACCTACTCACCATCCTGCCTAAACGAGACTGGAATGTAGCTTTGTTCAAGGGTGACTGACCGAGGCTTGAAAGAGGAAGAGCAGATGTACATGTGGAAAGCAAGGACTTGCTCATACATTGACTGACACCATTTGGCTAATCTTATGGAGAATTCTGCTTGTGATTTACGTATCACAAGAGCAGGCCTGTCTCTCTGTGGTAGGCATTCCGTGACTCAAGTGTTGGAATCACGGTGGATTCGCTATAAACTGTGAAAAGGTTGAGAGATATTCCTGTGTTCCTGAAGCCCTCTCCTTCCCTTTGCCCAGTTGTGCTTATAACTTCCAGAGAACGAAGACCGTCGAAAAAAGGAAGTTTCCCGTGACAACGAACACGAGGCTTACAGAGTCCTGAAAAGACACAGTCCTTCTATGATCCATCCACCTCTGGGGTCAAGAAAATGATCAAGGATTTAATAAATCCCCCATGAAATTGCTGTCTTCAAATCAGAATCTTCCACTCGCTCACACTTATAATTTTCAGCCTTCCGGGAGGTGATACAGGATTACTATGAATTTGAACTGAACTGAAGCCCCCGCCCCTGGCCCTCTGGAGACCCTGTCTCCAGAAAGTAGCCAAAACACATCACTACGTGGGCGAGTGTTAAAATGTAATTTTATCTATCTATTTATGTATCCATCTATGGACTATTCTTCTATCTTATCTATCTTATCTATCTATCTATCTATCTGTCTGTCTGTCTGTCTGTCTGTCTGTCTGTCTGTCTGTCGTCTGTCCTATCAATCAATCAATCAATGTATCTACTTATTTATTCTACGCACACTCTTATTTTACTACAGTAACGATGAGAATACCACCTTCCCCACAACAGGAACCAGTCAAATTTATCCCCAAAGCAATTCAGTAGAAAAACAGGTCTGTTTCAGAGTTTGAAAACCGAAGGAAAAAAAAAAAAAAGGGGGGAAAAACCTTTCCTAAGTTTTTAAGTCCTATTTGAAAAAGAGAAAAACCCCAAATTCCCATCATTGGCTGCACAGTCCAGCCGCTCCCCCCTCCCCCTCTCCCCCTCTCCCTCCCCCCCCACTGGAGGGATGCCGGTGGCGACGCCTGGGTTTGCTGCACGCGTGGATTTGCTGGCTGTTTAGGCTGGTGTCCATTCTTTCATGGTAGGCATCCAGCTGTGCATCCAGCTCCTCGGCCGAGAGCTGCTGTTTGGAATTGGCGCCGGTTCCTCCGCCTCTTCCCCGCTGCCAGCGGCCTCGGCGAGTCCCTCTGGGAGTACCACCACCACTGCCAAATGCTCCCGAGCCGCCTCCTCCGCCTCCGCCGCCTCCGCCTCCGCTTCTGCTTTTGTGTTGGTCTCCGCTGTGCGTCAACCTGTGACGTCACGAGCTGGATGTCCATTAGGGCGGCCACGCAGCGAGGGACACCGTTGTATTGCCTCATGGCCTCCAGGGCGTCTGCCTTCCGCTCAAAGTGCAGGAATGCCGTCCCTAAGCTTCGCCCACACCGATCGTAGTGCACGGCTGCCTTCTTCAGCGTGCCGAATTCAGCGAAGGACTTTCCCGAACGTCGGCGCGCCCGACAGGCCCGAAGTGCAGGTTTGACAGCAAGAAGTCTGCCGCCGGTCTCCAGGGCCGGCTCCGCCCCCGAAAGCCGCTGTCGAAGAGGTCGTGCTGCCACTTGCCGGGCAGCCGGCTTCGGGCCCGCTGTAGGGCGCCGGCCGATTCCTGCCGCCGGCCCGCGACGCCGCGGGCGAGGGCCGGCCGGTTCCGCATGGGGCCCGCCGCCGCGGCCGCCCTGCCAACCGGCCCTTGCCGCGTCCCCGGCCCGCGCCGCGGCCGCCGCGCTGGCTCCGGTTCAGCTTGATGATGTCGTCCAGAGACATATCCATCTTGGAGGGCCATGGCGGGGCGCGCAATCGGGGGGTTCTCGGCTCTAAAATGCAATTGAATTTGGGAAAAACTTTCCGAATATGCCCGTGTTCCTCTGGCCTCTCCTTCCTTTGCCAATTGTGTTTTTATACCTTCAGAGAAAGGAGACCGGAGAAAGAAAAGGAAGCTTCCGTGAAAACGAAACACGAGGCTTACAGAGTCGTGAAAGACACACGTTCTATGACCTATCAACTCAGGGTCAAGAATGTCAAGGATTAATACATTCCCATGAAATTGCTGTCTTCCAATCGAATCTTCCCTCGCTCGCGCTTCCAAATTCAGCACTCGGGGAGGGTGAGACCGGATTGGATAGGGCTTTGGGTCAGGTGTGTGAAAAAGGAGGTTCTACCCCCAACGCAGAAATCGAAAAGATTTCTGCTGAGCTAAGAAATTTCAAAGACCCAGGAAAGCCCCAAACTACAGAGAAAAAGACCCTCCTCGATCTCCCCGAAGGGAAGAAGAAAGAAAGCAAAGAAAAAGTTTTTCCCGCCGCCCCTACCCGTGTGCACAGGAGGATGACTTTCCAGACTTGGATGAGTTCTGCCGGGTGCTTTGGCCTCCTAGCTCCTAGCTCCTAGCAATCCAGGCCGCAGACTGAGGCTGCGGCGCACTGGGATGACGCCTGAGGCTCCTTTCACACCTCTTTCTTCCGGTATCTCCCCCTTTGCAACTTCCACTATCCAATCAGGTCAGAGTCTGGATAAATCCGCCTACTCCCATTATCCTATCATCCCCGCACCTGATTGACCGCACCTACTCACCCATCCTGCTAAACGAGACTGGAATGTAGCTTTGTCAAAGGGGTGACTGACCGTAGGCTTGGAAAGGAAGGGAAAAGAGCAGATGTCATGTTGGAAAGCAAAGGACTGCTCTACATTGGAAATGACACCCATTTGGCTAATATTATTGGAGAATTTCTGGCTTGTGAATTTACGTATCACCAAGAGGCAGGGGCCTGTCCTCTTGTGGAGGCATTCCGTCGACTCAAAAGTGTTGGAATCACGGTGGTGGAGGATTCGCTTAATAAACTGTGAAAAAGGTTGAGAGAATATTCCTGTGTTTCCTGAAGCCTCTCTTCCTTGTGCCAGTTGGGAGCTTATAACTTCAGACGGGAAAGAGAAAGAGGGAAGACCCGTAAAAAAAAGGTAAAAGTTTCCGTGACAACGAACACGATGGCTTAAAGGAGTCGTGAAAGACACAGTCTCTATGATCCCACTCCATCGGGGTCAAGCAATGTCAAGGATTAACTAAATCCCCATGCAAAATTGCTGTCTTCACACTCGAATCTTCCAATTCGCTAACACTTATAATTTCAGCACTCAGGGGAGGGTGATAAAGGATTACTATGAATTTGAATGAACTGAACCGCGCCTGGCCTTGGCCTCTGGAGACCCTGTCTCAGAAAAATTAGCCAAAACACATCACTACGTGGGCGAGTTGTTTAAAATGTAATTTTATCTATCTATTTATGTATCCATCTATGGACGTATCTATCTTCTATCTATCTATCTATCTATCTATCTATCTATCTTCTGTCTTGTCTGTCTGTCTGTCTGTGTCTGTCTGTTCTGTCTGTCATCAATCAATCAATCAATCAATGTATCTACTTATTTATTCTACGCACACTCTTATTTTACTACAGTAACGATGATGAGGAATA
Source organism: Typhlomys cinereus (assembly GCA_023101885.1). NCBI lineage: Eukaryota > Metazoa > Chordata > Mammalia > Rodentia > Platacanthomyidae > Typhlomys > Typhlomys cinereus. The sequence goes on from JALPQD010000454.1 coordinate 1,615,856, forward strand.
CCACCTTCCCCACAACAGGAACCAGTCAAAATTTATCCCCAAAGCAATTCAGTAGAAAAAACAGGTCTGTTTCAGAGTTTGAAAACCGAAGGAAAAAAAAAAAAAAGGGGGAAAACCTTTCCTAAGTTTTTAAGTTCCTATTTGAAAAGGAGAAAACCCCAAATCCCATCATTGGCTGCACAGTCCAGCCGCTCCCCCTCCCCCTCTCCCCCCCTCCTCCCCTCCCCCCCACTGGAGATGCCGGTTGGCGACGCCTGGGTTCTGCTGCAACGCGTGGATTTGCTGGCTGTTTAGCTGGTGTCCATTCTTTCATGGTAGGCATCCAGCTGTGCATCCAGCTCCTCGGCCGAGAGCTGCTGTTTGGAATTGGCGCCGGTTCCTCCGGCCTCTTCCCCGCTGCCAGCCGCCTCGGCGAGTCCCTCTGGGAGTACCACCACCACTGCCAAATGCTCCCGAGCCGCCTCCGCCTCCGCCTCCGCCTCCGCTTTCTGCTTTGTGTGGTCTCCGCTGTGCGTCAACCTGTGACGTCACGGCTGGATGTCCATAGGGCGGCCACGCAGAGGGACACCGTTGTATTGCCTCATGGCCTCCAGGGCGTCTGCCTTCCGCTCAAAGTGCAGGGAATTGCCGTCCCTAAGCTTCGCCCACACCGATCGTAGTGCACGGCTGCCTTCTTCAGCGTGCCGAATTCAGCGAATTTCCCGAACGTCGGCGGGGCCCGACAGCCCGAAGTGCAGGTTTGACAGCAGAAGTCTGCCGCCGGTCTCCAGGCCGGCCTCCGCCCCCGAAGCCGCTGTCGAAGAGGTCGTGCTTGCTGCCACTTGCCGGGCAGCCGCTTCGGCCCGCTGTAGGGGCGCCGGCCGATTCCTGCGCCGGGCCCGCGACGCCGCGGGCGAGGGCCGGCCGGTTCCGCATGGGCCCGCCGCCGCGGCCGCCCTGCCAACCGGGCCCTGCCGCGTCCCCGGCCCGCGCCGCGGCCGCCCCGCGCTGGCTCCGGTTCAGCTTGCTTGATGATGTCGTCCAGAGGACATATCCATCTTGGAGGCCATGGCGGGGGCGCGGCAATCGGGTGTCTCGGCTCTAAAATGCAATTTGAGAAAACTTTCCGAATATGCCCGTGTTCCTCTGGCCTCTCCTTCCTTTGCCAATTGGTTTATACCTTCAGAGAAAGGAGACCGGAAAGAAAAGGAAGCTTCCGTGAAAACGAACACGAGGCTTACAGAGTCGTGAAAAGACACACGTTCTATGACCTATCAACTCAGGGTCAAGGAAATGTCATCAAGGATTAATACATTCCCATGAAATTGCTGTCTTCCAATCGAATCTTCCCTCGGCTCGCGCTTCCAAATTCAGCACTCGGGGAGGTGGGAACCGGATTGGATAGGTGCTTGGGTCAGGTGTTGTGAAAAAGGAGGTTCTACCCCCAACGCAGAAATTCGAAAGATTTTCTGCTGAGCTAAGAAATTTCAAAGACCCAAGGAAAGCCCAACAAACTACAGAGAAAGACCCTCCTCGATCTCCCCGAAGGGGAAAGAAGCAAAGAAAGTTTTCCCGCCGCCCCTACCCGTGTGCCACAGGAGGATGACTTTCCAGGACTTGGATGAGTTCTGCCGGGTGCTTTGGCCTCCTAGCTCCTAGCTCCTAGCAATCCAGGCCGCAGGACTGAGGCTGCGGCGCACTGGATGACGCCTGAGGCTCCTTTCACACCTCTTTCTTCCGGTATCTCCCCCTTTGCAACTTCCACTATCCATCATCAGGTCAGAGTCTGGATAAATCCGCCTACTCCCATTATCCTATCATCCCCGCACCTGATTGGACCGCACCTACTCACCATCCTGCTAAACGAGAACTGGAATGTAGCTTTGTTCAAGGTGACTGACCGAGGCTTGAAAGCAGGGAAGGAAGAGCAGATGTCATGTGGAAAGCAAGGACTTGCTCATACATTGACTGACACCATTTGGCTAATCTTATGGAGAATTCTGCTTGTGATTTACGTATCACAAGAGCAGGGCCTGTCTCTCTGTGGTAGGCATTCCGTGACTCAAGTGTTGGAATCACGGTGGATTCGCTATAAAACTGTGAAAAGGTTGAGAGAATATTCCTGTGTTCCTGAAGCCTCTCCTTCCTTTGCCAGTTGTGCTTATAACTTCAGAGAAAGAAGAAGACCCGTTAAAAAAGGAAGTTTCCGTGGACAACGGAACACGAGGCTTACAGAGGTTCGTGAAAAAGACACAGTCTCTATTGATCCAAATCCACTCGGGTCCCAAGAAAATCGAAGGATTAATAAATCCCCATTAAATTGCTGTCTTCAAAATCGATCTTCCATCACTAAAATTTATAATTTCAGCACTCAGGCGAAGGTGATACAGGATTTACATGGAATTTGAACTGAAAACTGAAGGCCCGCTGGCCTTATGGAGACCCGGTCTCAGAAAATAAGGGCCAAAACACCATCACTAACGTTGGGGGGCGAGTCGGTTAAATGTATTTTATCTATTCTATTTATTTTTGTATCCATTTATGGACGTTTAATCTTATATCTATCTATTCTATTCTATCTATCTATTATCTATCTATCTGTCTGTCTGTCTGTTCTGTATGTATGTCTGTCTGTTGTCTGTCTATAATCAAATCACTCAATGTATCTACTTATTTATTCTACGCACATCTTATTTTTACCTACAGTTAACATGAGAAATACCCACTTCCCCACAACAGGAACCCAGTTCAAATTTATCCCCCAAAGCCATTCAGTAGGAAAAACAGGTCTGTTTCAGAGTTTGAAAACCGAAGGAAAAAAAAAAAAAGGGGGAAAACCTTTCCTAAGTTTTTAAGTCTATTTGAAAAGAGGGAAAAACCCCAAATCCCCATCATTGGCTGCACAGTCCAGAAGCTCCCCTCCCCCTCCCCCCCTCCCCTCCCCCCCTCTCCCCCCCCCCCCACTGGAGATTGCCGGTGGCGACGCCTGGGTTTCTGCTGCACGCGTGGATTTTGCTGGCTGTTTTAGCTGGTGTCCATTCTTTCATGGTAGGCATCCAGCTGTGCATCCAGCTCCTCGGCCGGAAGCTGCTGTTTGGAATTGGCGCCGGTTCCTCCGCCTCTTCCCCGCTGCCAGCCGTGCCTCGGGTGGCGCCTCTGGGGAGTACCACCACCACTGCCAAATGCTCCCGAGGCCGCCTCCGGCCTCCGCCTCCGCCTCCGCTTCTGCTTTGTGTTGGTCTCCGCTGTGCGTCAACCTGTGACGTCACGGAGCTGGATGTCCATTAGGGCGGCCACGCAGAGGGGAACACCGTTTGTATTGCCTCATGGCCTCCAGGGCGTCTGCCTTCCGCTTCAAAGTGCAGGAATGCCGTCCCTAAGCTTCGCCACCACCGATCGTTAGTGCAGTGCACGGCTGCTTCTTCAGCGTGCCGAATTCAGCGAAACTTCCCGAACGTCCGGGGCGCCCGACAGCCCGAAGTGCAGGTTTGACAGCAGAAGTCTGCCGCCGGTCTCTCCAGGCCTGCTCCGCCCCCGAAAGCCGCTGTCGAAGAGGTCGTGCTGCCACTTGCCGGGGCAGCCGCTTCGGGCCCGCTGTAGGGCGCCGGCCGGATTTCCTGCCGGCCGCCCGCGACCGCCGCGGGCGAGGGCCGGCCGGTTCCGCATGGGCCCGCCGCCGCGGCCGCCCTGCCAAACCGGCCCTGCCGCGTCCCCGGCCCGCGCCGCGGGCCGCCGCGCTGGCTCCGGTTCAGCTTGATGATGTCGTCCAGAGGACCATATCCATCTTGGAGGCCCATGGCTGGGCGCGCAATCGGGGTCTCGGCTCTAAAATGCAATTTGAGAAAACTTTCCGAATATGCCCGTGTTCCTCTGGCCTCTCCTTTCCTTTGCAATTGTGTTTTATACCTTCAGAGCGAAAGGGGACCGGAAGAAAAGAAAAAGAAGCTTCCGTGAAAACGAACCACGAGGCTTACAGAGTCGTTGAAAGACAACGTTCTATGAACCTATCAACTCAGGGTCAAAGAATGTCAAGGATTAATACATTCCCATGAAATTGCTGTCTTCCAATCGGAATCTTCCCTCGCTCGCTCTTCCAAATTCCAGGCACTCGGGGAGGTGAGGACCGGATTGGATTAGGTTGCTTGGGTCAGGTGTGTGAAAAAGGGAGGTTCTACCCCAACGCAGAAATCGAGAAAAGATTTCTGCTGAGCTAAGAAAATTTCAAAGACCCAGGAAAGCCCACCAAACTACAGAGAAAGGACCCTCCTCGATCTCCCCGAAGGGAAGAAGCAAAAGAAAGTTTTTCCCGCCGCCCCTTACCCGTGTGCACAGGAGGGATGACTTTCCAGACTTGGATGATTTCTGCCGGGTGCTTGGCCTTTGCCTCTAGCTTAGCTCCTAGCAATCCAGGCCGCAGACTGAGGCTGCGGCGCACTGGATGACGCCTGAGGCTCCTTTCACACCTCTTTCTTCCGGTATCTCCCCCTTTGCAACTTCCACTATCCAATCAGGTCGAGTCTGGATAAATCCGCCTATCCCATTATCCTATCATCCCCGCACCTGATTGACCGCACCTACTCACCATCCTGCTAAACGAGACTGGAATGTAGCTTTGTTCAAGTGACTGACCGGGCTTGAAAAGAGGAAAGAGCAGATGTCATGTGGGAAAGCAAGGACTTGCTCATACATTGACTGACACCATTTGGCTAATCTTATGGAGAATTCTGCTTGTGATTTACGTATCACAAGAGCAGGCCTGTCTCTCTTGGTAGGCATTCCGTGACTCAAGGTGGTGGAATCACGATGGATCGCTATAAACTGTGAAAGGTTGAGAGAAATTCCTGTGTTCTGAAGCCTCCCTCCTTTGCCAGTGTGGCTTATAACTCAGAGAAAGAAGACCCGTAAAAAAAGGAAGTTTCCGTGAAAACGAAACGAGGCTTACAGAGTCGTGAAGACACAGTCTCTATGATCCATCCACATCGGGGTCAAGAAATGTCAAGGATTAATAAATACCACCCTGAAATTGCTGTCTCAAATCGAATCTTCCATCGCTCACACTTATAATTTTCAGCACTCAGGGAGGTGATACAGGATCACTATATTTGAACTGACTGAAGCCCGCCTGGCCCTCTGGACCCCTGTCTCAGAAAATTAGCCAAACACACATCACTACGTGGGCGAGTGTTAAAATGTCATTTTATCTATGTATTTATGTATCCACTATGGACGTAGCTATCTATCTACTATCTATCTACTATCTATCATTCGTCTGTCGGTCTGTCTGTCTGTCTATCTATCATCTACCATCAATCAATCATGTATCTACTTATTTATTGTCACGCACACTCTTATTTTACTACTTATCCCAAAACAGGAATCCAGTCAAATTTATCCCCAAAGCAATTCAGTGAAAACAGGTCTGTTTCAGAATTTGAAAACCGAAGAAAAAAAGGGGAAACCTTTCTAAGTTTTTAAGTCCTATTTGAAAAGAGAAACCCAATCCATCATGGCTCTGCACAGTCCAGCCGCCCCCCCTCCCCCTCACCCCCTCCCCCCCCACTGGAGATGCCGGTGGCGACGCCTGGGTTCTGCTGCACGCGTGGATGGCTGGCTGTTTAGCTGGTGTCCATTCTTTCATGGTAGGCATCAGCTGTGCACAGCTCCTCGGCGAGACTGCTGTTTGGAATTGGCGCGGTTCCTCGGCCTCTTCCCCTGCCCGCGGCCACTGCCTCGGCGGTCCTACTGGGAGTACCAACCACCACTGCCAAATGCTGTCCCGAGCCGCCTCCGCCTCCGCCTCCGACCTCCGCCTCCACTTCGGCTTTGTGTTGGTCTCCGCTGTGGCGCAACTGGGACGTCACGAGCTGGATGTCCATAGGGCGGCCACGCAGAGGGACACCGTTGTATTGCCTCATGGCCTCCAGGGCGTCTGCCTCCCGCTCAAAGTGCAGAATGCCGTCCCTAAGCTTCGCCCACAACCGATCGTAGTGCACGGCTGCCTCTTCAGCGTGCCGAATTCAGCAGACTCCCGAACGTCGGCGCCCGACAGCCCGAAGTTGCAGGTTGAACAGCAGAAGTCTGCCGCGGTCTCCGGCCGGCTCCGCCCCCGAAGCAGCTGTCGAAGAAGGGTCGTGCTGCTGCCACTTGGGGCAGCCGCTTCGGCCCGCTGTAGGGCGCCGGCCGATTCCGGCCGCCGACCCGGACGCCGCGGGCGAGGCCGGCCGGTTCCGCATGGGCCCGCCGGCCGCGGCCCGCCCTCTCCAACCGGCCCTGCCGGCGTCCCGGCCCGGCCGCGGCCGCCGCGTGGCTCCGTGTTCAGCTGGATGATGTCGTCCACAGACATATCCATCGTTGGGCCATGGCAGCGCCAATCGGGGTCTCCGCTCAAAATGCAATTTGAGAAAACTTTCCGATTATGCCCGTTTCCTCTGGCCTCGTCCTTCCTGGCCAGTTGTGTTTATACCTTCAGAGAAAGGAGACCGGAAGAAAAGGAAGCTTCCGTGAAAACGAACACGAGGCCTACAGAGTCGTGAAAGACACACGTTCTATGACCTATCAAACGCAGGTACAGAAATGTCAAGGATGAATAAATTCCCATGAAATTGCTGTCTTCCAATATCAATCGTCCCTCGCTCGCAGCTTCCTCCAAATTCAGCACTCGGGGAGGTGAGAACCGCATGGATAGGTTCTTGGGTCAGGTGTGTGGAAAAGGAGGTTCTACCCCCAACGCAGAAATCGAAAGATTCTGCTGATCTAAAGAAATTTCAAAGACCCAGGAAAGCCCAAACTACAGAGAAAGAACCTCCCTGATCTCCCCGAAGGGAAGAAGCAAAGAAGTTTTCCCGCTGCCCATACCCGTGTGCACAGGAGGATGACTTTCCAGACTTGGATGAGTCTCCTGCGGGTGCTGGCCTCCTAGCTCCTAGCTCCTAGCAATCCGGCCGCAGACTGGGCTGCGGCGCACTGGATGTCGCCTGAAGCTCCTTTCACACTTCTTTCTTCCGGTATCTCCCCTTTGGCAACTTCCACTACCAATCAGGTCAGAGCTGGATAAATCCCGCCTACTCCATTATCCTATCAATCCCCGCACCCGATTGAGCACCTACACCCATCCTGCTAAACGAGACTGGAATGTAGCTTTGTTCAAGGTGACTGACCGAGGCTTGAAAGAGGAAGAGGCAGATGTCATGTGGAAAGCAAGGACTTGCTCATAAATTGACTGACACCATTTGTAATCTATGGAGAATTCTGCTTGTGATTTACGTATCACAAGAGCAGGCCTGTCTCTCTGTGGGTAGCATTCCGTGACTCAAGTGTTGGAATCACGGTGGATTCGCTAATAAACTGTGAAAGGTTGGAGAATATTCCTGTGTTCCTGAAGCCTCTCCTTCCTTTGCAGTTGTGCTTATACAACTTCAGAGAAAGAAGACCCGTAAAAAAGGAATTTCCGTGAAAAAGACACGAGGCTTACAGAGTCGTGAAAGACACAGTCCTATGATCCATCCACTCGGGGTCAGAAAGGTCAAGAGTATAATACCCATGAAATGCTGTCTTCAAATCGAATCTTCCATCGCTAACACTTATAATTTCAGCACTCAGGGAGGTGATACAGGATTACTATGAATTTGAACTGAACTGAGCCCGCCGGCCTCTGGAGACCCGGTCCCAGAAAATTAGCCAACACATCACTACGTGGCGAGTGTTAAAATGTCATTTTTATCTATCTATTTGGGTATCCATCTATGGACGTATCTAGCTATCTATCTATCTATCTATCTATCGATCTATCTTTGTCTGTCTGTCTGTCTACTATCAGCTACAAATCAATCATCAATGTATCTACTTATTTATTTTCTACGCACACTCTTATTTTAACTACAGTAACGAGAGAATACCACCTCCCCACAACAGGAACCAGTCAAATTATCCCAAAGCAATTCAGTAAGAAAACAGGTCGGTTTCAGATTTGAAAACCGAAGGAAAAAAAGGGGAAACTTTCCTAAGTTTTTAAGTCCGATTGAAAGAGAAAACCCCAAATCCTCATTGGCTGCACATTCAGCCGTCCCCCCTACCCCCTCCCCCCACTGGAATGCCGGTGGCGACGCCTGGGTTCTGCGGCACGCGTGGATTTGCTGGCTGTTTAGCTGGTGTCATTCTTCATGGTAGGCATCAGCTGTGCATCAGCTCCTCGGCCGAGAGCTGCTGTTTGGGAATTGGCGCCGGTTCCTCGGCCTCTTCCCCGCTGCCACTGCTCGGCGAGTCCCTCTGGGAGTACCACCACCACTGACAATCTCCGAGCCGCTCCGCTTCCGCCTCCGCCCCCGCCTCCACTTCTGCTTTGGTGTTGGTCTCCGCTGTGCGTCACCTGTGACGTCACGAGCTGGAATGTCCATAGGGCGGCCCACGCAGAGGGACACCGTTGTATCCTCATGGCATCCAGGGCGTCTGCCCTTACGCTCAAAGTGCAGGAATGCCGTCCTAATCTGTCGCCCACACCGATCGTAGTGTACGGCTGCCTTCTTGCAGTGCCGAATTCAGCGAAGACTTCCCGAACGTCGCCGCCCGACAGCCCGAAGTGGCAGGTTGGACAGCAGAAGTCTGCCGCCGGTCTCCAGGCCGGCTTCCGCCCCCAAGCGCTGTCGAAGAGTGTGCTGCACTTGTCGGGCAGCCGCTTCGGCCCGCGTATACGGCGACCGGCCATTCCCGCCGCCGCCCGCGACGTCGCGGCGAGGGCCCGGCCGGTTTCCGCATGGGCCCGCCGCGCGGCCCGCCCTGCCAAGCGGCCCTGCCGCGTCCCGGCCCGCGCCGCGGCCGCCGCGCTGCTCCGGTTCAGCTTGATGATGTCGTCCAGAGACATAATCCATCTGAGGCCTGGCGGGCGCGCAATCGGGGTCTCCGCTCTAAAATGCAATTTGAGAAACTTTCCGAATATGCCCCTGTTCCTGGCCTCTCCTTCCTTTGCCAATTGTGTTTAACTTCAGAGAAAGGAGACCGGAAGAAAAGGAAGCTTCCGTGAAACAACCGAGGTTGTACAGAGTCGTGAAAGACACACGTTCTATGACCTACAACCAGGGTCAAGAAGTCAAGGATGAATACATTCCAATGAAATTGCTGTCTTCCAATCGAATCCTCCCTCGCTCGCGCTTCAAAGTCAGCACTCGGGGAGGTGAGACCGCATGGGAAGGTGCTTGGCTCAGGTGTGTGAAAAAGGAGGTTCTACACCCCAACGCAGAAAATCGAAAGATTTCTGCTGAGCAAGAAATTTTCAAAGACCAGGAAGCCCAAACTAAGAGAAAGACCCTCCTCGATCTCCCCGAAGGGAAGAAGCAAAGAAAGTTTTCCCCGCTGCCCCTACCCGTGGCACAGGAGGATGACACTTTCCAGACTGGTGAGTTCTGCTCGGGTGCTTGGCCCAGCTCCTAGCTCAGTCAATCCAGGCCGCAGACTGAGGCTGCGGCGCACTGGATGACGCCTGAAGCTCCTTCACACCATCGTTCTTCCGGTACCTCCCCCCTTGCAACTTCCACTATCCAATCAGGTCAGAGTCTGGATAAATCCGCCACTCCCATTATCCTATCATCCCCAGCACCCGACACCTTCCGGGGACAACCACACGGGCCTTGCAGGACGCTCTTGCAGAGAGCCCACACAAGAACTCAAGGAAAGAGCTGGACTCCGCCCCGACCCCCACACTTTCACACTGAACAGCTGTCCCGCACTGAGCTGCCAGCGGGGGACCGTTCAAAATACCCCTCCCGTGCCGCGTTTCCTGCTGCACGCACAAATGCCCCTGAAAAACATCCCCGCCCTCACCCTTCCTTTCCCCGACCGGCATGCCCCCAGTCCGATCCTCGGTGATTTTCCTGCCCCACCCACCCCGAAACCAGCTGCCTTGAACCAACCCTCTGCCCCTTCCAAAATGGACCCCTCCATCCGCCTGCAGCTCTCGCTCTCTCTCTCTCCTCTCTCTCTCTCCTCTCTCTCTTCTCAAAGCTAACTCACATTGGTTACACGGGTTGCTGCCCACCCCCTTTGCCCTGAATTCTTCCGGCAATTGGGTGGCACACCCTTCCCCACATCCCCCTCCCACCTGACTGATTTGGCCGAGGTTTGCACGTCATCCTGCTTCCTGTGTCCTGGAGAGAGGTTCCGACCCTGTGGAAAGGGAAGCATTGGCAGGGCACTTTTCCTTCTGGGAAGACATCCTGAGCTGAGAGGAAAGGAGCGGATGATCCTGAGGGGAAAGGGGGAGCTGGAGGGGCCCTGGCACCTGCGTTGACCAGAAACCCCTCCTGACCATGGAGATATCCTCCTGCTAGCTCCAGCCACCTGGCAGCCCATGGCGATAACGTGGAGGTCAAGGTGCCAAGTGGGGCACGCACCCCATCAAGTCCTGCCCGTGAGCAGAAGAGGGGAGGGCGGAGGAGAGATGGAAAAGAAGGAGGGGGCAAGACTCTACGGACTTCCTGTAGAGGTAGGGATAGAGGGGTGGGAGGGAGGCTGGCGAGGCAGGGCAGGAGGAGAAGGAACTTAAGGCAGACAGCAAAGAGGAAGGGTGCCTGAACGCAGTAAACACAGGACTTGGGACGGGCACTCTTTCCTGCACTTAGCTCCCTAGGTGCTGTGATCCACAAGCGGCGGCTCCCAAACTTCTCTGCACCCGGGCTCAGCACTGGTCCTGCGACCTGAACCCTGTTTGGCACCGTTCCTGAGATGGCCTGATTCCTCCGTACCGCAAGATGGCTCCACCGTGCACTCCTGCCACATCCCGCAACAGAAAAATGTCCATGGGACCCCCCGTGGGGGCACCAACTTAATTCCACTGGTTGGGAAGAAAGCTGGCTGGCAGCCAGGTAGTTGCCAGCCAGGCCAGCACGAAAGAAACACTTCCTGGCCCACGGGCTGCAAGGACCACCACAGCCTCGGGAACCCCACGCTGCCCAGGGAAACCAAGAGCCAAGGGAGAAACAAGAAGCACATTCCCAGAGATGCGAAGAGAAGCCCAGGAAAGAACGATCAAAATGCCCAAACAGGCACAACACACAAACAACTCAAGACGGGAGCAGAAAGAGAGAGGACAGATACATACAAGTGATAGATACGAAGACACAGAGGACTGTGGGGAGAGAGAGAGAGAGGGGAGAGAGACAGTGAGAGAAACAAAATGTCAAAAACGATATCCATACCAGGGAGAAAGGACCCCCGGTTTCATGCAAAGCTGCAAGGCAAATCGCGCCATCCCTAAGAGAGGAGGGTGTGTTTGTCCACAGGTGTGCATTGTTAAGTGGTATGTGGCTGTGGGGGACCCCGGGAGTCTCTCTCCTTGCAAAGCCGTCGGGATGTTGTGGTGGACGTTGCGCCTGAGATGAGAATCAGAGAAGAAAGACGCGTGGGCGAGCGGATTTCTAGGATGAGGAGGAGGAATACAGCGTCTTCTGCTCTCATGTGTGGGCTTGGTAGCGGACCGGGCCGAGGGTCCCTGTCTCCCTCTCTCTCCCCCGAATCTGTGGAGGGCACACAATGCTTCGGACAGCCGGAGCCTGAGTCAACTCGGGTGGAAACTCTGGGAGACCAGTCCTTCTGCGCCACACACACCCATCCGCTATGGCTCACCGCACGTCCCATCCCCTCGCCCCCAGAAGGCCAGAGCAGAGGAGTCTGGCAATCCCGGATAGGCAGGGCAGTGCTGGCCAATGAAAGGACGGTCGTATGGCCCAGCCAATCAGCAGTGAGGGCAGCAGTGTGGGCGGTGGCAGTGAGCCGCTGGAGCGCCACCTGGGCCCATCGTCCTGGGACAAGGCGGATGTGAGCGGGACCCGCGCACCTGGCAGGCAGCCCTCTATCTCGTGGCAGCGGCCACCACTTGGATGAGCAGCCATGCGTAAGGACAGGCGAGCCCACAAAGCAGAACTTGCTGATAGCAGCTCTCAGCGCCTCCTCGCAGCAGTGGACGGTGAGAAAATGCAGGAACTTTTCGCCTGTGCTTCGCTGGAGGGCACGTGGGGTGGGGAGGATGCTCCTCAGCCCCCAGGCCTGTGGCCCCAAGGACGTGGAGATAGAATAGCACGCCCGGGAGCCGCCGGCGAGGCAAAGCGCAGCGAGTGGAAGCCCCGGCTGGAGATGTCCCCGCGGCAGGGGGCGCCACGGAGGGGCGATGGCGCGCGTCAGTCCAGCCCCATGCCCCAGAATCCCCCCCCCGCCACCGGCGGGGAGAAGGGGAAGAGCGGGAAAAGCGCTTCCCGGCAACAGCTCCTACAGCTTGCGCAGCAGCTGAAGCAAACTGGACCAGCTGCGGGCGCGGCGAGTCCACACCAGCCTCTTTGGCGGACCCCAAAGTCGAGGGCGCCTGCTGGGCCGCAGCAAACCCACCTCCAAGAAGGCGCCTCCGCCATGGCCAAAGCACTCCGCGATCGACAAGAGGATCCAAACACACATGTGACTGACCTCAGCGCAGAGACTCTTAGCCGGGAAAGCCCCAGCAGTCGCAACCCTCCTTGGAAGGCATCGCGCCTGGCACGCTTCCGCTGCCGCCTCCAGGCGGGCATCCCCAACATGCCTGCATCCAGCCTCGCCCAAGGCGGGCACCTAGCCCAGGTGGGTGCTCGCTCCCACCTGCCAACTGGTGGGGACACCACTTCCTGGGACACCACAGCGGCTTGCAGGCACGCTCCTGAGAGAGCCCACACAAAGAATACAGAAAGAGCTGGCACTTCCGCCCCGCCCCACGACTCTCAACACTGAACAGCTGTCCCGCACTGAAGCTGCCAGCGGGGGGACCTTCAAAAATAACCCTCCTCGTGCCCGTTCCTGCCTCACGCACAAATGCCCCTGAAATCCCTCCCGCTCCTCACCCTTCCTTTCCCCGACCTGCAGTGCCCCCAGTCCCGATCCTTCGGTGATTTTCCTGCCCCACCCACCCCGAAACACAGCTGCCGGTGAACCAACCTCTTGCCCACTTCCAAAATGACCCCTCCATCGTGCTGCAACTCTCTCTCTCTCTCTCTCTCCTCTCCTCTTCTCTCAAGCTTAACTCACATTGGTTACCGGGTTGCTGCCCAGCCGCCATTGGCACTGAATTCTCTCCTGGCAAATTGGATGGCAACACCCTTGCCACACTTCCCCCTCCCACCTGACGGATTGGCCGAGGGTTGCACGTCATCCTGCTCTCCTGTGTCCTGCAGAGAGGTTCCGACCTGTGGAAAGGGAAGCATTGGCAGGGCACTTTTTCCTTCTGGTAGACGATCCTGAGCTGAGAGGAAAAGGAGCGGATGATCCTGAGGGAAAGGGGAGCGGGAGGGGCCCTGGCACCTGCTTTGACCAGAGAAACCCCCTCTGACCATGGAGATATCCTCTGCTAGCTCCAGCCACCTGGCAGCCGTGGCATAAAGTGAGGTCAAGGTGCCAAGTGGCACGCACCCCCATCAAGTCCTGCTCCGTGGAGCAGAAGATGGGAGAGTCGGAGGGAGGAGATGAAAAGAAGGAGGGGGCACGACTCTACGGACTTCGATAGAGGTAGGGATGGAGGGGGTTGGGAGGGAGGCGGGGAGGCCGGA
>JALPQD010000454.1:1631915-1695717 GCA_023101885.1 Typhlomys cinereus
TTCCGACCCTGTGGAAAGGGAAGGATTGGCAGGGCACTTTTCCTTCTGGGTAGACGATCCTGAGCTGAGAGGAAAGGAGCGGATGATCCTGAGGGGAAAGGGGGAGCTGGAGGGGCCCTGGCACCTGCGTTGACCAGAAACCCCTCCCTGACCATGGAGATATCCTCCTGCTAGCTCCAGCCACCTGGCAGCCCGTGGCGATAAAGTGGAGGTCAAGGTGCCAAGTGGGCACGCACCCCCATCAAGTCCTGCTCCGTGAGCAGAAGATGGGAGAGGCGGAGGAGAGATGGAAAAGAAGGAGGGGGCAAGACTCTACGGACTTCCTATAGAGGTAGGGATGGAGGGGGTGGGAGGGAGGCTGGGGAGGCAGGACAGGAGGAGAAGGAAGCTTAAGGCAGACAGCAAAGAGGAAGGGTGCCTGGAACGCAGTAAACACAGGACTTGGGACGGCACTCTTTCCTGCACTTAGCTCCCTAGGGTGCTGTGATCCACAAGCGGCGGCTCCCAAAACTCTCTGCACCCTGGGCTCCAGGCACTGGTCTCCTGCGACCTGAACCCTGGTTTGGCACCGTTCCCTGAGATGGCCTGATCCTCCGTACCGCAAGAGGGCTCCCACGTGACACTCCTGCACATCACCCAAGCAACAAATGTCCATGGGACCCCCGTGTGGGGGCACTCAACTTTCATTCCACTGGGTTGGGAAGGAAGGCTGGCAGCCAGGTAGTTGCCAGCCAGCCAGCACGAAAGAACACTTCCTGGCCCACGGGCTGCAAGGACCACCACAGCCTTCAGGGAACCCACGCCTGCCCAGGGAAACACAAGAGCCCCAGGGAGAAACAAGAAGCACATTCCCAGAGGATGCGAAGAGAAGCCCAGGAAAGAACGATCAAAATGCCCAAACAAGCACACACACACAAACAAACTCCAAGACGGGAGCAGAAAGAGAGGGACAGATACATACAAGGGATAGAGACGAAGACACAGAGGACTTGAGGGAGAGAGAGAGAGAGAGGGAGAGAGACAGTGAGAGAAAACAGAATGTCAACAACGATATCCATACCCCGGGAGAAAGGACCCCGGCTTCATGCAAAGCTGCAAGGCAAATCGCCAGCAATCCCTAAGAGAGGAGGGTGTGTTGTCCACCGGTGTGCATTGTTTAAGTGGTATGTGGCTTGGGGGACCCGGGAGTCTCTCTCCTTGCCAAGCCGTCGGGATGTGTGTGGACGTGCTCTGCGGATTCTAGGATGAGGAGGAGGAATACAGCGTCTTCTGCTCTCCATGTGTGGGCTTGTAGCGGACCCGGCCGAGGGTCCCTGTCTTCCCTCTCTCCTCTCCCGATCTGTGAGAGTGGGCACACAATGCTTCTGACAGCCCGGAGCCTGAGTCAACTCTGGTGGAACTCTGGAGACCCAGTCCTTCCGCGCCCACACACCCACCCTCCGCTATGGCTCACCGCCCTTCTCCCATCCCCCTCGCACCCAGAAGGCCAGAGCAGAGGAGTCTGGCATCCCGGATAGGCAGGCAGTGCTGGCCAATGAAAGGACGGTCGGTATGCCCCAGCCAATCAGCAGTGAGGGCAGCCGTGTGGGCGGGGCAGTGAGCCGCTGGGAGCGCCACCTGGGCCCCATTCGTCCTGGGACAAGCGGATGTGAGCGGGACCCGCGCCACCTGGCAGGCAGCCTCTGAGTCTCGTGGCAGCGGGCACCCTTGGAGTGAGCAGCCATGCGTAAGGACAGGCGAGCCCACAAGCAGAACTTGCTGATAGCAGCCTCTCAGCGCCTCCTAGCAGCAGTGGACGGTGAGAAAATGCGGGGACTTCGCCTGTGCCTTCGCCGGAGGGCATCGTGGGTGGGGAGGATGCTCCTCAGCCCCCAGGCCTGTGGCCCAAGGACGTGGAGATAGAATGCACGCCCGGGAGCGCCGGCGAGGCAAAGAGCCAGCGAGTGGAAGCCCCGGCTGGAGATGTCCCCGCGGCTGGGGGCGTCCCCGGAGGGGCGATGGCGCGCCGTGAAGTCCAGCACCCCCATCCCCAGCACCCCGCCGCCACCGGCGGGAGAAGCGGGAAGAGCGGGAAAAGCGCTTCCGGCAACAGCTCCTACAGCTCCAGCAGCAGCTGCAGCGGCTCCAGAAGCAACTCCACCAGCTGCGGGCCGGCGAGTCCACACCAGCCTCTTACGGACACCAAAGCTCGAGGGCCGCCCTGCTGGGCCGCAGCAAACCCACCTCCAAGAAGGCGGCTCCGCTCATGGCCAAAGCCCTCCGCGACTACAAGAGGATCAAACACACAATGTGACTGACCTCAGCGCAGAGACCTGCTTAGCCGGGAAAGCCCCAGCAGTCGCAACCCTTCCTTGGAAGGCATCGCGCCTGGCACGCTTCCGCTGCCGCCTCCCAGAGCGGGCCATCCCCAACATGCCTGCATCCAGCCTCGCCCAAGGGCTGGGCACCTAGCCCAGGAGGGTGCTCGCTCCCACCTGCCAACTGGTGGGGACACCTTCCTGGGACACCACACGGGCTTGCAGGACGCTCCTGCAGAGAGCCCACCCAAGGAATTCACGGAAAGAGCTGGCACTTCCGCCCCGCCCCCACCACTCTCACACTGAACAGCTGTCCCGCACTGAGCTGCCAGCGGGGGACCGTTCAAAATACCCCTCCCCGTGCCGCGTTCCTGCTGCACGCACAAATGCCCCTGAAATCCTCCCCGCCCTCACCCTTCCTTTCCCCGACCTGCAGTGCCCCCAGTCCCGATCCTTCGGTGATTTTCCTGCCCCACCCACCCGAAACACAGCTGCCGTGAACCAACCTCTTGCCCACTTCCAAAATGACCCCTCCATCCGCCTGCAGGCTCTCTCTCTCTCTCTCTCTCTCTCTCTCTCTCTCTCTCTTTCTCTCAAAGCGCAACTCACATTGGTTACCTGGGTTGCTGCCCACCCGCCATTGCCCTGAATTCTTCCTGGCAATTGGATGGCAACACCCTTGCCACACTTCCCCCTCCCACCTGACTGATTGGCCGAGGTTTGCACGTCATCCTGCTCTCCTGTGTCCTGGAGAGAGGTTCCGACCCTGTGGAAAGGGAAGGATTGGCAGGGCACTTTTCCTTCTGGGTAGACGATCCTGAGCTGAGAGGAAAGGAGCGGATGATCCTGAGGGGAAAGGGGGAGCTGGAGGGGCCCTGGCACCTGCGTTGACCAGAAACCCCTCCCTGACCATGGAGATATCCTCCTGCTAGCTCCAGCCACCTGGCAGCCCGTGGCGATAAAGTGGAGGTCAAGGTGCCAAGTGGGCACGCACCCCCATCAAGTCCTGCTCCGTGAGCAGAAGATGGGAGAGGCGGAGGAGAGATGGAAAAGAAGGAGGGGGCAAGACTCTACGGACTTCCTATAGAGGTAGGGATGGAGGGGGTGGGAGGGAGGCTGGGGAGGCAGGACAGGAGGAGAAGGAAGCTTAAGGCAGACAGCAAAGAGGAAGGGTGCCTGGAACGCAGTAAACACAGGACTTGGGACGGCACTCTTTCCTGCACTTAGCTCCCTAGGGTGCTGTGATCCACAAGCGGCGGCTCCCAAAACTCTCTGCACCCTGGGCTCCAGGCACTGGTCTCCTGCGACCTGAACCCTGGTTTGGCACCGTTCCCTGAGATGGCCTGATCCTCCGTACCGCAAGAGGGCTCCCACGTGACACTCCTGCACATCACCCAAGCAACAAATGTCCATGGGACCCCCGTGTGGGGGCACTCAACTTTCATTCCACTGGGTTGGGAAGGAAGGCTGGCAGCCAGGTAGTTGCCAGCCAGCCAGCACGAAAGAACACTTCCTGGCCCACGGGCTGCAAGGACCACCACAGCCTTCAGGGAACCCACGCCTGCCCAGGGAAACACAAGAGCCCCAGGGAGAAACAAGAAGCACATTCCCAGAGGATGCGAAGAGAAGCCCAGGAAAGAACGATCAAAATGCCCAAACAGGCACACACACACAAACAAACTCCAAGACGGGAGCAGAAAGAGAGGGACAGATACATACAAGGGATAGAGACGAAGACACAGAGGACTTGAGGGAGAGAGAGAGAGAGAGGGAGAGAGACAGTGAGAGAAACAGAATGTCAACAACGATATCCATACCCCGGGAGAAAGGACCCCGGCTTCATGCAAAGCTGCAAGGCAAATCGCCAGCCATCCCTAAGAGAGGAGGGTGTGTTGTCCACAGGTGTGCATTGTTAAGTGGTATGTGGCTTGGGGGACCCGGGAGTCTCTCTCCTTGCCAAGCCGTCGGGATGTGTGTGGACGTGCTCTGCGATGAGAAGCAGAGAAGAAAGGCCGTCCTGGGCGAGCGATTCTAGGATGAGGAGGAGGAATACAGCGTCTTCTGCTCTCCATGTGTGGGCTTGTAGCGGACCCGGCCGAGGGTCCCTGTCTTCCCTCTCTCCTCTCCCGAATCTGTGAGAGTGGGCACACAATGCTTCTGACAGCCCGGAGCCTGAGTCAACTCTGGTGGAACTCTGGAGACCCAGTCCTTCCGCGCCCACACACACCCCTCCGCTATGGCTCACCGCCCTTCTCCCATCCCCTCGCCCCCAGAAGGCCAGAGCAGAGGAGTCTGGCATCCCGGATAGGCAGGCAGTGCTGGCCAATGAAAGGACGGTCGGTATGCCCCAGCCAATCAGCAGTGAGGGCAGCCGTGTGGGCGGGGCAGTGAGCCGCTGGAGCGCCACCTGGGCCCCATTCGTCCTGGGACAGCGGATGTGAGCGGGACCCGGCGCACCTGGCAGGCAGCCTCTGAGTCTCGTGGCAGCGGGCACCACTTGGAGTGAGCAGCCATGCGTAAGGACAGGCGAGCCCACAAGCAGAACTTGCTGATAGCAGCCTCTCAGCGCCTCCTCGCAGCAGTGGACGGTGAGAAAATGCAGGGACTTCGCCTGTGCTTCGCCGGAGGGCATCGTGGGGTGGGGAGGATGCTCCTCAGCCCCCAGGCCTGTGGCCCCAAGGACGTGGAGATAGAATGCACGCCCGGGAGCGCCGGCGAGGCAAAGCGCCAGCGAGTGGAAGCCCCGGCTGGAGATGTCCCCGCGGCTGGGGGCGTCCCCGGAGGGGCGATGGCGCGCCGTGAAGTCCAGCACCCCCATCCCCAGCACCCCCGCCGCCACCGGCGGGAGAAGCGGGAAGAGCGGGAAAAGCGCTTCCGGCAACAGCTCCTACAGCTCCAGCAGCAGCTGCAGCGGCTCCAGAAGCAACTGGACCAGCTGCGGGCCGGCGAGTCCACACCAGCCTCTTGCGGACCCCAAAGCTCGAGGGCCGCCCTGCTGGGCCGCAGCAAACCCACCTCCAAGAAGGCGGCTCCGCTCATGGCCAAAGCCCTCCGCGACTACAAGAGGATCAAACACACAATGTGACTGACCTCAGCGCAGAGACCTGCTTAGCCGGGAAAGCCCCAGCAGTCGCAACCCTTCCTTGGAAGGCATCGCGCCTGGCACGCTTCCGCTGCCGCCTCCCAGAGCGGGCCATCCCCAACATGCCTGCATCCAGCCTCGCCCAAGGGCTGGGCACCTAGCCCAGGAGGGTGCTCGCTCCCACCTGCCAACTGGTGGGGACACCTTCCTGGGACACCACACGGGCTTGCAGGACGCTCCTGCAGAGAGCCCACCCAAGGAATTCACGGAAAGAGCTGGCACTTCCGCCCCGCCCCCACCACTCTCACACTGAACAGCTGTCCCGCACTGAGCTGCCAGCGGGGGACCGTTCAAAATACCCCTCCCCGTGCCGCGTTCCTGCTGCACGCACAAATGCCCCTGAAATCCTCCCCGCCCTCACCCTTCCTTTCCCCGACCTGCAGTGCCCCCAGTCCCGATCCTTCGGTGATTTTCCTGCCCCACCCACCCCGAAACACAGCTGCCGTGAACCAACCTCTTGCCCACTTCCAAAATGACCCCTCCATCCGCCTGCAGTGCTCTCTCTCTCTCTCTCTCTCTCTCTCTCTCTCTCTCTCTCTTTCTCTCAAAGCGCAACTCACATTGGTTACCTGGGTTGCTGCCCACCCGCCATTGCCCTGAATTCTTCCTGGCAATTGGATGGCAACACCCTTGCCACACTTCCCCCTCCCACCTGACTGATTGGCCGAGGTTTGCACGTCATCCTGCTCTCCTGTGTCCTGGAGAGAGGTTCCGACCCTGTGGAAAGGGAAGGATTGGCAGGGCACTTTTCCTTCTGGGTAGACGATCCTGAGCTGAGAGGAAAGGAGCGGATGATCCTGAGGGGAAAGGGGGAGCTGGAGGGGCCCTGGCACCTGCGTTGACCAGAAACCCCTCCCTGACCATGGAGATATCCTCCTGCTAGCTCCAGCCACCTGGCAGCCCGTGGCGATAAAGTGGAGGTCAAGGTGCCAAGTGGGCACGCACCCCCATCAAGTCCTGCTCCGTGAGCAGAAGATGGGAGAGGCGGAGGAGAGATGGAAAAGAAGGAGGGGGCAAGACTCTACGGACTTCCTATAGAGGTAGGGATGGAGGGGGTGGGAGGGAGGCTGGGGAGGCAGGACAGGAGGAGAAGGAAGCTTAAGGCAGACAGCAAAGAGGAAGGGTGCCTGGAACGCAGTAAACACAGGACTTGGGACGGCACTCTTTCCTGCACTTAGCTCCCTAGGGTGCTGTGATCCACAAGCGGCGGCTCCCAAAACTCTCTGCACCCTGGGCTCCAGGCACTGGTCTCCTGCGACCTGAACCCTGGTTTGGCACCGTTCCCTGAGATGGCCTGATCCTCCGTACCGCAAGAGGGCTCCCACGTGACACTCCTGCACATCACCCAAGCAACAAATGTCCATGGGACCCCCGTGTGGGGGCACTCAACTTTCATTCCACTGGGTTGGGAAGGAAGGCTGGCAGCCAGGTAGTTGCCAGCCAGCCAGCACGAAAGAACACTTCCTGGCCCACGGGCTGCAAGGACCACCACAGCCTTCAGGGAACCCACGCCTGCCCAGGGAAACACAAGAGCCCCAGGGAGAAACAAGAAGCACATTCCCAGAGGATGCGAAGAGAAGCCCAGGAAAGAACGATCAAAATGCCCAAACAGGCACACACACACAAACAAACTCCAAGACGGAGCAGAAAGAGAGGGACAGATACATACAAGGGATAGAGACGAAGACACAGAGGACTTGAGGGAGAGAGAGAGAGAGAGGGAGAGAGACAGTGAGAGAAACAGAATGTCAACAACGATATCCATACCCCGGGAGAAAGGACCCCGGCTTCATGCAAAGCTGCAAGGCAAATCGCCAGCCATCCCTAAGAGAGGAGGGTGTGTTGTCCACAGGTGTGCATTGTTAAGTGGTATGTGGCTTGGGGGACCCGGGAGTCTCTCTCCTTGCCAAGCCGTCGGGATGTGTGTGGACGTGCTCTGCGGATTCTAGGATGAGGAGGAGGAATACAGCGTCTTCTGCTCTCCATGTGTGGGCTTGTAGCGGACCCGGCCGAGGGTCCCTGTCTTCCCTCTCTCCTCTCCCGAATCTGTGAGAGTGGGCACACAATGCTTCTGACAGCCCGGAGCCTGAGTCAACTCTGGTGGAACTCTGGAGACCCAGTCCTTCCGCGCCCACACACACCCCTCCGCTATGGCTCACCGCCCTTCTCCCATCCCCCTCGCCCCCAGAAGGCCAGAGCAGAGGAGTCTGGCATCCCGGATAGGCAGGCAGTGCTGGCCAATGAAAGGACGGTCGGTATGCCCCAGCCAATCAGCAGTGAGGGCAGCCGTGTGGGCGGGGCAGTGAGCCGCTGGAGCGCCACCTGGGCCCCATTCGTCCTGGGACAGCGGATGTGAGCGGGACCCGGCGCACCTGGCAGGCAGCCTCTGAGTCTCGTGGCAGCGGGCACCACTTGGAGTGAGCAGCCATGCGTAAGGACAGGCGAGCCCACAAGCAGAACTTGCTGATAGCAGCCTCTCAGCGCCTCCTCGCAGCAGTGGACGGTGAGAAAATGCAGGGACTTCGCCTGTGCTTCGCCGGAGGGCATCGTGGGGTGGGGAGGATGCTCCTCAGCCCCCAGGCCTGTGGCCCCAAGGACGTGGAGATAGAATGCACGCCCGGGAGCGCCGGCGAGGCAAAGCGCCAGCGAGTGGAAGCCCCGGCTGGAGATGTCCCCGCGGCATGGGGGCGTCCCCGGAGGGGCGATGGCGCGCCGTGAAGTCCAGCACCCCCATCCCCAGCACCCCCGCCGCCACCGGCGGGAGAAGCGGGAAGAGCGGGAAAAGCGCTTCCGGCAACAGCTCCTACAGCTCCAGCAGCAGCTGCAGCGGCTCCAGAAGCAACTGGACCAGCTGCGGGCCGGCGAGTCCACACCAGCCTCTTGCGGACCCCAAAGCTCGAGGGCCGCCCTGCTGGGCCGCAGCAAACCCACCTCCAAGAAGGCGGCTCCGCTCATGGCCAAAGCCCTCCGCGACTACAAGAGGATCAAACACACAATGTGACTGACCTCAGCGCAGAGACCTGCTTAGCCGGGAAAGCCCCAGCAGTCGCAACCCTTCCTTGGAAGGCATCGCGCCTGGCACGCTTCCGCTGCCGCCTCCCAGAGCGGGCCATCCCCAACATGCCTGCATCCAGCCTCGCCCAAGGGCTGGGCACCTAGCCCAGGAGGGTGCTCGCTCCCACCTGCCAACTGGTGGGGACACCTTCCTGGGACACCACACGGGCTTGCAGGACGCTCCTGCAGAGAGCCCACCCAAGGAATTCACGGAAAGAGCTGGCACTTCCGCCCCGCCCCCACCACTCTCACACTGAACAGCTGTCCCGCACTGAGCTGCCAGCGGGGGACCTTTCAAAATACCCCTCCCCGTGCCGCGTTCCTGCTGCACGCACAAATGCCCCTGAAATCCTCCCCGCCCTCACCCTTCCTTTCCCCGACCTGCAGTGCCCCCAGTCCCGATCCTTCGGTGATTTTCCTGCCCCACCCACCCCGAAACACAGCTGCCGTGAACCAACCTCTTGCACACTTCTAAAATGACCCCTCCATCCGCCTGCAGCTCTCTCTCTCTCTCTCTCTCTCTCTCTCTCTCTCTCTCTCTTTCTCTCAAAGCGCAACTCACATTGGTTACCTGGGTTGCTGCCCACCCGCCATTGCCCTGAATTCTTCCTGGCAATTGGGTGGCAACACCCTTGCCACACTTCCCCCTCCCACCTGACTGATTGGCCGAGGTTTGCACGTCATCCTGCTCTCCTGTGTCCTGGAGAGAGGTTCCGACCCTGTGGAAAGGGAAGGATTGGCAGGGCACTTTTCCTTCTGGGTAGACGATCCTGAGCTGAGAGGAAAGGAGCGGATGATCCTGAGGGGAAAGGGGGAGCTGGAGGGGCCCTGGCACCTGCGTTGACCAGAAACCCCTCCCTGACCATGGAGATATCCTCCTGCTAGCTCCAGCCACCTGGCAGCCCGTGGCGATAAAGTGGAGGTCAAGGTGCCAAGTGGGCACGCACCCCCATCAAGTCCTGCTCCGTGAGCAGAAGATGGGAGAGGCGGAGGAGAGATGGAAAAGAAGGAGGGGGCAAGACTCTACGGACTTCCTATAGAGGTAGGGATGGAGGGGGTGGGAGGGAGGCTGGGGAGGCAGGACAGGAGGAGAAGGAAGCTTAAGGCAGACAGCAAAGAGGAAGGGTGCCTGGAACGCAGTAAACACAGGACTTGGGACGGCACTCTTTCCTGCACTTAGCTCCCTAGGGTGCTGTGATCCACAAGCGGCGGCTCCCAAAACTCTCTGCACCCTGGGCTCCAGGCACTGGTCTCCTGCGACCTGAACCCTGGTTTGGCACCGTTCCCTGAGATGGCCTGATCCTCCGTACCGCAAGAGGGCTCCCACGTGACACTCCTGCACATCACCCAAGCAACAAATGTCCATGGGACCCCCGTGTGGGGGCACTCAACTTTCATTCCACTGGGTTGGGAAGGAAGGCTGGCAGCCAGGTAGTTGCCAGCCAGCCAGCACGAAAGAACACTTCCTGGCCCACGGGCTGCAAGGACCACCACAGCCTTCAGGGAACCCACGCCTGCCCAGGGAAACACAAGAGCCCCAGGGAGAAACAAGAAGCACATTCCCAGAGGATGCGAAGCGAAGCCCAGGAAAGAACGATCAAAATGCCCAAACAAGCACACACACACAACAAACTCCAAGACGGGAGCAGAAAGAGAGGGACAGATACATACAAGGGGATGAGACGAAGACACAGAGGACTTGAGGGAGAGAGAGAGAGAGAGGGAGAGAGACAGTGAGAGAAACAGAATGTCAACAACGATATCCATACCCCGGGAGAAAGGACCCGGCTTCATGCAAAGCTGCAAGGCAAATCGCCAGCCATCCCTAAGAGAGGAGGGTGTGTTGTCCACAGGTGTGCATTGTTAAGTGGTATGTGGCTTGGGGACCCGGGAGTCTCTTCTCCTTGCCAAGCCGTCGGGATGTGTGTTCGTGGAGCAGATAGCTCTGCGGATTCTAGGATGAGGAGGAGGAATACAGCGTCTTCTGCTCTCCATGTGTGGGCTTGTAGCGGACCCGGCCGAGGGTCCCTGTCTTCACTCTCTCTCCTCTCCCGAATCTGTGAGAGTGGGCACACAATGCTTCTGACAGCCCGGAGCTGAGTCACTCGGGTGGAACTCTGGAGACCCCGAGTCCTTCCAGCTCCCACACACACCCCTCCGCATGGCTCACCGCCCTTCTCCCATCCCCCTCGCCCCCAGAAGGACCAGAGCAGAGGAGTCTGGGCATCCCGGATAGGCAGGCAGTGCTGCCAATGAAAGGACGGTCGGTATGGCCCACCCAATCAGCAGTGAGGGCAGCCGTGTGGGCGGGGCAGTGAGCCGCTGGAGCGCCACCTGGGCCCCATTCGTCCTGGGACAGCGATGTGAGCGGGACCCGGCGCACCTGGAAGGCAGCCTCTGAGTCTCGTGTCAGCGGGCCAACACTTGGAGTGAGCAGCCATGCGTAAGGACAGGCGAGCCCACAAGCAGAACTTGCTGATAGCAGCCTCTCAGCGCCTCCTCGCAGCAGTGGACGGTGAGAAAATGCAGGGACTTCGCCTGTGCTCGCCTGGAGGGCATCGTGGGGTGGGGAGGATGCTCCTCAGCCCCCCAGGCCTGTGGGCCCCAAGGACGTGGAGATAGAATGCACGCCCGGGATGCGCCGGCGAGGCAAAGCGCCAGCGAGTGGAATCCCCGGCTGGAGATGTCCCCGCGGCTGGGGGCGTCCCCGGAGGGGCGATGGCGCGCCGTGAGTCCAGCACCCCATCCCCAGCACCCCCGCCGCCACCGGCGGGAGAAGCGGGAAGAGCTGGGAAAAGCGCTTCCGGCAACAGCTCCTACAGCTCCAGCAGCAGCTTCAGCGGCTCCAGAAGCAACTGACCAGCTGCGGGCCGGCGAGTCCACACCAGCCTCTTGCGGACCCCAAAGCTCGAGGGCCGCCCTGCTGGGCCGCAGCAAACCCACCTCCAAGAAGGCGGCTCCGCTCATGGCCAAAGCCCTCCGCTACTACAAGAGGATCAAACACACAATGTGACTGACCTCAGCGCAGAGACCTGCTTAGCCGGGGAAAGCCCCCAGCAGTCGCAACCCTTCCTTGGAAGGCATCGCGCCTGGCACGCTTCCGCTGCCGCCTCCCAGAGCGGGCCATCCCCAACATGCCTGCATCCAGCCTCGCCCAAGGGCTGGGCACCTAGCCAGGAGGGTGCTCGCTCCCACCTGCCAACTGGTGGGGACACCTTCCTGGACACCACACGGGCTTGCAGGACGCTCCTGCAGAGAGCCCACCCAAGGAATTCACGGAAAGAGCTGGCACTTCCTCCCCGCCCCCACCACTCTCACACTGAACAGCTGGTCCCGCACTGAGCTGCCAGCGGGGGGACCGTTCAAAATACCCCTCCCCGTGCCGCGTTCCTGCTGCACGCACAAATGCCCCTGAAATCCTCCCCGCCCTCACCCTTCCTTTCCCCGACCTGCAGTGCCCCCAGTCCCGATCCATTCGGTGATTTTCCTGCACCACCCACCCCGAAACACAGCTGCCTGTGAACCAAACTCTTGCCCACTTCCAAAATGACCCCTCCATCCGCCTGCAGCTGCTCTCTCATCTCTCTCTCTCTCTCTCTCTCTCTCTCTCTCTCTCAAAGCGCAACTCACATTGGTTACCTGGGTTGCTGCCCACCGCCATTGCCCTGAATTCTTCCTGGCAATTGGATGGCAACACCCTTGCCACACTTCCCCCTCCCACCTGACTGATTGGCCGAGGTTTGCACGTCATCCTGCTCTCCTGTGTCCTGGAGAGAGGTTCCGACCCTGTGGAAAGGGAAGGATTGGCAGGGCACTTTTCCTTCTGGGTAGACGATCCTGAGCTGAGAGGAAAGGAGCGGATGATCCTGAGGGGAAAGGGGGAGCTGGAGGGGCCCTGGCACCTGCGTTGACCAGAAAATCCCTCCCTGACCATGGAGATATCCTCCTGCTAGCTCCAGCCACCTGGCAGCCCGTGGCGATAAAGTGGAGGGTCAAGGTGCCAAGTGGGCACGCACCCCCATCAAGTCCTGCTCCGTGAGCAGAAGATGGGAGAGGCGGAGGAGAGATGGAAAAGAAGGGGGGCAGACTCTACGGACTTCCTATAGAGGTGGATGGAGATGGGGGTGGGAGGGAGGCTGGGGAGGCAGGACGGAGGAGGAGAAGGAAGCTTAAGGCAGACAGCAAAGAGGAAGGGTGCCTGGAACGCAGTAAACACAGGACTTGGGACGGCACCTTTCCTGCACTTAGCTCCCTAGGGTGCTGTGATCCACAAGCGGCGGCTCCCAAAACTCTCTGCACCCTGGGCTCCAGGCACTGGTCTCCTGCGACCTGAACCTGGTTTGGCACCGTTTCCCTGAGATGGCCTGTCCTCGTACCGCAAGAGGGCTCCACGTGAACTCCTGCCACATCACCCAAGCAACAAATGTCCATGGGACCCCGTGTGGGGGCACTCAACTTTCATTCCACTGGGTTGGGGGAGGAAGGCTGGCAGCCAGGTAGTTGCCAGCCAGCCAGCACGAAAGAACACTTCCTGGCCCACGGGCTGCAAGGACCACCACAGCCTTCAGGGAACCCACGCCTGCCCAGGAAACACAAGAGCCCCAGGAGAGAAACAAGAAGCACATTCCCAGAGGATGCGAAGAGAAGCCCAGGAAAAAGAACGATCAAAATGCCCAAACAGCACACACACACAAACAACTCCAAGACGGGAGCAGAAAGAGAGGGACAGATACATACAAGGGATAGAGACGAAGACACAGAGGATTGGGGAGAGAGAGAGAGAGAGAGAGAGAGAGAGACAGTGAGAGAAACAGAATGTCAACAACGATATCCATACCCCGGGAGAAAGGACCCCGGCTTCATGCAAAGCTGCAAGGCAAATCGCCAGCCATCCCTAAGAGAGGAGGGTTGTGTTGTCCACAGGTGTGCATTGTTAAGTGGTATGTGGCTTGGGGGACCCGGGAGTCTCTCTCCTTGCCAAGCCGTCGGGATGTGTGTGACGTGCTCTGCGGATTTCGGATGAGAGGAGGAATACAGCGTCTTTGCTCTCCATGTGGGCTTGTAGCGGACCCGGCCGAGGGTCCCTGTCTTCCTCTCTCCTCTCCCGAATCTGTCGAGATGGGCACCAATGCTTCTGACAGCCCGGAGCCTGAGTCAACTCTGGTGGAACTCTGGAGACCCAGTCCTTCCGCGCCCACACACACCCTCCGCTATGGCTCACCGCCCTTCTCCCATCCCCCTCGCCCCCGAAGGCCAGAGCAGAGGAGTCTGGCATCCCGGATAGGCAGGCAGTGCTGGCCAATGAAAGGACGGTCGGTATGCCCCAGCCAATCAGCAGTGAGGGCAGCCGTTGTGGGCGGGGCAGTGAGCCGCTGGAGCGCCACCTGGGCCCCATTTCGTCCTGGGACAGCGGATGTGAGCGGGACCCGGCGCACCTGGCAGGCAGCCTCTGAGTCTCGTGGCAGCGGGCACACTTGGAGTGAGCAGCCATGCGTAAGGACAGGCGAGAGCCCACAAGCAGAACTTGCTGATAGCAGCCTCTCAGCGCCTCCTCGCAGCAGTGGACGGTGAGAAAATGCAGGGACTTCGCCTGTGCTTCGCCGGAGGGCATCGTGGGGTGGGGGATGCTCCTCAGCCCCAGGCCTGTGGCCCCAAGGACGTGGAGATAGAATGCACGCCCGGGAGCGCCGGCGCGGCAAAGCGCCAGCGAGTGGAAGCCCCGGTGGAGATGTCCCCGCGGCTGGGGGCGTCCCGGAGGGGCGATGGCGCGCCGTGAAGTCCAGCACCCCCATCCCCAGCACCCCGCCGCCACCGGCGGGAGAAGCGGGAGAGCGGGAAAAGCGCTTCCGGCAACAGCTCCTACAGCTCCAGCAGCAGCTGCAGCGGCTCCAGAAGCAACTGGACCAGCTGCGGGCCGGCGAGTCCACACCAGCCTCTTGCGGACCCCAAAGCTCGAGGGCCGCCCTGCTGGGCCGCAGCAAACCCACCTCCAAGAAGGCGGCTCCGCTCATGGCCAAAGCCCTCCGCGACTACAAGAGGATCAAACACACAATGTGACTGACCTCAGCGCAGAGACCTGCTTAGCCGGGAAAGCCCCAGCAGTCGCAACCCTTCCTTGGAAGGCATCGCGCCTGGCACGCTTCCGCTGCCGCCTCCCAGAGCGGGCCATCCCCAACATGCCTGCATCCAGCCTCGCCCAAGGGCTGGGCACCTGCCCAGGAGGGTGCTCGCCCACCTGCCAACTGGTGGGGACACCTTCCTGGGACACCACACGGGCTTGCAGGACGCTCCTGCAGAGAGCCCCCAAGGAATTCACGGAAAGAGCTGGCACTTTCCGCCCCCCCCCACCACTCTCACACTGAACAGCTGTCCCGCACTGAGCTGCCAGCGGGGGACCGTTCAAAATACCCCTCCCCGTGCCGCTTTCCTGCTGCACGCACACAAATGCCCCTGAAATCCTCCCCGCCCTCACCTTCCTTTCCCCGACTGCAGTGCCCCCAGTCCCGATCCTTCGGTGATTTTCCTTGCCCCACCCACCCCCCGAAACACAGCTGCCGTGAACCAACCTCTTGCCCACTTCCAAAATGACCCCTCCATCCGCCTGCAGTGCTCTCTCTCTTCTCTCTCTCTCTTCTCTCTCTCTCTCTTTCTCTCAAAGCGCAACTCACATTGGTTACCTGGGTGCTGCCCACCCGCCATTGCCCTGAATTCTTCCTGGCAATTGGATGGCAACACCCTTGCCACACTTCCCCCTCCCACCTGACTGATTGGCCGAGGTTTGCACGTCATCCTGCTCTCCTGTGTCCTGGAGAGAGGTTCCGACCCTGTGGAAAGGAAGGATTGGCAGGGCACTTTTCCTTCTGGGTAGACGATCCTGAGCTGAGAGGAAAGGAGCGGATGATCCTGAGGGGAAAGGGGGAGCTGGAGGGGCCCTGGCACCTGCGTTGACCAGAAACCCCTCCCTGACCATGGAGATATCCTCCTGCTAGCTCCAGCCACCTGGCAGCCCGTGGCGATAAAGTGGAGGTCAAGGTGCCAAGTGGGCACGCACCCCCATCAAGTCCTGCTCCGTGAGCAGAAGATGGGAGATGGAAAAGAAGGAGGGGGCAAGACTCTACGGACTTCCTATAGAGGTAGGGATGGAGGGGTGGGAGGGAGGCTGGGGAGGCAGGACAGGAGGAGAAGGAGCTTAAGGCAGACAGCAAAGAGGAAGGTGCCGGAACCGCAGTAAACACAGGACTTGGGACGGCACTCTTTCCTGCACTTAGCTCCCTAGGGTGCTGTGATCCACAAGCGGCGGCTCCCAAACTCTCTGCACCCTGGGCTCCGGCACTGGTCTCCTGCGACCTGAACCTGGTTTGGCACCGTTCCCTGAGATGGCCTGATCCTCCGTACCGCAAGAGGGCTCCACGTGACACTCCTGCACATCACCCAACAAATGTCCATGGGACCCCCGTGTGGGGGCACTCAACTTTCATTCCACTGGGTTGGGAAGGAAGGCTGGCAGCCAGGTAGTTGCCAGCCAGCCAGCACGAAAGAACACTTCCTGGCCCACGGGCTGCAAGGACCACCACAGCCTTCAGGGAACCCACGCCTGCCCAGGGAAACACAAGAGCCCCAGGGAGAGAAACAAGAGCACATTCCCAGAGGATGCGAAGAGAAGCCCAGGAAAGAACGATCAAAATGCCCAAACAAGGCACACACACAAACAAACTCCAAGACGGGAGCAGAAAGAGAGGGACAGATACATACAGGGATAGAGACGAAGACACAGGGACTTGAGGAGAGAGAGAGAGAGGGGAGAGAGACAGTGAGAGAAAACAGAATGTCAACAACGATATCCATCCCCGGGAGAAAGGACCCCGGCTTCATGCAAAGCTGCAAGGCAAATCGCCAGCCATCCCTAAGAGAGGAGGGTTGTTGTGTTGTCCACAGTTGTGCATTGTTAAGTGGTATGTGGCTTGGGGACCCGGAGTCTCTCTCCTTGCCAAGCCGTCGGGATGTGTGTGGNGATATCCATACCCCGGGAGAAAGGACCCCGGCTTCATGCAAAGCTGCAAGGCAAATCGCCAGCCCCCTAAGAGAGGAGGGTGTGTGTCCACAGGTGTGCATTGTTAAGTGGTATGTGGCTTGGGGGACCCGGGAGTCTCTCTCCTTGCCAAGCCGTCGGGATGTGTGTGGACGTGCTCTGCGATGAGAAGCAGAGAAGAAAGGCCGTCCTGGGCGAGCGGATTCTAGGATGAGGAGGAGGAATACAGCGTCTTCTGCTCTCCATGTGTGGGCTTGTAGCGGACCCGGCCGAGGGTCCCTGTCTTCCCTCTCTCCTCTCCCGAATCTGTGAGAGTGGGCACACAATGCTTCTGACAGCCCGGAGCCTGAGTCAACTCTGGTGGAACTCTGGAGACCCAGTCCTTCCGCGCCCACACACACCCCTCCGCTATGGCTCACCGCACTTCTCCCCCCAGAAGGCCAGAGCAGAGGAGTCTGGCATCCCGGATAGGCAGGCAGTGCTGGCCAATGAAAGGACGGTCGGTATGCCCCAGCCAATCAGCAGTGAGGGCAGCCGTGGGCGGGGCAGTGAGCCGCTGGAGCGCCACCTGGGCCCCATTCGTCCTGGGACAGCGGATGTGAGCGGGACCCGGCGCACCTGGCAGGCAGCAGCCTCTGAGTCTCGTGGCAGCGGGCACCACTTGGAGTGAGCAGCCATGCGTAAGGACAGGCGAGCCCACAAGCAGAACTTGCTGATAGCAGCCTCTCAGCGCCTCCTCGCAGCAGTGGACGGTGAGAAAATGCAGGGACTTCGCCTGTGCTTCGCTGGAGGGCATCCTGGGGTGGGGAGGATGCTCCTCAGCCCCAAGGCCTGTGGCCCCAAGGACGTGGAGATAGAATGCACGCCCGGGAGCGCCGGCGAGGCAAAGCGCCAGCGAGGAAAGCCGCGGCTGGAGATGTCCCCGCAGCAGGGGGCGTCCCCGGAGGGGCGATGGCGCGCCATGAAGTCCAGCACCCCCATCCCCAGCACCCCCGCCGCCACCGGCGGGAGAAGCGGGAAGAGCGGGAAAAGCGCTTCCGGCAACAGCTCCTACAGCTCCAGCAGCAGCTGCAGCGGCTCCAGAAGCAACTGGACCAGCTGCGGGCCGGCGAGTCCACACCAGCCTCTTGCGGACCCCAAAGCTCGAGGGCCGCCCTGCTGGGCCGCAGCAAACCCACCTCCAAGAAGGCGGCTCCGCTCATGGCCAAAGCCCTCCGCGACTACAAGAGGATCAAACACACAATGTGACTGACCTCAGCGCAGAGACCTGCTTAGCCGGGAAAGCCCCAGCAGTCGCAACCCTTCCTTGGAAGGCATCGCGCCTGGCACGCTTCCGCTGCCGCCTCCCAGAGCGGGCCATCCCCAACATGCCTGCATCCAGCCTCGCCCAAGGGCTGGGCACCTAGCCCAGGAGGGTGCTCGCTCCCACCTGCCAACTGGTGGGGACACCTTCCTGGGACACCACACGGGCTTGCAGGACGCTCCTGCAGAGAGCCCACCCAAGGAATTCACGGAAAGAGCTGGCACTTCCGCCCCGCCCCCACCACTCTCACACTGAACAGCTGTCCCGCACTGAGCTGCCAGCGGGGGACCGTTCAAAATACCCCCCCCCGTGCCGCTTTCCTGCTGCACGCACAAATGCCCCTGAAATCCTCCCGCCCTCACCCTTCCTTTCCCCGACCTGCAGTGCCCCCAGTCCCGATCCTTCGGTGATTTTCCTGCCCCACCCACCCCGAAACACAGCTGCCGTGAACCAACCTCTTGCCCACTTCCAAAATGACCCCTCCATCCGCCTGCGTCTCTCTCTCTCTTCTCTCTCTCTCTCTCTCTCTCTCTTTCTCTCAAAGCTCAACTCACATTGGTTACCTGGGTTGCTGCCCACCCGCCATTGCCCTGAATTCTTCCTGGCAATTGGATGGCAACACCCTTGCCACACTTCCCCTCCCACCTGACTGATTGGCCGAGGTTTGCACGTCATCCTGCTCTCCTGTGTCCTGGAGAGGTTCCGACCCTGTGGAAAGGGAAGGATTGGCAGGGCACTTTTCCTTCTGGGTAGACGATCCTGAGCTGAGAGAGGAAAGGAGCGGATGATCCTGAGGGGAAAGGGGAGCTGGAGGGGCCCTGGCACCTGCGTTGACCAGAAACCCCTCCCTGACCATGGAGATATCCTCCTGCTAGCTCCAGCCACCTGGCAGCCCGTGGCGATAAAGTGGAGGTCAAGGTGCCAAGTGGGCACGCACCCCATCAAGTCCTGCTCCGTGAGCAGAAGATGGGAGAGGCGGAGGAGAGATGGAAAAGAAGGAGGGGGCAAGACTCTACGGACTTCCTATAGAGGTAGGGATGGAGGGGGTGGGAGGGAGGCTGGGAGGCAGGACAGGAGGAGAAGGAAGCTTAAGGCAGACAGCAAAGAGGAAGGGTGCCTGGAACGCAGTAAACACAGGACTTGGGACGGCACTCTTTCCTGCACTTAGCTCCCTAGGGTGCTGTGATCCACAAGCGGCGGCTCCCAAAACTCTCTGCACCCTGGGCTCCAGGCACTGGTCTCCTGCGACCTGAACCCTGGTTTGGCACCGCAAGAGGGCTCCCACGTGACACTCCTGCACATCACCCAAGCAACAAATGTCCATGGGACCCCCGTGTGGGGGCACTCAACTTTCATTCCACTGGGTTGGGAAGGAAGGCTGGCAGCCAGGTAGTTGCCAGCCAGCCAGCACGAAAGAACACTTCCTGGCCCATGGGCTGCAAGGACCACCACAGCCTTCAGGGAACCCACGCCTGCCCAGGGAAACACAAGAGCCCCAGGGAGAAACAAGAAGCACATTCCCAGGATGCGAAGAGAAGCCCAGGAAAGAACGATCAAAATGCCCAAACGGCACACACACAACAAACTCCAAGACGGGAGCAGAAAGAGAGGGACAGATACATACAAGGGATAGAGACGAAGACACAGAGGACTTGAGAGAGAGAGAGAGAGAGAGGGAGAGAGACAGTGAGAGAAACAGAATGTCAACAACGATATCCATACCCCGGGAGAAAGGACCCCGGCTTCATGCAAAGCTGCAAGGCAAATCGCCAGCCATCCCTAAGAGAGGAGGGTGTGTTGTCCACAGGTGTGCATTGTTAAGTGGTATGTGGCTTGGGGACCCGGGAGTCTCTCTCCTTGCCAAGCCGTCGGGATGTGTGTGGACGTGCTCTGCGATGAGAAGCAGAGAAGAACGGCCGTCCTGGGCGAGCGGATTCTAGGATGAGGAGGAGGAATACAGCGTCTTCTGCTCTCCATTGTGGGCTTGTAGCGGACCCGGCCGAGGGTCCCTGTCTTCCCTCTCTCCTCTCCCGAATCTGTGAGAGTGGGCACACAATGCTTCTGACAGCCCGGAGCCTGAGTCAACTCTGGTCGAACTCTGGAGACCCAGTCCTTCCGCGCCCACACAACCCCTCCGCTATGGCTCACCGCCCTTCTCCCATCCCCCTCGCCCCAGAAGGCCAGAGCAGAGGAGTCTGGCATCCCGGATAGGCAGGCAGTGCTGGCCAATGAAAGGACGGTCGTATGCCCCAGCCAATCAGCAGTGAGGGCAGCCGTGTGGGGGGCAGTGAGCCGCTGGAGCGCCACCTGGGCCCCATTCGTCCTGGGACAGCGGATGTGAGCGGGACCCGGCGCACCTGGCAGGCAGCCTCTGAGTCCGTGGCAGCGGGCACCACTTGGAGTGAGCAGCCATGCGTAAGGACAGGCGAGCCCACAAGCAGAACTTGCTGATAGCAGCCTCTCAGCGCCTCCTCGCAGCAGTGGACGGTGAGAAAATGCAGGGACTTCGCCTGTGCTTCG
The DNA here is from genome assembly GCA_023101885.1 of Typhlomys cinereus. Taxonomy (NCBI): domain Eukaryota; kingdom Metazoa; phylum Chordata; class Mammalia; order Rodentia; family Platacanthomyidae; genus Typhlomys; species Typhlomys cinereus. The sequence continues at coordinate 1,652,261 of JALPQD010000454.1, forward strand.
CTGAGGGCATCGTGGGGGTGGGGAGGATGCTCCTCAGCACCCCCAGGCCTGTGGCCCAAGGACGTGGAGATAGAATGCACGCCGGGAGCGCCGGCGAGGCAAAGCGCCAGCGAGTGGAAGCCCCGGCTGGAGATTTCCCCGCGGGGGGCGTCCCCGGAGGGGCNAGCAGTGAGGGCAGCCGTGTGGGCGGGGGCAGTGAGCCGCTGGAGCGCCACCTGGGCCCCATTCGTCCTGGGACAGCGGATGTGAGCGGGACCCGGCGCACCTGGCAGGCAGCCTCTGAGTCTCGTGGCAGCGGGCACCACTTGGAGTGAGCAGCCATGCGTAAGGACAGGCGAGCCCACAAGCAGAACTTGCTGATAGCAGCCTCTCAGCGCCTCCTCGCAGCAGTGGACGGTGAGAAAATGCAGGGACTTCGCCTGTGCTTCGCTGGAGGGCATCTGGGGTGGGGAGGATGCTCCTCAGCCCCCAGGCCTGTGGCCCCAAGGACGTGGAGATAGAATGCACGCCCGGGAGCGCCGGCGAGGCAAAGCGCCAGCGAGTGGAAGCCCCGGCTGGAGATGTCCCCGCGGCAGGGGCGTCCCCGGAGGGGCGATGGCGCGCCGTGAAGTCCAGCACCCCCATCCCCAGCACCCCCGCCACCCGGGAGAAGCGGGAAGAGCGGGAAAAGCGCTTCCGGCAACAGCTCCTACAGCTCCAGCAGCAGCTGCAGCGGCTCCAGAAGCAACTGGACCAGCTGCGGGCCGGCGAGTCCACACCAGCCTCTTGCGGACCCCAAAGCTCGAGGGCCGCCCTGCTGGGCCGCAGCAAACCCACCTCCAAGAAGGCGGCTCCGCTCATGGCCAAAGCCCTCCGCGACTACAAGAGGATCAAACACACAATGTGACTGACCTCAGCGCAGAGACCTGCTTAGCCGGGAAAGCCCCAGCAGTCGCAACCCTTCCTTGGAAGGCATCGCGCCTGGCACGCTTCCGCTGCCGCCTCCCAGAGCGGGCCATCCCCAACATGCCTGCATCCAGCCTCGCCCAAGGGCTGGGCACCTAGCCCAGGAGGGTGCTCGCTCCCACCTGCCAACTGGTGGGGACACCTTCCTGGGACACCACACGGGCTTGCAGGACGCTCCTGCAGAGAGCCCACCCAAGGAATTCACGGAAAGAGCTGGCACTTCCGCCCCGCCCCCACCACTCTCACACTGAACAGCTGTCCCGCACTGAGCTGCCGGGGGGACCGTTCAAAATACCCCTCCCCGTGCCGCTTTCCTGCTGCACGCACAAATGCCCCTGAAATCCTCCCCGCCCTCTTTCCTTCCCCGACCTGCAGTGCCCCCAGTCCCGATCCTTCGGTGATTTTCCTGCCCCACCCACCCCGAAACAACAGCTGCCGTGAACCAACCTCTTGCCCACTTCCAAAATGACCCTCCATCCGCCTGCAGCTCTCTCTCTCTCTCTCTCTCTCTCTCTCTCTCTCTCTCTCAAAGCTCAACTCACATTGGTTACCTGGGTTGCTGCCCACCCGCCATTGCCCTGAATTCTTCCTGGCAATTGGATGGCAACACCCTTGCCACACCCCCTCCCACTGACTGATTGGCCGAGGTTTGCACGTCATCCTGCTCTCCTGTGTCCTGGAGAGAGGTTCCGACCCTGTGGAAAGGGAAGATTGGCAGGGCACTTTTCCTTCTGGGTAGACGATCCTGAGCTGAGAGGAAAGGAGCGGATGATCCTGAGGGGAAAGGGGGAGCTGGAGGGGCCCTGGCACCTGCGTTGACCAGAAACCCCTCCCTGACCATGGAGATATCCTCCTGCTAGCTCCAGCCACCTGGCAGCCCGTGGCGATAAAGTGGAGGTCAAGGTGCCAAGTGGGCACGCACCCCCATCAAGTCCTGCTCCGTGAGCAGAAGGAGGGAGAGGAGGAGGAGAGATGGAAAAGAAGGAGGGGGGAAGACTCTACGGACTTCCTATAGAGGTAGGGATGGAGGGGGTGGGAGGGAGGCTGGGGAGGCAGGACAGGAGGAGAAGGAAGCTTAAGGCAGACAGCAAAGAGGAAGGGTGCCTGGAACGCAGTAAACACAGGACTTGGGACGGCACTCTTTCCTGCACTTAGCTCCTAGGGTGCTGTGATCCACAAGCGCGGCGGCTCCCAAAACTCTCTGCACCCTGGGCTCCAGGCACTGGTCTCCTGCGACCTGAACCCTGGTTTGGCACCGTTCCCTGAGATGGCCTGATCCTCCGTACCGCAAGAGGGCTCCCACGTGACACTCCTGCACATCACCCAAGCAAAAATGTCCATGGGACCCCCGTGTGGGGGCACTCAACTTTCATTCCACTGGGTTGGGAAGGAAGGCTGGCAGCCAGGTAGTTGCCAGCCAGCCAGCACGAAAGAACACTTCCTGGCCCACGGGCTGCAAGGACCACCACAGCCTTCAGGGAACCCACGCCTGCCCAGGGAAACACAAGAGCCCCAGGGGGAGAAACAAGAAGCACATTCCCAGAGGATGCGAAGAGAAGCCCAGGAAAGAACGATCAAAATGCCCAAACAGGCACACACACACAAACAAACTCCAAGACGGGAGCAGAAAGAGAGGGACAGATACATACAAGGGATAGAGACGAAGACACAGAGGACTTGAGGGGAGAGAGAGGAGAGAGGGAGAGAGACAGTGAGAGAAACAGAATGTCAACAACGATATCCTTACCCCGGGAGAAAGGACCCCGGCTTCATGCAAGCTGCAAGGCAAATCGCCAGCCATCCCTAAGAGAGGAGGGTGTGTTGTCCCCAGGTGTGCATTGTTAAGTGGTATGTGGCTTGGGGGACCCGGGGTCTCTCCTCCTTGCCAAGCCGTCGGGATGTGTGTGGACGTGCTCTGCGATGAGAAGCAGAGAAGAAAGGCCGTCCTGGGCGAGCGGATTCTAGGATGAGGGGAGGATACGCGTCTTCTGCTCTCCATGTGTGGGCTTGTAGCGGACCCCCGAGGGTCCCTGTCTTCCCTCTCTCCTCTCCGACATCTGTGAGAGTGGGCACACAATGCTTCTGACAGCCCGGAGCCTGAGTCAACTCTGGTGGAACTCTGGAGACCCAGTCCTTCCGCGCCCACACACACCCCTCCGCTATGGCTCACCGCCCTTCTCCCATCCCCCTCGCCCCCAGAAGGCCAGAGCAGAGGAGTCTGGCATCCCGGATAGGCAGGCAGTGCTGGCCAATGAAAGGACGGTCGGTATGCCCCAGCCAATCAGCAGTGAGGGCAGCCGTGTGGGCGGGGCAGTGAGCCGCTGGAGCGCCACCTGGGCCCCATTCGTCCTGGGACAGCGGATGTGAGCGGGACCCCGGCGCACCTGGCAGGCAGCCTCTGAGTCTAGTGGCAGCGGGCACCACTTGGAGTGAGCAGCCATGCGTAAGGACCAGGCGAGCCCACAAGCAGAACTTGCTGATAGCAGCCTCTCAGCGCCCTCCTCGCAAGCAGTGGACGGTGAGAAAATGCAGGGACTTCGCCTGTGCTTCGCTGGAGGGCATTCGTGGGGTGGGGAGGATGCTCCTCAGCCCCCAGGCCTGTGGCCCCAAGGACGTGGAGATAGAATGCACGACAGGGAGCGGCCGGCGAGGCAAAGCGCCAGCGAGTGGAAGCCCCGGCTGGAGATTGTCCCCGCGGCAGGGGCGTCCCCGGAGGGCGATGGCGCGCCGTGAAGTCCAGCACCCCCATCCCCAGCACCCCCGCCGCCACCGGCGGGAGAAGCGGGACAGGTAGCGGAAAAGCGCTTCCGGCAACAGCTCCTACAGCTCCAGCAGCAGCTGCAGCGGCTTCCAGAAGCAACTGGACCCAGCTGCGGGCCGGCGAGTCCACACCAGCCTCTTGCGGACCCCAAAGCTCGAGGGCCGCCCTGCTGGGCAGCAGCAAACCCACCTCCAAGAAGGCGGCTCCGCTCATGGCCAAAGCCCTCCGCGACTACAAGAGGATCAAACACACAATGTGACTGACCTCAGCGCAGAGACCTGCTTAGCCGGGAAAGCCCCAGCAGTCGCAACCCTTCCTTGGAAGGCATCGCGCCTGGCACGCTTCCGCTGCCGCCTCCCAGAGCGGGCCATCCCCAACATGCCTGCATCCAGCCTCGCCCAAGGGCTGGGCACCTAGCCCAGGAGGGTGCTCGCTCCCACCTGCCAACTGGTGGGGACACCTTCCTGGGACACCACACGGGCTTGCAGGACGCTCCTTCAGAGAGCCCACCCAAGGAATTCACGGAAAGAGCTGGCACTTCCGCCCCGCCCCCACCACTCTCACACTGAACAGCTGTCCCGCACTGAGCTGCCAGCGGGGGACCTTTCAAAATACCCCTCCCCGTGCCGCGTTCCTGCTGCACGCACAAATGCCCCTGAAATCCTCCCCGCCCTCACCCTTCCTTTCCCGACCTGCAGTGCCCCCAGTCCCGATCCTTCGGTGATTTTCCTGCCCCACCCACCCCGAAACACAGCTGCCGTGAACCAACCTCTTGCCCACTTCCAAAATGACCCCTCCATCCGCCTGCAGCTCTCTCTCTCTCTCTCTCTCTCTCTCTCTCTCTCTCTCTCTCTCTTCTCTCAAAGCTCAACTCACATTGGTTACCTGGGTTGCTGCCCACCCGCCATTGCCCTGAATTCTTCCTGGCAATTGGATGGCAACACCCTTGCCACACTTCCCCCTCCCACCTGACTTATGCTCTCCTGTGTCCTGGAGAGAGGTTCCGACCCTGTGGAAAGGGAAGGATTGGCAGGGCACTTTTCCTTCTGGGTAGACGATCCTGAGCTGAGAGGAAAGGAGCGGATGATCCTGAGGGGAAAGGGGGAGCTGGAGGGGCCCTGGCACCTGCGTTGACCAGAAACCCCTCCCTGACCATGGAGATATCCTCCTGCTAGCTCCAGCCACCTGGCAGCCCGTGGCGATAAAGTGGAGGTCAAGGTGCCAAGTGGGCACGCACCCCCATCAAGTCCTGCTCCGTGAGCAGAAGATGGGAGAGGCGGAGGAGAGATGGAAAAGAAGGAGGGGGCAAGACTCTACGGACTTCCTATAGAGGTAGGGATGGAGGGTAGGGAGGGAGGCTGGGGAGGCAGGCAGGAGGAGAAGGAAGCTTAAGGCAGACAGCAAAGAGGAAGGGTGCCTGGAACGCAGTAAACACAGGACTTGGGACGGCACTCTTTCCTGCACTTAGCTCCCTAGGGTGCTGTGATCCACAAGCGGCGGCTCCCAAAACTCTCTGCACCCTGGGCTCCAGGCACTGGTCTCCTGCGACCTGAACCCTGGTTTGGCACCGTTCCCTGAGATGGCCTGATCCTCCGTACCGCAAGAGGGCTCCCACGTGACACTCCTGCACATCACCCAAGCAACAAATGTCCATGGGACCCCCGTGTGGGGGCACTCAACTTTCATTCCACTGGGTTGGGAAGGAAGGCTGGCAGCCAGGTAGTTGCCAGCCAGCCAGCACGAAAGAACACTTCCTGGCCCACGGGCTGCAAGGACCACCACAGCCTTCAGGGAACCCACGCCTGCCCAGGGAAACACAAGAGCCCCAGGGAGAAACAAGAAGCACATTCCCAGAGGATGCGAAGAGAAGCCCAGGAAAGAACGATCAAAATGCCCAAACAGGCACACACACACAAACAAACTCCAAGACGGGAGCAGAAAGAGAGGGACAGATACATACAAGGGATAGAGACGAAGACACAGAGGACTTGAGGGAGAGAGAGAGAGAGAGGGAGAGAGACAGTGAGAGAAACAGAATGTCAACAACGATATCCATACCCCGGGAGAAAGGACCCCGGCTTCATGCAAAGCTGCAAGGCAAATCGCCAGCCATCCCTAAGAGAGGAGGGTGTGTTGTCCACAGGTGTGCATTGTTAAGTGGTATGTGGCTTGGGGGACCCGGGAGTCTCTCTCCTTGCCAAGCCGTCGGGATGTGTGTGGACGTGCTCTGCGATGAGAAGCAGAGAAGAAAGGCCGTCCTGGGCGAGCGGATTCTAGGATGAGGAGGAGGAATACAGCGTCTTCTGCTCTCCATGTGTGGGCTTGTAGCGGACCCGGCCGAGGGTCCCTGTCTTCCCTCTCTCCTCTCCCGAATCTGTGAGAGTGGGCACACAATGCTTCTGACAGCCCGGAGCCTGAGTCAACTCTGGTGGAACTCTGGAGACCCAGTCCTTCCGCGCCCACACACACCCCTCCGCTATGGCTCACCGCCCTTCTCCCATCCCCCTCGCCCCCAGAAGGCCAGAGCAGAGGAGTCTGGCATCCCGGATAGGCAGGCAGTGCTGGCCAATGAAAGGACGGTCGGTATGCCCCAGCCAATCAGCAGTGAGGGCAGCCGTGTGGGCGGGGCAGTGAGCCGCTGGAGCGCCACCTGGGCCCCATTCGTCCTGGGACAGCGGATGTGAGCGGGACCCGGCGCACCTGGCAGGCAGCCTCTGAGTCTCGTGGCAGCGGGCACCACTTGGAGTGAGCAGCCATGCGTAAGGACAGGCGAGCCCACAAGCAGAACTTGCTGATAGCAGCCTCTCAGCGCCTCCTCGCAGCAGTGGACGGTGAGAAAATGCAGGGACTTCGCCTGTGCTTCGCTGGAGGGCATCGTGGGGTGGGGAGGATGCTCCTCAGCCCCCAGGCCTGTGGCCCCAAGGACGTGGAGATAGAATGCACGCCCGGGAGCGCCGGCGAGGCAAAGCGCCAGCGAGTGGAAGCCCCGGCTGGAGATGTCCCCGCGGCAGGGGGCGTCCCCGGAGGGGCGATGGCGCGCCGTGAAGTCCAGCACCCCCATCCCCAGCACCCCCGCCGCCACCGGCGGGAGAAGCGGGAAGAGCGGGAAAAGCGCTTCCGGCAACAGCTCCTACAGCTCCAGCAGCAGCTGCAGCGGCTCCAGAAGCAACTGGACCAGCTGCGGGCCGGCGAGTCCACACCAGCCTCTTGCGGACCCCAAAGCTCGAGGGCCGCCCTGCTGGGCCGCAGCAAACCCACCTCCAAGAAGGCGGCTCCGCTCATGGCCAAAGCCCTCCGCGACTACAAGAGGATCAAACACACAATGTGACTGACCTCAGCGCAGAGACCTGCTTAGCCGGGAAAGCCCCAGCAGTCGCAACCCTTCCTTGGAAGGCATCGCGCCTGGCACGCTTCCGCTGCCGCCTCCCAGAGCGGGCCATCCCCAACATGCCTGCATCCAGCCTCGCCCAAGGGCTGGGCACCTAGCCCAGGAGGGTGCTCGCTCCCACCTGCCAACTGGTGGGGACACCTTCCTGGGACACCACACGGGCTTGCAGGACGCTCCTGCAGAGAGCCCACCCAAGGAATTCACGGAAAGAGCTGGCACTTCCGCCCCGCCCCCACCACTCTCACACTGAACAGCTGTCCCGCACTGAGCTGCCAGCGGGGGGACCGTTCAAAATACCCCTCCCCGTGCCGCTTTCCTGCTGCACGCACAAATGCCCCTGAAATCCTCCCCGCCCTCACCCTTCCTTTCCCCGACCTGCAGTGCCCCCAGTCCCGATCCTTCGGTGATTTTCCTGCCCCACCCACCCCGAAACACAGCTGCCGTGAACCAACCTCTTGCCCACTTCCAAAATGACCCCTCCATCCGCCTGCAGCGCTCTCTCTCTCTCTCTCTCTCTCTCTCTCTCTCTCTCTTTCTCTCAAAGCTCAACTCACATTGGTTACCTGGGTTGCTGCCCACCCGCCATTGCCCTGAATTCTTCCTGGCAATTGGATGGCAACACCCTTGCCACACTTCCCCCTCCCACCTGACTGATTGGCCGAGGTTTGCACGTCATCCTGCTCTCCTGTGTCCTGGAGAGAGGTTCCGACCCTGTGGAAAGGGAAGGATTGGCAGGGCACTTTTCCTTCTGGGTAGACGATCCTGAGCTGAGAGGAAAGGAGCGGATGATCCTGAGGGGAAAGGGGGAGCTGGAGGGGCCCTGGCACCTGCGTTGACCAGAAACCCCTCCTTGACCATGGAGATATCCTCCTGCTAGCTCCAGCCACCTGGCAGCCCGTGGCGATAAAGTGGAGGTCAAGGTGCCAAGTGGGCACGCACCCCCATCAAGTCCTGCTCCGTGAGCAGAAGATGGGAGAGGCGGAGGAGAGATGGAAAAGAAGGAGGGGGCCAGACTCTACGGACTTCCTATAGAGGTAGGGATGGAGGGGGTGGGAGGGAGGCTGGGGAGGCAGGACAGGAGGAGAAGGAAGCTTAAGGCAGACAGCAAAGAGGAAGGGTGCCTGGAACGCAGTAAACACAGGACTTGGGACGGCACTCTTTCCTGCACTTAGCTCCCTAGGGTGCTGTGATCCACAAGCGGCGGCTCCCAAAACTCTCTGCACCCTGGGCTCCAGGCACTGGTCTCCTGCGACCTGAACCCTGGTTTGGCACCGTTCCCTGAGATGGCCTGATCCTCCGTACCGCAAGAGGGCTCCCACGTGACACTCCTGCACATCACCCAAGCAACAAATGTCCATGGGACCCCCGTGTGGGGGCACTCAACTTTCATTCCACTGGGTTGGGAAGGAAGGCTGGCAGCCAGGTAGTTGCCAGCCAGCCAGCACGAAAGAACACTTCCTGGCCCACGGGCTGCAAGGACCACCACAGCCTTCAGGGAACCCACGCCTGCCCAGGGAAACACAAGAGCCCCAGGGAGAAACAAGAAGCACATTCCCAGAGGATGCGAAGAGAAGCCCAGGAAAGAACGATCAAAATGCCCAAACAGGCACACACACACAAACAAACTCCAAGACGGGAGCAGAAAGAGAGGGACAGATACATACAAGGGATAGAGACGAAGACACAGAGGACTTGAGAGAGAGAGAGAGAGAGAGAGAGAGGGAGAGAGACAGTGAGAGAAACAGAATGTCAACAACGATATCCATACCCCGGGAGAAAGGACCCCGGCTTCATGCAAAGCTGCAAGGCAAATCGCCAGCCATCCCTAAGAGAGGAGGGTGTGTTGTCCACAGGTGTGCATTGTTAAGTGGTATGTGGCTTGGGGGACCCGGGAGTCTCTCTCCTTGCCAAGCCGTCGGGATGTGTGTGGACGTGCTCTGCGATGAGAAGCAGAGAAGAAAGGCCGTCCTGGGCGAGCGGATTCTAGGATGAGGAGGAGGAATACAGCGTCTTCTGCTCTCCATGTGTGGGCTTGTAGCGGACCCGGCCGAGGGTCCCTGTCTTCCCTCACTCCTCTCCCGAATCTGTGAGAGTGGCACACAATGCTTCTGACAGCCCGGAGCCTGAGTCAACTCTGGTGGAACTCTGGAGACCCAGTCCTTCCGCGAACACACACACCCCTCCGCTATGGCTCACCGCCCCTTCTCCCATCCCCCTCGCCCCCAGAAGGCCAGAGCAGAGGAGTCTGGCATCCCGGATAGGCAGGCAGTGCTGGCCAATGAAAGGACGGTCGGTATGCCCCAGCCAATCAGCAGTGAGGGCAGCCGTGTGGGCGGGGCAGTGAGCCGCTGGAAGCGCCACCTGGGCCCCATTCGTCCTGGGACAGCGGATGTGAGCGGGACCCGGCGCACCTGGCAGGCAGCTCCTGAGTCTCGTGGCAGCGGGCACCACTTGGAGTGAGCAGCCATGCGTAAGGACAGGCGAGCCCACAAGCAGAACTTGCTGATAGCAGCCTCTCAGCGCCTCCTCGCAGCAGTGGACTGTGTGAGAAAAATGCAGGGGACTTCGCCTGTGCTTCGCTGGAGGGCATCGTGGGTGGGGAGGATGCTCCTCAGCCCCCAGGCCTGTGGCCCAAGGACGTGGAGATAGAATGCACTCCCGGGAGCGCCGGCGAGGCAAAGCGCCAGCGAGTGGAAGCCCCGGCTGGAGATGTCCCCGCGGCAGGGGCGTCCCCGGAGGGGCGAGGGCGCGCCGTGAAGTCCAGCACCCCCATCCCCAGCACCCCCCGCCGCCACCGGCGGGAGAAGCGGGAAGAGCGGGAAAAGCGCTTCCGGCAACAGCTCCTACAGCTCCAGCAGCAGCTGCGCGGCTCCAGAAGCAACTGGACCAGCTGCGGGCCGGCGAGTCCACACCAGCCTCTTGCGGACCCCAAAGCTCGAGGGCCGCCCTGCTGGGCCGCAGCAAACCCACCTCCAAGAAGGCGGCTCCGCTCATGGCCAAAGCCCTCCGCGACTACAAGAGGATCAAACACACAATGTGACTGACCTCAGCGCAGAGACCTGCTTAGCCGGGAAAGCCCCAGCAGTCGCAACCCTTCCTTGGAAGGCATCGCGCCTGGCACGCTTCCGCTGCCGCCTCCCAGAGCGGGCCATCCCCAACATGCCTGCATCCAGCCTCGCCCAAGGGCTGGGCACCTAGCCCAGGAGGGTGCTCGCTCCCACCTGCCAACTGGTGGGGACACCTTCCTGGGACACCACACGGGCTTGCAGGACGCTCCTGCAGAGAGCCCACCCAAGGAATTCACGGAAAGAGCTGGCACTTCCGCCCCGCCCCCACCACTCTCACACTGAACAGCTGTCCCGCACTGAGCTGCCAGCGGGGGACCGTTCAAAATACCCCTCCCCGTGCCGCTTTCCTGCTGCACGCACAAATGCCCCTGAAATCCTCCCCGCCCTCAACCTTAATTTCCACCTGACCTGCAAGTGCCCCCAGTCCCGATCCTTCGGTGATTTTTCCTGAACCACCCCACCCCGAAACACAGATGCCGTGAACCACCTCTTGCCCACTTCCAAAATGACCCCTCAATTCCGCCTGCAAATCTCTCTCTCTCTCTCTCTCTCTCTCTCTCTCTCTCTTTCTCTCAAAGCTCAACTCACATGGTTACCTGGTTGCTGCCCACCCGCCATTGCCCTGAATTCTTCCTGGCAATTGGATGGCAACACCCTTGCCACACTTCCCCCTCCCACCTGACTGATTGGCCGAGGTTTGCACGTCATCCTGCTCTCCTGTGTCCTGGAGAGAGGTTCCGACCCTGTGGAAAGGGAAGGATTGGCAGGGCACTTTTCCTTCTGGGTAGACGATCCTGAGCTGAGAGGAAAGGAGCGGATGATCCTGAGGGGAAAGGGGGAGCTGGAGGGGCCCTGGCACCTGCGTTGACCAGAAACCCCTCCCTGACCATGGAGATATCCTCCTGCTAGCTCCAGCCACCTGGCAGCCCGTGGCGATAAAGTGGAGGTCAAGGTGCCAAGTGGGCACGCACCCCCATCAAGTCCTGCTCCGTGAGCAGAAGATGGGAGAGGCGGAGGAGAGATGGAAAAGAAGGAGGGGGCAAGACTCTACGGACTTCCTATAGAGGTAGGGATGGAGGGGGTGGGAGGGAGGCTGGGGAGGCAGGGCAGGAGGAGAAGGAAGCTTAAGGCAGACAGCAAGTAGGAAGGGTGCCTGGAATGCAGTAAACACAGGACTTGGGACGGCACTCTTTCCTGCACTTAGCTCCCTAGTGTGCTGTGATCCACAAGCGGCGGCTCCCAAAACTCTCTGCACCCTGGGCTCCAGGCACTGGTCTCCTGCGACCTGAACCCTGGTTTGGCACCGTTCCCTGAGATGGCCTGATCCTCCGTACCGCAAGAGGGCTCCCACGTGACACTCCTGCACATCACCCAAGCAACAAATGTCCATGGGACCCCGTGTGGGGGCACTCAACTTTCATTCCACTGGGTTGGGAAGGAAGGCTGGCAGCCAGGTAGTTGCCAGCCAGCCAGCACGAAAGAACACTTCCTGGCCCACGGGCTGCAAGGACCACCACAGCCTTCAGGGAACCCACGCCTGCCCAGGGAAACACAAGAGCCCCAGGGAGAAACAAGAAGCACATTCCCAGAGGATGCGAAGAGAAGCCCAGGAAAGAACGATCAAAATGCCCAAACAGGCACACACACACAAACAAACTCCAAGACGGGAGCAGAAAGAGAGGGACAGATACATACACAGGATAGAGACGAAGACACAGAGGACTTGAGGGAGAGAGAGAGAGAGAGGGAGAGAGACAGTGAGAGAAACAGAATGTCAACAACGATATCCATACCCCGGGAGAAAGGACCCCGGCTTCATGCAAAGCTGCAAGGCAAATCGCCAGCCATCCCTAAGAGAGGAGGGTGTGTTGTCCACAGGTGTGCATTGTTAAGTGGTATGTGGCTTGGGGGACCCGGGAGTCTCTCTCCTTGCCAAGCCGTCGGGATGTGTGTGGACGTGCTCTGCGATGAGAAGCAGAGAAGAAAGGCCGTCCTGGGCGAGCGGATTCTAGGATGAGGAGGAGGAATACAGCGTCTTCTGCTCTCCATGTGTGGGCTTGTAGCGGACCCGGCCGAGGGTCCCTGTCTTCCCTCTCTCCTCTCCCGAATCTGTGAGAGTGGGCACACAATGCTTCTGACAGCCCGGAGCCTGAGTCAACTCTGGTGGAACTCTGGAGACCCAGTCCTTCCGCGCCCACACACACCCCTCCGCTATGGCTCACCGCCCTTCTCCCATCCCCCTCGCCCCCAGAAGGCCAGAGCAGAGGAGTCTGGCATCCCGGATAGGCAGGCAGTGCTGGCCAATGAAAGGACGGTCGGTATGCCCCAGCCAATCAGCAGTGAGGGCAGCCGTGTGGGCGGGGCAGTGAGCCGCTGGAGCGCCACCTGGGCCCCATTCGTCCTGGGACAGCGGATGTGAGCGGGACCCGGCGCACCTGGCAGGCAGCCTCTGAGTCTCGTGGCAGCGGGCACCACTTGGAGTGAGCAGCCATGCGTAAGGACAGGCGAGCCCACAAGCAGAACTTGCTGATAGCAGCCTCTCAGCGCCTCCTCGCAGCAGTGGACGGTGAGAAAATGCAGGGACTTCGCCTGTGCTTCGCTGGAGGGCATCGTGGGGTGGGGAGGATGCTCCTCACCCCCAGGCCTGTGGCCCCAAGGACGTGGAGATAGAATGCACGCCCGGGAGCGCCGGCGAGGCAAAGCGCCAGCGAGTGGAAGCCCCGGCTGGAGATGTCCCCGCGGCATGGGGGCGTCCCCGGAGGGGCGATGGCGCGCCGTGAAGTCCAGCACCCCCATCCCCAGCACCCCCGCCGCCACCGGCGGGAGAAGCGGGAAGAGCGGGAAAAGCGCTTCCGGCAACAGCTCCTACAGCTCCAGCAGCAGCTGCAGCGGCTCCAGAAGCAACTGGACCAGCTGCGGGCCGGCGAGTCCACACCAGCCTCTTGCGGACCCCAAAGCTCGAGGGCCGCCCTGCTGGGCCGCAGCAAACCCACCTCCAAGAAGGCGGCTCCGCTCATGGCCAAAGCCCTCCGCGACTACAAGAGGATCAAACACACAATGTGACTGACCTCAGCGCAGAGACCTGCTTAGCCGGGAAAGCCCCAGCAGTCGCAACCCTTCCTTGGAAGGCATCGCGCCTGGCACGCTTCCGCTGCCGCCTCCCAGAGCGGGCCATCCCCAACATGCCTGCATCCAGCCTCGCCCAAGGGCTGGGCACCTAGCCCAGGAGGGTGCTCGCTCCCACCTGCCAACTGGTGGGGACACCTTCCTGGGACACCACACGGGCTTGCAGGACGCTCCTGCAGAGAGCCCACCCAAGGAATTCACGGAAAGAGCTGGCACTTCCGCCCCGCCCCCACCACTCTCACACTGAACAGCTGTCCCGCACTGAGCTGCCAGCGGGGGACCGTTCAAAATACCCCTCCCCGTGCCGCTTTCCTGCTGCACGCACAAATGCCCCTGAAATCCTCCCCGCCCTCACCCTTCCTTTCCCCGACCTGCAGTGCCCCCAGTCCCGATCCTTCGGTGATTTTCCTGCCCCACCCACCCCGAAACACAGCTGCCGTGAACCAACCTCTTGCCCACTTCCAAAATGACCCCTCCATCCGCCTGCAGTGCTCTCTCTCTCTCTCTCTCTCTCTCTCTCTCTTCTCTCAAAGCGCAACTCACATTGGTTACCTGGGTTGCTGCCCACCCGCCATTGCCCTGAATTCTTCCTGGCAATTGGATGGCAACACCCTTGCCACACTTCCCCCTCCCACCTGACTGATTGGCCGAGGTTTGCACGTCATCCTGCTCTCCTGTGTCCTGGAGAGAGGTTCCGACCCTGTGGAAAGGGAAGGATTGGCAGGGCACTTTTCCTTCTGGGTAGACGATCCTGAGCTGAGAGGAAAGGAGCGGATGATCCTGAGGGGAAAGGGGGAGCTGGAGGGGCCCTGGCACCTGCGTTGACCAGAAACCCCTCCCTGACCATGGAGATATCCTCCTGCTAGCTCCAGCCACCTGGCAGCCCGTGGCGATAAAGTGGAGGTCAAGGTGCCAAGTGGGCACGCACCCCCATCAAGTCCTGCTCCGTGAGCAGAAGATGGGAGAGGCGGAGGAGAGATGGAAAAGAAGGAGGGGGCAAGACTCTACGGACTTCCTATAGAGGTAGGGATGGAGGGGGTGGGAGGGAGGCTGGGGAGGCAGGACAGGAGGAGAAGGAAGCTTAAGGCAGACAGCAAAGAGGAAGGGTGCCTGGAACGCAGTAAACACAGGACTTGGGACGGCACTCTTTCCTGCACTTAGCTCCCTAGGGTGCTGTGATCCACAAGCGGCGGCTCCCAAAACTCTCTGCACCCTGGGCTCCAGGCACTGGTCTCCTGCGACCTGAACCCTGGTTTGGCACCGTTCCCTGAGATGGCCTGATCCTCCGTACCGCAAGAGGGCTCCCACGTGACACTCCTGCACATCACCCAAGCAACAAATGTCCATGGGACCCCCGTGTGGGGGCACTCAACTTTCATTCCACTGGGTTGGGAAGGAAGGCTGGCAGCCAGGTAGTTGCCAGCCAGCCAGCACGAAAGAACACTTCCTGGCCCACGGGCTGCAAGGACCACCACAGCCTTCAGGGAACCCACGCCTGCCCAGGGAAACACAAGAGCCCCAGGGAGAAACAAGAAGCACATTCCCAGAGGATGCGAAGCGAAGCCCAGGAAAGAACGATCAAAATGCCCAAACAAGCACACACACACAAACAAACTCCAAGACGGGAGCAGAAAGAGAGGGACAGATACATACAAGGGATAGAGACGAAGACACAGAGGACTTGAGGGAGAGAGAGAGAGAGAGGGAGAGAGACAGTGAGAGAAACAGAATGTCAACAACGATATCCATACCCCGGGAGAAAGGACCCCGGCTTCATGCAAAGCTGCAAGGCAAATCGCCAGCCATCCCTAAGAGAGGAGGGTGTGTTGTCCACAGGTGTGCATTGTTAAGTGGTATGTGGCTTGGGGGACCCGGGAGTCTCTCTCCTTGCCAAGCCGTCGGGATGTGTGTGGACGTGCTCTGCGGATTCTAGGATGAGGAGGAGGAATACAGCGTCTTCTGCTCTCCATGTGTGGGCTTGTAGCGGACCCGGCCGAGGGTCCCTGTCTTCCCTCTCTCCTCTCCCGAATCTGTGAGAGTGGGCACACAATGCTTCTGACAGCCCGGAGCCTGAGTCAACTCTGGTGGAACTCTGGAGACCCAGTCCTTCCGCGCCCACACACACCCCTCCGCTATGGCTCACCGCCCTTCTCCCATCCCCCTCGCCCCAGAAGGCCAGAGCAGAGGAGTCTGGCATCCCGGATAGGCAGGCAGTGCTGGCCAATGAAAGGACGGTCGGTATGCCCCAGCCAATCAGCAGTGAGGGCAGCCGTGTGGGCGGGGCAGTGAGCCGCTGGAGCGCCACCTGGGCCCCATTCGTCCTGGGACAGCGGATGTGAGCGGGACCCGGCGCACCTGGCAGGCAGCCTCTGAGTCTCGTGGCAGCGGGCACCACTTGGAGTGAGCAGCCATGCGTAAGGACAGGCGAGCCCACAAGCAGAACTTGCTGATAGCAGCCTCTCAGCGCCTCCTCGCAGCAGTGGACGGTGAGAAAATGCAGGGACTTCGCCTGTGCTTCGCCGGAGGGCATCGTGGGGTGGGGAGGATGCTCCTCAGCCCCCAGGCCTGTGGCCCCAAGGACGTGGAGATAGAATGCACGCCCGGGAGCGCCGGCGAGGCAAAGCGCCAGCGAGTGGAAGCCCCGGCTGGAGATGTCCCCGCGGCTGGGGGCGTCCCCGGAGGGGCGATGGCGCGCCGTGAAGTCCAGCACCCCCATCCCCAGCACCCCTGCTCGCCACCTGGCGGGAGAAGCGGGAAGAGCGGGAAAAGCGCTTCCGGCAACAGCTCCTACAGCTCCAGCAGCAGCTGCAGCGGCTCCAGAAGCAACTGGACCAGCTGCGGGCCGGCGAGTCCACACCAGCCTCTTACGGACACCAAAGCTCGAGGGCCGCCCTGCTGGGCCGCAGCAAACCCACCTCCAAGAAGGCGGCTCCGCTCATGGCCAAAGCCCTCCGCGACTACAAGAGGATCAAACACACAATGTGACTGACCTCAGCGCAGAGACCTGCTTAGCCGGGAAAGCCCCAGCAGTCGCAACCCTTCCTTGGAAGGCATCGCGCCTGGCACGCTTCCGCTGCCGCCTCCCAGAGCGGGCCATCCCCAACATGCCTGCATCCAGCCTCGCCCAAGGGCTAGGCACCTAGCCCAGAAGGGCGCTCGCTCCCACCTGCCAACTGGTGGGGACACCTTCCTGGACACCACACGGGCTGGCAGGACGCTCCTGCAGAGAGCCCACCCAAGTAATTCACCGAAAGAGCTGGCACTTCCGCCCCACCCCCACCACTCTCACCCACACTGAACAGCTGTCCCGCACTGAGCTGCCAGCGGGGGACCGTTCAAAATACCCCTCCCGTGCCGCTTTCCTGCTGCACGCACAAATGCCCCTGAAATCCTCCCCGCCCTCACCCTTCCTTTCCCCGACCTGCAGTGCCCCCAGTCCCGATCCTTCGGTGATTTTCCTGCCCCACCCACCCCGAAACACAGCTGCCGTGAACCAAACTCTTGCCCACTTCCAAAATGACCCCTCCATCCGCCTGCAGTGCTCTCTCTCTCTCTCTCTCTCTCTCTCTCTCTCTCTCTCTCTTTCTCTCAAAGCGCAACTCACATTGGTTACCTGGGTTGCTGCCCACCCGCCATTGCCCTGAATTCTTCCGGGCAATTGGATGGCAACACCCTTGCCACACTTCCCCCTCCCACCTGACTGATTGGCCGAGGTTTGCACGTCATCCTGCTCTCCTGTGTCCTGGAGAGAGGTTCCGACCCTGTGGAAAGGGAAGGATTGGCAGGGCACTTTTCCTTCTGGGTAGACGATCCTGAGCTGAGAGGAAAGGAGCGGATGATCCTGAGGGGAAAGGGGAGCTGGAGGGGCCCTGGCACCTGCATTGACCAGAAACCCCTCCTTGACCATGGAGATATCCTCCTGCTAGCTCCAGCCACCTGGCAGCCCGTGGCGATAAAGTGGAGGTCAAGGTGCCAAGTGGGCACGCACCCCCATCAAGTCCTGCTCCGTGAGCAGAAGTTGGGAGAGGCGGAGGAGAGATGGAAAAGAAGGAGGGGGCCAGACTCTACGGACTTCCTATAGAGGTAGGGATGGAGGGGGTGGGAGGGAGGCTGGGGAGGCAGGACAGGAGGAGAAGGAAGCTTAAGGCAGACAGCACAGAGGAAGAGTGCCTGGAACCCAGTAAACACAGGACGTGGGACGGCACTCTTTCCTGCACTTAGCTCCCTAGGGTGCTGTGATCCACAAGCGGCGGCTCCCAAAACTCTCTGCACCCTGGGCTCCAGGTACTGGTCTCCTGCGACCTGAACCCTGGTTTGGCACCGTTCCCTGAGATGGCCTGCTACTCCGTACCGCAAGAGGGCTCCACGTGACACTCCTGCACATCACCCAAGCAACAAATGTCCATGGGATCCCCGTGTGGGGGCACTCAACTTTCATTCCACTGGGTTGGGAAGGAGGCTGGCAGCCAGGTAGTTGCCAGCCAGCCAGCACGAAAGAACACTTCCTGGCCCACGGGCTGCAAAGGACCACCACAGCCTTCAGGGAACCCACGCCTGCCCAGGGAAACACAAGAGCCCCAGGGAGAAACAAGAAGCACATTCCCAGAGGATGCGAAGCGAAGCCAGGAAAGAACGATCAAAATGCCCAAACAGGCACACACACACAAACAAACTCCAAGACGGGAGCAGAAAGAGAGGGACAGATACATACAAGGGATAGAGACGAAGACACAGAGGACTTGAGGGAGAGAGAGAGAGAGGGAGAGAGACAGTGAGAGAAACAGAATGTCAACAACGATATCCATACCCCGGGAGAAAGGACCCCGGCTTCATGCAAAGCTGCAAGGCAAATCGCCAGCCATCCCTAAGAGAGGAGGGTGTGTTGTCCACAGGTGTGCATTGTTAAGTGGTATGTGGCTTGGGGGACCCGGGAGTCTCTCTCCTTGCCAAGCCGTCGGGATGTGTGTGGACGTGCTCTGCGATGAGAAGCAGAGAAGAAAGGCCGTCCTGGGCGAGCGGATTCTAGGATGAGGAGGAGGAATACAGCGTCTTCTGCTCTCCATGTGTGGGCTTGTAGCGGACCCGGCCGAGGGTCCCTGTCTTCCCTCTCTCCTCTCCCGAATCTGTGAGAGTGGGCACACAATGCTTCTGAGAGCCCGGAGCCTGAGTCAACTCTGGTGGAACTCTGGAGACCCAGTCCTTCCGCGCTATGGCTCACCGCCCTTCTCCCATCCCGCTCGCCCCCAGAAGGCGAGAGCAGAGGAGTCTGGCATCCCGGATAGGCAGGCAGTGCTGGCCAATGAAAGGAGGGTCGGTATGCCCCAGCCAATCAGCAGTGAGGGCAGCCGTGTGGGCGGGGCAGTGAGCCGCTGGAGCGCCACCTGGGCCCCATTCGTCCTGGGACAGCGGATGTGAGCGGGACCCGGTGCACCTGGTAGGCAGCCTCTGAGTCTAGTGGCAGCGGGCACCACTTGGAGTGAGCAGCCATGCGTAAGGACAGGCGAGCCCACAAGCAGAACTTGCTGATAGCAGCCTCTCAGCGCCTCCTCGCAGCAGTGGACGGTGAGAAAATGCAGGGACTTCGCCTGTGCTTCGCTGGAGGGCATCGTGGGGTGGGGAGGATGCTCCTCAGCCCCCAGGCCTGTGGCCCCAAGGACGTGGAGATAGAATGCACGCCCGGGAGCGCCGGCGAGGCAAAGCGCCAGCGAGTGGAAGCCCCGGCTGGAGATGTCCCCGCGGCAGGGGGCGTCCCCGGAGGGGCGATGGCGCGCCGTGAAGTCCAGCACCCCCATCCCCAGCACCCCCGCCGCCACCGGCGGGAGAAGCGGGAAGAGCGGGAAAAGCGCTTCCGGCAACAGCTCCTACAGCTCCAGCAGCAGCTGCAGCGGCTCCAGAAGCAACTGGACCAGCTGCGGGCCGGCGAGTCCACACCAGCCTCTTGCGGACCCCAAAGCTCGAGGGCCGCCCTGCTGGGCCGCAGCAAACCCACCTCCAAGAAGGCGGCTCCGCTCATGGCCAAAGCCCTCCGCGACTACAAGAGGATCAAACACACAATGTGACTGACCTCAGCGCAGAGACCTGCTTAGCCGGGAAAGCCCCAGCAGTCGCAACCCTTCCTTGGAAGGCATCGCGCCTGGCACGCTTCCGCTGCCGCCTCCCAGAGCGGGCCATCCCCAACATGCCTGCATCCAGCCTCGCCCAAGGGCTGGGCACCTAGCCCAGGAGGGTGCTCGCTCCCACCTGCCAACTGGTGGGGACACCTTCCTGGGACACCACACGGGCTTGCAGGACGCTCCTGCAGAGAGCCCACCCAAGGAATTCACGGAAAGAGCTGGCACTTCCGCCCCGCCCCCACCACTCTCACACTGAACAGCTGTCCCGCACTGAGCTGCCAGCGGGGGACCCCACCCACTCCCCCACCCCCCCCACCTCCCCCCCCCCCCCCCCCCACCCCCACCCCCCCCCCCTCACCCTTCCTTTCCCCGACCTGCAGTGCCCCCAGTCCCGATCCTTCGGTGATTTTCCCCCCACCCACCCCGAAACACAGCTGCCGTGAACCAACCTCTTGCCCACTTCCAAAATGACCCCTCCATCCGCCTGCAGCTCTCTCTCTCTCTCTCTCTCTCTCTCTCTCTCTCTTTCTCTCAAAGCTCAACTCACATTGGTTACCTGGGTTGCTGCCCACCCGCCATTGCCCTGAATTCTTCCTGGCAATTGGATGGCAACACCCTTGCCACACTTCCCCCTCCCACCTGACTGATTGGCCGAGGTTTGCACGTCATCCTGCTCTCCTGTGTCCTGGAGAGAGGTTCCGACCCTGTGGAAAGGGAAGGATTGGCAGGGCACTTTTCCTTCTGGGTAGACGATCCTGAGCTGAGAGGAAAGGAGCGGATGATCCTGAGGGGAAAGGGGGAGCTGGAGGGGCCCTGGCACCTGCGTTGACCAGAAACCCCTCCCTGACCATGGAGATATCCTCCTGCTAGCTCCAGCCACCTGGCAGCCCGTGGCGATAAAGTGGAGGTCAAGGTGCCAAGTGGGCACGCACCCCCATCAAGTCCTGCTCCGTGAGCAGAAGATGGGAGAGGCGGAGGAGAGATGGAAAAGAAGGAGGGGGCAAGACTCTACGGACTTCCTATAGAGGTAGGGATGGAGGGGGTGGGAGGGAGGCTGGGGAGGCAGGACAGGAGGAGAAGGAAGCTTAAGGCAGACAGCAAAGAGGAAGGGTGCCTGGAACGCGCAGTAAACACAGGACTTGGGACGGCACTCTTTCCTGCACTTAGCTCCCTAGGGTGCTGTGATCCACAAGCGGCGGCTCCCAAAACTCTCTGCACCCTGGGCTCCAGGCACTGGTCTCCTGCGACCTGAACCCTGGTTTGGCACCGTTCCCTGAGATGGCCTGATCCTCCGTACCGCAAGAGGGCTCCCACGTGACACTCCTGCACATCACCCAAGCAACAAATGTCCATGGGACCCCCGTGTGGGGGCACTCAACTTTCATTCCACTGGGTTGGGAAGGAAGGCTGGCAGCCAGGTAGTTGCCAAAGGGGGCCAAGCAAACCCCCATCAAGTCCTGCCCGTGAGCAGAAGATGGAGAGGCGGAGGAGAGATGGAAAAGAAGGAGGGGCAAGACTCTACGGACTTCCTATAGAGGTAGGATGGAGTGGGGGGTGGGAGGGAGGCTGGGGAGGCAGGGACAGGAGGAAAGGAAGCTTAAGCAGACAGCAAAGAGAAGGTGCCTGGAACCAGTAAACACAGGACTTGGGACGGCACTCTTTCCTGCACTAGCTCCCTAGGTGCTGTGATCCACAAGCGGCGGCTCCCAAAACTCTCTGCACCCGGGCTCCAGGCACTGGTCTCCTGCGACCTGAACCCTGGTTTGGCACAGTTCCCTGAGATGGCCTGCCCTCCGTACCGCAAGAGGGCTCCCACGTGACACTCCTGCACATCACCCAAGCAACAAATGTCCATGGGACCCCGTGGGGGCACTCAACTTTCATTCCACTGGGTTGGGAAGGAAGGCTGGCAGCCAGGTAGTTGCCAGCCAGCCAGCACGAAAGAACACTTCCTGGCCCACGGGCGCAAGGACCAACACACAGCCTTCAGGGAACCCACGCCTGCCCAGGGAAACACAAGAGCCCAGGAGAAACAAGAAGCACATTCCCAGAGGATGCGAAGAGAAGCCCAGGAAAGAACGATCAAAATGCCCAAACAGGCACACACACACAAACAAACTCCAAGACGGGAGCAGAAAGAGAGGGACAGATACATACAAGGGATAGAGACGAAGACACAGAGGACTGGAGGGAGAGAGAGAGAGAGAGGGAGAGACAGTGAGAGAAACAGAATGTCAACAACGATATCCATACCCCGGGAGAAAGGACCCCGGCTTCATGCAAAGCTGCAAGGCAAAGCCAGCCATCCCTAAGAGAGGAGGGTGTGTTGTCCACAGGTGTGCAGTTAAGTGGTATGGGCTTGGGGGACCCGGGGCGCTCTCTCCTTGCCAAGCCGTCGGATGTGTGTGGACGTGCTCTCGATGAGAAGCAGAGAAGAAAGGCCGTCCTGGGCGAGCGGATTCTGGATGAGGAGGAGGAATACAGCGTCTTCTGCTCTCCATGTGTGGGCTTGTAGCGGACCCGGCCGAGGGTCCCTGTCTTCCCTCTCTCCTCTCCCGAATCTGTGAGAGTGGGCACACAATGCTCTGACAGCCCGGAGCCTGAGTCAACCTGGTGGAACTCTGGAGACCCAGTCCTTCCGCGCCCAACACACCCTCCGCTATGGCTCACCCGCCCTTCTCCCCACCCCCTCGCCCCCCAGAAGGCCAGAGCAGAGGAGTCTGGCATCCCGGATAGGCAGGCAGTGCTGGCCAATGAAAGGACGGTCGGTATGCCCCAGCCAATCAGCAGTGAGGGCAGCCGTGTGGGCGGGGCAGTGAGCCGCTGGAGGCCACCTGGGCCCCATTCGTCCGGGACAGCGGATGTGAGCGGGACCCGGCACCTGGCAGGCAGCCTCTGAGTCTCGTGGCAGCGGGCACCACTTGGAGTGAGCAGCCATGCGTAAGGACAGGCGAGCCCACAAGCAGAACTTGCTGATAGCAGCCTCTCAGCGCCTCCTCGCAGCAGTGGACGGTGAGAAAATGCGGGACTTCGCCTGTGCTTCGCGAGGGCATGTGGGGTGGGGAGGATGCTCCTCAGCCCCCAGGCCTGTGGCCCCAAGACGTGGAGATAGAATGCACGCCCGGGAGCGCCGGCGAGGCAAAGCGCCAGCGAGTGGAAGCCCCGGCTGGAGATGTCCCCGCGGCAGGGGGCGTCCCCGGAGGGCGATGGCGCGCCGTGAAGTCCAGCACCCCCATCCCCAGCACCCCCCCCGCCCGCACCGGCGGGAGAAGCGGGAAGAGCGGAAAAGCGCTTCCGGCAACAGCTCCTAAGCTCCAGCAGCAGCTGCAGCGGCTCCAGAAGCACACTGGACCAGCTGCGGGCCGGCGAGTCCACCCAGCCTCTTGCGGACCCCAAAGCTCGAGGGCCGCCCTGCTGGCCGCAGCAAACCCACCTCCAAGAAGCGGCTCCGCTCATGGCCAAAGCCCTCCGCGACTACAAGAGGATCAAACAACAATGTGACTGACCTCAGCGCAGAGACCTGCTTAGCCGGGAAAGCCCCAGCAGTCGCAACCCTTCCTTGGAAGGCATCGCGCCTGGCACGCTTCCGCTGCCGCCTCCCAGAGCGGGCCATCCCCAACATGCCTGCATCCAGCCTCGCCCAAGGGCTGGGCACCTAGCCCAGGAGGG
This sequence comes from Typhlomys cinereus, assembly GCA_023101885.1. NCBI lineage: Eukaryota > Metazoa > Chordata > Mammalia > Rodentia > Platacanthomyidae > Typhlomys > Typhlomys cinereus. Next base: position 1,675,331 of record JALPQD010000454.1, read on the forward strand.
TGCTCGCTCCCACCTGCCAACTGGTGGGGACACCTTCCTGGGACACCCACACGGGCTTGCAGGACGCTCCTGCAGAGAGCCCACCCAAGGAATTCACGAAAGAGCTGGCACTTCCGCCCCGCCCCCACCACTCTCACACTGAACAGCTGTCCCGCACTGAGCTGCCAGCGGGGGACCGTTCAAAATACCCCTCCCCGTGCCGTCCGTTTCCTGCTGCACGCACAAATGCCCCTGAAATCCTCCCCCGCCCTCACCCTTCCTTTCCCCACTGCAGTGCCCCCAGTCCCGATCCTTCGGTGATTTCCTGCCCCCCACCCCCGAAACACAGCTGCCGTGAACCAACCTCTTGCCCACTTCCAAAATGACCCCTCCCACCTGCACGCTCTCTCTCCTCTCTCTCTTCTCTCTCTCTCTCCTCTCCTCTCTCTCTTTCTCTCAAAGCTCAACTCACATTGGTTACCTGGTTGCTGCCCACCCGCCATTGCCCTGAATCTTTCCTGGCAATTGGATGGCAACACCCTTGCACACTTCCCCCTCCCACCTGACTGATTGGCCGAGGTTTGCACGTCATCCTGCTCTCCTGTGTCCTGGAGAGAGGTTCCGACCCTGTGGAAAGGGAAATTGGCAGGGCACTTTTCCTTCTGGGTAGACGATCCTGAGCTGAGAGGAAAGGAGCGGATGATCCTGAGGGGAAAGGGGGAGCTGGAGGGGCCCTGGCACCTGCGTTGACCAGAAACCCCTCCCTGCCATGGAGATATCCTCCTGCTAGCTCCAGCCACCTGGCAGCCCGTGGCGATAAAGTGGAGGTCAAGGTGCCAAGTGGGCACGCACCCCCTCAAGTCCTGCTCCGTGAGCAGAAGATGGGAGAGCGGAGGAAGATGGAAAAGAAGGAGGGGCAAGACTCTACGGACTTCCTATGAGGTAGGGATGGAGGGGTGTGGAGGGAGGCTGGGGAGGCAGGACAGGAGGAGAAGGAAGCTTAAGGCAGACAGCAAAGAGGAAGGGCCTGAGACGCAGTAAACACAGGACTTGGGACGGCACTCTTTCCTGCACTTAGCTCCCTAGGTGGCTGTGATCCACAAGCGGCGGCTCCCAAAACTCTCTGCACCCTGGGCTCCCACTGTCTCTCCTGCGACCTGAACCCTGGTTTGGCACCGTTCCCTGAGGCCGATCTTCCCTACCCAGAGCCCCACGTGACACTCCTGCACATCACCCAAGCAACAAATGTCCATGGGACCCCCGTGTGGGGCACTCAACTTTCATTCCACTGGTTTGGGAAGGAAGGCTGGCAGCCAGGTAGTTGCCAGCCAGCCAGCACGAAAGAACATTCCTGGCCCACGGGCTGCAAGGACACCACAGCCTTCAGGGAACCCAGCCCCCAGGGAAACACAAGAGCCCCAGGGAGAACAAGAAGCACATTCCCAGAGGATGCGAAGAGAAGCCCAGGAAAGAACGATCAAAATGCCCAAACGGCACACACACACAAACAAACTCCAAGACGGGAGCAGAAAGAGAGGGACAGATACATACAAGGGATAGAGACGAAGACACAGAGGACTTGAGGGAGAGAGAGAGAGAGAGGGAGAGAGACAGTGAGAGAAACAGAATGTCAACAACGATATCCATACCCCGGGAGAAAGGACCCCGGCTTCATGCAAAGCTGCAAGGCAAATCGCCAGCCATCCCTAAGAGGAGGGTGTGTTGTCCACAGTGTGTGCATTGTTAAGTGGTATGTGGCTTGGGGGACCCGGGAGTCTCTCTCCTTGCCAAGCCGTCGGGATGTGTGTGGACGTGCTCTGCGATGAGAAGCAGAGAAGAAGGGCCTTCCTGGGCGAGCGGATTCTAGGATGAGGAGGAGGAATACAGCGTCTTCTGCTCTCCATGTGGGGCTTGTAGCGGACCCGGCCGAGGGTCCCTGTCTTCCCTCTCTCCTCTCCCGAATCTGTGAGAGTGGGCACACAATGCTTCTGACAGCCCGGAGCCTGAGTCAACTCTGGTGGAACTGGAGACCCAGTCCTTCCGCGCCCACACACACCCCTCCGCTATGGCTCACCGCCCTTCTCCCATCCCCCTCGCCCCCAGAAGGCCAGAGCAGAGGAGTCGGCATCCCGGATAGGCAGGCAGTGCTGGCCAATGAAAGGACGGTCGGTATGCCCAGCCAACATCAGCAGTGAGGGCAGCCGTGTGGGCGGGGCAGTGAGCCGCTGGAGCGCCACCTGGGCCCCATTCGTCCTGGGACAGCGGATGTGAGCGGGACCCGGCGCACCTGGCAGGCAGCCTCTGAGTCTCGTGGCAGCGGGCACCACTTGGAGTGAGCAGCCATGCGTAAGGACAGGCGAGCCCACACAAGCTTTGCTGATAGCAGCCTCTCAGCGCCTCCTCGCAGCAGTGGACGGTGAGAAAATGCAGGGCTCGCCTGTGCTTCGCGAGGGCATCGTGGGTGGGGAGGATGCTCCTCAGCCCCCAGCCTGTGGCCCCAAGGACGTGGAGATAGAATGCACGCCCGGGAGCGCCGGCGAGGCAAAGCGCCAGCGAGTGGAAGCCCCGGCTGGAGATGTCCCGCGGCGGGGGCGTCCCCGGAGGGGCGATGCGCGCCGTGAAGTCCAGCACCCCCATCCCAGCACCCCCCCCCCGCCCCACCGGCGGGAGAAGCGGGAAGAGGCGGGAAAAGCGCTTCCGGCAACAGCTCCTACAGCTCCAGCAGCAGCTGCAGCGGCTCCAGAAGCAACTGGACCAGCTGCGGGCCGGCGAGTCCACACCAGCCTCTTGCGGACCCCAAAGCTCGAGGGCCGCCCTGCTGGGCCGCAGCAAACCCACCTCCAAGAAGGGGGCTCCGCTCATGGCCAAAGCCCTCCGCGACTACAAGAGGATCAAACACACAATGTGACTGACCTCAGCGCAGAGACCTGCTTAGGCGGGAAAGCCCCAGCAGTCGCAACCCTTCCTTGGAAGGCATCGCGCCTGGCACACTCCCGCTGCCGCCTCCCAGAGCGGGCCATCCCCAACATGCCTGCATCCAGCCTCGCCCAAGGGCTGGGCACCTAGCCCAGGAGGGTGCTCGCTCCCACCTGCCAACTGGTGGGGACACCTTCCTGGGACACCACACGGGCTTGCAGGACGCTCCTGCAGAGAGCCCACCACCAAGGAATTCACGGAAAGAGCTGGCACTTCCGCCCCGCCCCCACCACTCTCACACTGAACAGCTGTCCCGCACTGAGCTGCCACGGGGACCGTTAAAATACCCCTCCGTGCCGCTTTCCTGCTGCACGCACAAATGCCCTGAAATCCTCCCCGCCCTCACCCTTCTTTCCCCGACCTCGCACCCCCAGTCCCGATCCTTCGGTGATTTCCTGCCCCACCCACCCACCCGAAACACAGCTGCCGTGAACCAACCTCTTGCCCACTTCCAAAATGACCCCTCCATCCGCCGCAGCCTCTCTCTCTCTCTCTCTCTCTCTCTCTCTCCTCTCTCTCTCTTCTTTCTCCCAAAGCTCAACTCACATTGTTACCTGGGTTGCTGCCCACCCGCCATTGCCCTGAATTCTTCTGGCAATTGGATGGCAACACCCTTGCCACACTTCCCCCCCTCCCACCTGACTGATTGGCCGAGGTTTGCACGTCATCCTGCTCTCCTTGTCCTGGAGAGATTCCGACCCTGTGGAAAGGGAAGATTGGAGGGCACTTTCCTTCTGGTAGACGATCCTGAGCTGAGAGGAAAGGAGCGGATGATCCTGAGGGGAAAGGGGAGCTGGAGGGGCCCTGGCACCTGCGTTGACAGAAACCCCTCCCTGACCAGGAGATATCCTCCTGCTAGCTCCAGCCACCTGGCAGCCCGTGGCGATAAAGTGGAGGTCAAGGTGCCAAGTGGGCACGCACCCCCATCAAGTCCTCCCTGAGCAGAAGATGGGAGAGGCGGAGGAGAGATGGAAAAGAGAGGGGGCAAGACCTACGGACTTCCTATAAGGTAGGAGGGAGGGGGTGGGAGGGAGGCTGGGGAGCAACAGGAGGAGAAGGAAGCTTAAGGCAGACAGCAAAGAGGAAGGGTGCCTGGAACGCAGTAACCAGACGGACTTGAGGCACTCTTTCCTGCACTTAGCTCCCTAGGGTGCTGTGATCCACAAGCGGCGGCTCCCAAAACCTCTGCACCCGGGCTCCAGGCACTGGTCTCCTGCGACCTGAACCCTGGTTTGGCACCGTTCCCTGAGATGGCCTGTCCTCCGTACCGCAAGAGGGCTCCACGTGACACTCTGCACATCACACCAAGCAACAAATGTCCATGGGACCCCCGTGGGGGGGCACTCAACTTTCATTCCACTGGGTTGGGAAGGAAGGCTGGCAGCCAGGTAGTTGCCAGCCAGCCAGCACGAAAGAACACTTCCTGGCCCACGGGCTGCAAGGACCACACAAGCCTTCAGGGAACCCACGCCTGCCCAGGGAAACACAAGAGCCCCAGGAGAAAACAAGAAGCACATTCCCAGAGATGCGAAGAGAAGCCCAGGAAAGAACGATCAAAATGCCCAAACAGGCACACACACACAACAAACTCCAAGACGGGAGCAGAAAGAGAGGGACAGATACATACAAGGGATGAGAACGAAGACACAGAGGACTTGAGGAGAGAGAGAGAGAGAGGAGAGAGACAGTGAGAGAAACAGAATGTCAACAACGATATCCATACCCCGGGAGAAAGACCCCGCTTCATGCAAAGCTGCAAGGCAAATCGCCAGCCATCCCTAAGAGGGGAGGGTGTGTTGTCCACAGTGTGCATGTTTAAGTGTGTATGTGGCTTGGGGGACCCGGGGGTCTCTCTCCTTGCCAAGCCGTCGGATGTGTGGACGTGCTCTGCGATGAGAAGCAGAGAAGAAAGGCCGTCCTGGGCGACGGATCTAGGATGAGGAGGAGGAATACAGCGTCTTCTGCTCTCCATGGTGGGCTTGTAGCGGACCCGGCCGAGGTCCCGTCTTCCCTCTCTCCTCTCCCGAATCTGTGAGAGTGGGCACACAATGCTTCTGACAGCCGGAGCCGTGAGTCAACTCTGGGGAACTCTGGAGACCCAGTCCTTCCGCGCCCACACACACCCTCCGCTATGCTCACCGCCCTCCTCCCATCCCCCTCGCCCCCAGAAGGCCAGAGCAGAGGAGTCTGGCATCCCGGATAGGCAGGCATGTGCTGGCCAATGAAAGGACGGTCGGTATGCCCCAGCCAATCAGCAGTGAGGGCAGCCGTGTGGGCGGGGCAGTGAGCCGCTGGAGGCCACCTGGGCCCCATTCGTCCTGGGACAGCGGATTGTGAGCGGGACCGGCGCACCTGGCAGGCAGCCTCTGAGTCTGTGGCAGCGGGCACCACTTGGAGTGAGCAGCCATGCGAAGGACAGGCGAGCCCACAAGCAGAACTGCTGATAGCAGCCTCTCAGCGCCTCCTCGCAGCATGGACGGTGAGAAAATCAGGGACTTCGCCTGTGCTTCGCGGAGGGCATCGTGGGGTGGGGAGATGCTCCTCACCCCCAGGCCTGTGGCCCCAAGGACGTGGAGAAGAATGCACGCCCGGGAGCGCCGGCGAGGCAAAGCGCCAGCGAGTGGAAGCCGCTGGAGATGTCCCCGCGGCAGGGGCGTCCCCGGAGGGCGAGGGCGCGCCGTGAAGTCCAGCACCCCCATCCCCAGCACCCCGCCGCCACGCGGAAGAAGCGGGAAGAGCGGGAAAAAGCTTCCGGCAACAGCCCTACAGCTCCAGCAGCAGCTGCAGCGGCTCCAGAAGCAACTGGACCACTGCGGGCCGGCGAGTCCACACCACGCCCTTGCGGACCCCAAAGCTCGAGGGCCGCCCTGCTGGGCCGCAGCAAACCCACCCCAAGAAGGCGGCTCCGCTCATGGCCAAAGCCCTCCGCGACTACAAGAGGATCAAACACACAATGTGACTGACCTCACGCAGAGACCTGCTTAGCCGGAAAAGCCCCAGCAGTCGAAAACCCTTCCTTGGAAGGCATCGCGCCTGGCACGCTTCCGCTGCCGCCTCCCAGAGCGGGCCATCCCCAACATGCCCATCCAGCCTCGCCCAAGGGCTGGGCACCTAGCCCAGGAGGGTGCTCGCTCCACCCTGCCAATGGTGGGGACACCTTCCTGGAACACCACACGGGCTTGCAGGAGCTCTGCAGAAGCCCACCAAGGATTCACGGAAAGAGCTGGCACTTCCGCCCCGCCCCCACCACTCTCACACTGAACAGCTGTCCCGCACTGAGCTGCCAGCGGGGCCGTTCAAAATACCCCTCCCCGTGCGCTTTCCTGCTGCACGCACAAATGCCCCTGAAATCCTCCCCGCCCACCCTTCCTTTCCCCGACCTGCAGTGCCCCCATTCCGACCTTCGGTGATTTTCCTGCCCCACCCCCCCGAAACAAAGCTGCCGTGAACCAACCTCTTGCCCACTTCAAAAATGACCCTCCTCCGCCCCGCAGCGCTCTCTCTCTCTCTCCTCTCTCTCTCTCTCTCTCTCTCTCTCTCTTTTCTCTCAAAGTCAACTCACATTGGTTACCTGGGTTGCTGCCCACCCGCCATTGCCCTGATTCTTCCTGGCAATTGGATGGCAACACCCTTGCACAACTTCCCCCCTCCCACCTGACTGATTGGCCGAGGTTTGCACGTCACCTGCCTCCTGTGTCCTGGAGAGAGTTCCGACCTGTGGAAAGGGAAGATTGGAGGGCACTTTTCCTTCTGGGTAGACAATCCTGAGCGTGAGAGAAAGGAGCGGATGATCCTGAGGGGAAAGGGGGAGCTGGAGGGGCCCTGGCACCTGCTTTGACCAGAAACCCCTCCCTGCCATGGAGATATCCTCCTGCTAGCTCCAGCCACCTGGCAGCCCTTGGCGAATAAGTGGAGGTCAAGGTGCCAAGTGGGCACGCACCCCCATAAGTCCTGCTCCGTGAGCAGAAGATGGGAGAGGCGAGGAGAGATGGAAAAGAAGGAGGGGCAAGACTCTACGGACTTCCTAAGAGGTAGGGATGGAGGGGGTGGGAGGGAGCTGGGGAGAGGACAGGAGGAGAAGGAAGCTTAAGGCAGCAAAGGAAGGTGCCTGGAACGCAGTAAACACAGACTGGGACGGCACTCTTTCCTGCACTTAGCTCCCTAGTGCTGTGATCCACAAGGGCGGCTCCCAAAACTCCTGCACCCTGGGCTCCAGGCACTGGTCTCCTGCGACCTGAACCCTGTTTTGGCACCGTTCCGTAGTGCCTGATCTTCCGTACCCAAGAGTGTCCCACTGCACTCCTGCACATCACCCAAGCAAACAAATGTCCATGGGCCCCCCGTGTGGGGGCACTCAACTTTCATTCCACTGGGTTGGGAAGGAAGGCTGGAGCCAGGTAGTTGCCAGCCAGCCAGCACGAAAGAACACTTCCTGGCCCACGGGCTGCAAGGACACCACAGCCTTCAGGGAACCCAGCCTGCCCAGGGAAACACAAGAGCCCCAGGGAGAAACAAGAAGCACATTCCCAGGGATGCGAAGAGAAGCCCAGGAAAGAACGATCAAAATGCCCAAACAGGCACACACACACAAACAAACTCCAAGACGGGAGCAGAAAGAGAGGGACAGATACATACAAGGGATAGACGAAGACACAGAGGACTTGAGGGAGAGAGAGAGAGAGAGGGAGAGAGACAGTGAGAGAAACAGAATGTCAACAACGATATCCATACCCCGGAGAAAGGACCCCGGCTTCATGAAAGCTGCAAGCAAATCGCCAGCCATCCCTAAGAGAGGAGGGTGTTGTTGTCCACAGGTGTGCATTGTTAAGTGGTATGTGGCTTGGGGGACCCGGGAGTCTCTCTCCTTGCCAAGCCGTCGGGATGTGTGTGGACGTGCTCTGCGATGAGAAGCAGAGAAGAAAGGCCGTCCTGGGGAGCGGATTCTAGATAGGAGGAGGAATACAGCGTCTTCTGCTCTCCATGTGTGGGCTTGTAGCGGACCCGGCCGAGGGTCCCTGTCTTCCCTCTCTCCTCTCCCGAATCTGTGAGAGTGGGCACACAAGCTTCTCTGACAGCCCGGAGCCTGAGTCAACTCGTGTGGAATCTGGAGACCCAGTCCTTCCGCGCCCACACACACCCCTCCGCTATGGCTCACCGCCCTTCTCCCATCCCCCTCGCCCCAGAAGGCCAGAGCAGAGGAGTCTGGCATCCCGGATAGGCAGGCAGTGCTGGCCAATGAAAGACGGTCGGTATGCCCAGCCAATCAGCAGTGAGGGCAGCCGTGTGGCGGGGCTTGAGCCGCTGGAGCGCCACCTGGGCCCCATTCGTCCTGGGACAGCGGATGTGAGCGGACCCGGCGCACCTGGCGAGCAGCCTCTGAGTCTCGTGGCAGCGGGCACCACTTGGAGTGAGCAGCCAGGCGTAAGGACAGGCAGCCCACACAGAACTTGCTGATAGCAGCCTCTCAGCGCCTCCTCGCACAGTGGACGGTGAGAAAATGCAGGGACTTCCCTGTGCTTCGCGGAGGCATCGGGGGGTGGGGAGGATGCTCCTCAGCCCCCAGGCCTGTGGCCCCAAGGACGTGGAGAAGAATGCACGCCCGGGAGCGCCGGCGAGGCAAAGCGCCAGCGAGTGGAAGCCCCGGCTGGAGATGTCCCCGCGGCGGGGGGCGTCCCGGAGGGGCGATGGCGCGCCGTGAAGTCCAGCACCCCCATCCCCAGCACCCCCGCCGCCACCGGCGGGAGAAGCGGGAAGAGCGGGAAAAGCGCTTCCGGCAACAGCTCCTACAGCTCCAGAGCAGCTGCAGCGGCTCCAAAGCAACTGGACCAGCTGCGGGCCGGCGAGTCCACACCAGCCTCTTCGGACCCCAAAGTTCGGAGGCCGCCCTGCTGGGCCGCAGCAAACCCACCTCCAAGAAGGCGGCTCCGCTCATGGCCAAAGCCCTCCGCGACTACAAGAGGATCAAACACACAATGTGACTGACCTCAGCGCAGAACCTGCTTAGGCCGGAAAGCCCCAGCAGTCGCAACCCTTCCTTGGAAGGCATCGCGCCTGGCACGCTTCCGCTGCGCCTCCCAGAGCGGGCCATCCCCAACATGCCCACAGCCTCGCCTCGCCCAAGGGCTGGGCACCTAGCCCAGGAGGGTGCTCGCTCCCACCTGCCAACTGGTGGGGACACTCCTGGGACACCACACGGGCTTGCAGGAGCTCCTGCAGAGAGCCCACCCAAGAATTCACGGAAAGAGCTGGCACTTCCCCCCGCCCCCACCACTCTCACACTGAACACTGTCCCGCACTGAGCTGCCAGCGGGGACCGTTCAAAATACCCCTCCCCGTGCCGCTTTCCTGCTGCACGCACAAATGCCCCTGAAATCCTCCCCGCCCTCTACCCTTCCTTTCCCCGACCTGCAGTGCCCCCAGTCCCGATCCTTCGGTGATTTTCCTGCCCCACCCACCCCGAAACACAGCGCCGTGAACCAACCTCTTGCCCATTCCAAAATGACCTCCATCCGCCTGCAGCGCTCTCTCTCTCTCTCTCTCTCTCTCTCTCTCTCTCTCTCTCTCTCTTTCTCACAAGCTCAACTCACATTGGTTACCTGGTTGCTGCCCACCCGCCATTGCCCTGAATTCTTCCTGGCAATTGGATGGCAACACCCTTGCACACTTCCCCCTCCACCTGACTGATTGGCCGAGGTTTGCACGTCATCCTGCTCTCCTGTGTCCTGGAGAGAGGTTCCGACCCTGTGGAAAGGGAAATTGGCAGGGCACTTTTCCTTCGGGGTAGACGATCCTGAGCTGAGAGAAAGGAGCGGATGACCTGAGGGGAAAGGGGGAGCTGGAGGGGCCTGGCACCTGCGTTGACCAGAAACCCTCCCTGACCATGGAGATATCCTCCTGCTAGCTCCAGCCACCTGGCAGCCCGTGGCGATAAAGTGAGGGTCAAGGTGCCAAGTGGGCACGCACCCCATAAGTCCTGCTCCGGAGCAGAAGATGGGAGAGGCGGAGGAGAGATGGAAAAGAAGGGGGGCAAGACTCTACGGACTTCCTATAGAGGTAGGGATGGAGGGGGTGGGAGGGAGCTGGGGAGCAGGACAGGAGGAGAAGGAAGCTTAAGGCAGACAGCAAAGAGGAAGGGTGCCTGGAACGCAGTAAACACAGGACTTGGGACGGCACTCTTCCTGCACTTAGCCCCTAGGGGGCTGTGATCCACAAGCGGCGGCTCCCAAAACTCTCTGCACCCTGGGCTCCAGGCACGGGTCTCCTGCGACCTGAACCCTGGTTGGGCACCGTTCCCTGAGATGGCCGCCTCCCCGTACCGCAAGAGGGTCCCACGTGACACTCCTGCACATCACCCAAGCAACAAATGTCCATGGGACCCGTGTGGGGGCACCAACTCATTCCACTGGGTTGGGAAGGAGGCTGGAGCCAGGTAGTTGCCAGCCAGCCAGCACGAAAGAACATCCTGGCCCACGGGCTGCAAGGACCACCACAGCCTTCAGGGAACCCAGCCTGCCCAGGGAAACACAAGAGCCCCAGGGAGAAACAAGAAGCACATTCCCAAGGATGCGAAGAGAAGCCCAGGAAAGAACGATCAAAATGCCCAAACAGGCACAACACACACAAACAAACTCCAAGACGGGAGCAGAAAGGAGAGGCCAGTACATACAGATAGAGACGAAGACACAGAGGACTGGAGGAGAGAGAGAAAGAGAAGGGAGAGAGACAGTGAGAGAACAAGAATGTCAACAACGATATCCATACCCCGGGAGAAAGGACCCCGGCTTCATGCAAAGCTGCAAGGCAAATCGCCAGCCATCCCTAAGAGAGGAGGGTGGTTGTCCACAGGGGGGCATTGTTAAGGATGTGGCTTGGGGGACCCGGGAGTCTCTCTCCTTGCCAAGCCGTCGGATGTGTGTGGACGTGCTCTGCGATGAGAAGCAGAGAAGAAAGGCGTCCTGGGGAGCGGATTCTAGGATGAGGAGGAGGAATACAGCGTCTTCTCCTCTCCTGTGTGGGCTTGTAGCGGACCCGGCCGAGGGTCCCTGCTTCCCTCTCTCCTCTCCCGAACTGTGAGAGTGGGCACACAATGCTTCTGACAGCCCGGAGCCTGAGTCAACTCTGGTGGAATCTGGAGACCCAGTCCTCCCGCGCCCACACACACCCCTCCGCATGGCTCACCGCCCTTCTCCCCATCCCCCTCGCCCCCAGAAGGCCAGAGCAGAGGAGTCTGGCATCCCGGATAGGCAGGAAGTGCTGGCCAATGAAAGGACGGTCGGTATGCCCCAGCCAATCAGCAGAGGGCAGCCGTGTGGGGCGGGCAGTGAGCCGCTGGAGCGCCACCTGGGCCCCATTGGTCCTGGGACAGGCGATGTGACGGGACCGGCGCACCTGGCAGGCAGCCTCTGAGTCTCGTGGCAGCGGGCACCACTTGGAGTGAGCAGCCATGCGTAAGGACAGGCGAGCCCACAAGCGAACTTGCTGATAGCAGCCTCTCAGCGCCTCCTCGCAGCAGTGGACGGTGAGAAAATGCAGGGACTTCGCCTGTGCTTCGCGAGGGCATCGTGGGTGGGGAGGATGCTCCTCAGCCCCCCAGGCCTGTGGCCCCAAGGACGTGGAGATAGAATGCACCCCGAGCGCCGGCGAGGCAAAGCGCAGCGAGTGGAAGCCCCGCTGGAGATGTCCCCGCGGCGGGGGCGTCCCGGAGGGGCGATGGCGGCCGTGAAGTCCAGCACCCATCCCCAGCACCCCCGCCGCCCCCGCGGAGAAGCGGGAAACGGGGAAAACGCTTCCGGCAACAGCTCCTACAGCCCAGCAGCACTCAGCGGCTCCAGAAGCAACTGACCAGCTGCGGGCCGAGTCCACACCAGCCTCTTGCGGACCCCAAAGTCGAGGCCGCCCTCTGGGCCGCACAAACCCACCTCCAAGAAGCGGCTCCGCTCATGGCCAAAGCCCTCCCGACTACAAGAGGATCAAACACACACATGTGACTGACCTCAGCGCAGAGACCTGCTTAGCCGAAAGCCCCAGCAGTCGCAACCCTTCCTTGGAAGGCATCGCGCCTGGCACGCTTCCGCTGCCGCCTCCCAGAGCCCCATCCCCAACATGCCTGCATCCAGCCTCGCCAAGGGCTGGGCACCTAGCCCAGGAGGGTCTCGCTCCCACCTCCAACGGGGTGGGGACACCTTCCTGGGACACCACACGGGCTTGCAGGAGCTCTGCAGAGAGCCCACCCAAGGAATTCACGAAAGAGCGGGCACTTCCGCCCCGCCCCCACCACTCTCACACTGAACAGCTGTCCCGCACTGAGCTGCCAGCGGGGACCGTTCAAAATACCCCTCCCGGGCCGCTTTCCTGCTGCACCACAAATGCCCCTGAAATCCTCCCCGCCCTCACCCTTCCTTTCCCGACCTGCAGTGCCCCCAGTCCCGATCCTTCGGTGATTTTCCTGCCCCACCCACCCCGAAACACAGCGGCCTTGAACCACCTCTTGCCATTTTCCAAAATGACCCTCCACCGCCTGCAGCGCTCTCTCTCTCTCTCTCTCTCTCCTCCTCTCTCTCTCTCTTTCTCTGCAAGCTCAACTCATCAAGTCACTTGTTACCTGGTTTGCTGCCCACCCGCCATTGCCCGAGTTCTTCCTGGCATTGAATGGCAACACCCGTGGCACACTTCCACCTCCCACCCACCCTGACTGATGGGCCGAGGTTGCTCACGCGCACGTCAGGTCTCGTCTTCGGTAAACTCTACAGAAAGGGCATCGTGCACTGATCTAATGTGACACTGTGGGACAGTGTCGCGACGCAGTGCAGTGCGGCTGGGTGGACGAGAGGGGGGGGAATGGGAGTCTGCGGTCGGTGCAGAGGGCGAGGGCGTAGGCGAGACTAGGAGGAGAGAAAATGGAGAAGATAGCTCCCTGTCCACAGGTCGGAAACCTATCTCCAGGACACAGGAGAGCAGGATGACGTGCAAACCTCGGCCAATCAGTCAAGGTGGGAGGGGAAGTGTGCCAAGGTGTTGCCATCCAATTGCCAGGAAGAACTCGGGCAATGGCGGGTGGGCAGCAACCCGGTACCAAGGTGAGTGAGCTTGAGAGAAAGATAGAGAGAGAGAGAGAGCGAGAGAGAGAGAGAGATAGCGCTGCAGGAACATCTGTCTTCGTCTCTCTTCCCCGCATCAAAAATCTGTAGCCGATACTGAAGTCCTCGAGCCGATAAATAGGGCATGAACTGAAATGAAAAGGATCGAGACGCCTATGGCGCACTCTCACATATACCTGAGTAGGAAGTCCTGAGACTCGCTACCTGACTAACGAAGATCATCTCCGATTGAATCTCGGTGGTACACTTAGGCCTAGCAGATATTATAATTTTCGCCAACCTGCGCCTTTGCTGGGCTTCTCACTCTCCTCGGCACCCTTCGCACGAGAGTGAGCGACTCCCAAGCACGGCTGCTTGGTAGCCGTACATCTATCAGACGCGCCTCGACAAGGTGCTCGAGCTGACGATCCCGCTGTGGAATCGAAGATCGTCTGCGGTCGAGCGGGGTCCTCTAGCGGCGCTCTAGAGGTCGATCTCACCGTACGTTGCGCCTGAATGAGGATCAATCGACTGGAGTCTACGAGCTATTGTTGCAATCAGTTCGATGCGATGTTGAGGGAAACGAGAGCGACGGTGAGGCGAAGTTGATTCAATGAGGATCGAGCCGCGGTGAGGCGCTCAATTAGAGTATGCGTTGTCGCTCGACAGTATCCCTGCTGCCGGTCGCTGCCCTATCCTTGCTCGACGCTATCCATCGCGGTGGGCCCGATCAGAGCCAGCCTGATTCCGGAGCATCTGCTTATGGCTGAGGAAGTCTGGTGGAGAAGCCGTCGTCTAACAGGAGGAGAGCTAGCGCGCCGCTCTGCTCTCCTGCGAGATGGAAGACGGGAGTGGACAATGGCGTTGTGGGGCGTTCTAGTCATCAGACAATGGCTGCGTCTGCGTCCTCTGTGCGATCCTCATAGCCCACTGCCTATGTCGCATTCGCTGCGCGTGACGCGGACAGGACGGGGAAAGGACGACTGACGGAGGAGGGGGGATAAGAGAGCGGGGGCAAAGGGGTCGGGCAGGAGGGCGGAGAGGGCGGACGAGGGGATGAGAGAAGCCGGACGCTCGGATCGCGGAGCCGGCAGGCCGCAGGAGGACGCGCCACGAGCAGGCGCAGAAGCCTCAGGGCTCAGCCAGGCACGGGGATGCAATGCGAGCAGACTGCATGAGTCGCTGGCCGACGGGGGGGAGAGGCGCCGGGCCAGGGAGGAAGGGGCGAGGGAGAGGGAGGAGAGAGAGGAGGGGGCAGAGGGCAGAGGGAGGAGAGACGGGAAGTCACAGGAGAGGCGGAGAGGCCGACAGGCCGAGAGGACAGGCAGAGGCGCGGAGAGGAGAGAGGGAGCGAGGGCCAGAGCAGAGCAGAGGGGGAGGGGCAGCGACGGAGCGAGAGGCAGCAGAGAGGGGGGGGGGAAGGGCGGAGAAGGGCGACGAGAGAGGGAGCGGAGGCCAGTTTCGACTCGCGCCAGTGAGGACGCCAGCTTCTGAGGGAGAGCGCTCAGGTTTCCAGGGTCGGCGGCAGGAAGTCGGATGGTGCCGTGCGCAGCCTCAGAGCCATCATGGAGGATGCTCGAAGCACTCGTCTCTAGCAGGGCGCGCCGGAGCCGGAGCGAGCCAGATCGCCACGACGTCGCACGAGGGCTTGCATGAGATGCCGCGCGAGCGGCCACGGGCCGACTGCGCGCTGAGAGAGGGATAGCGCCGGGGCGGGCAGCCAGTGATTGCTCTATTGCTGCAGTTCGCAGTGAGAATTATCGATTCGAGAGCCGGGCGACTCTCGGAGCATATATATCGGGCACGAACGGAGGGCACGCGAAGATCAGCTGTGACCCACATTATTGAACTTATGACTTCTGCTAGACTAGCGTTGGCCCCGTCATCTCTGCCCGCTGAGCTGCCGTTGACGTCACGTCTCTATCGGATGTCTTGCGCTGAGCTCCTCCGCGACCGCTCCTCCACGCTAGGTATCCTCCTCGGGACTGCTCCTCAGGTATAGTCTAAGCTGGAGCGAAGAGTAGCGTGAGCGATAGGGGGAGCGGGGCCCCAAGCCTAGTGGAGGATTCAGGGCCGTGGCGCGAGGCGTAGATGGATCGGCTTGGAATGTAGTGTTAGTCGAGCAGGGCAGCCTCAAGGCGGGGAGGCATGAGAAAAGGAAGGAGACGGAAGAGCAGAGGAGTGAATGGAGTGGTCATTGGAATGGGCAAGAGGTTGGTTCACGGCAGCTGTGTTCGGGTGGTGGGGGCAGGAAAATCACCGAAGGATCGGGACTGGGGGCACTGCAGGTCGGGGAAAGGAAGGGGAGGGCGGGGAGATTTCAGGGGCATTTGTGCGTGCAGCGAAAGCGCACGGGGAGGTATTTTGAACGGTCCCCCGCTGGCAGCTCAGTGCGGGACAGCTGTTCAGTGTGGAGAGTGGTGGGGGCGGGGCGAAGTGCCAGCTCTTTCCGTGAATTCCTTGGGTGGCTCTCTGCCAGGAGCGTCCTGCAAGCCCGTGTGGTGTCCCAGGAAGGTGTCCCCACCAGTTGGCAGGTGGGAGCGAGCACGCTCCTGGGCTAGGTGCCCAGCCCTTGGGCGAGGCTGGATGCAGGCATGTTGGGGATGGCCCGCTCTGGGAGGCGGCAGCGGAAGCGTGCCAGGCGCGATGCCTTCCAAGGAAGGGTTGCGACCCTGGGGCTTTCCCGGCTAAGCAGGTCTCTGCGCTGACGTCAGTCACATTGTGTGTTTGATCCTCTTGTAATCGCGGAGGGCTTTGGCCATGAGCGGAGCCGCCTTCTTGGAGGTGGGTTTGCTGCGGCCCAGCAGGGCGGCCCTCGAGCTTTGGGGTCCGCAAGAGGCTGGTGTGGACTCGCCGGCCCGCAGCTGGTCCAGTTGCTTCTGGAGCCGCTGCAGCTGCTGCTGGAGCTGTAGGAGCTGTTGCCGGAAGCGCTTTTCCCGCTCTTCCCGCTTCTCCCGCCGGTGGCGGGCGGGGTGCTGGGGATGGGGTGGGTGCTGGACTTCACGGCGCGCCATCGCCCCTCCGGACGCCCCCGCCGCGGGGACATCTCCAGCCGGGGCTTCCACTCGCTGGCGCTTTGCCTCGCCGGCGCTCCCGGCGTGCATTCTATCTCCACGTCCTTGGGGCCACAGGCCTGGGGGCTGAGGAGCATCCTCCCCACCCCACGATGCCCTCCGCGAAGCACAGGCGAAGTCCCTGCATTTTCTCACCGTCCACTGCTGCGAGGAGGCGCTGAGAGGCTGCTATCAGCAAGTTCTGCTTGTGGCTCGCCTGTCCTTACGCATGGCTGCTCACTCCAAGTGGTGCCCGCTGCCACGAGACTCAGAGGCTGCCTGCCAGGTGCGCCGGTCCCGCCACATCCGCTGTCCCAGGACGAATGGGGCCCAGGTGGCGCTCCAGCGGCTCACTGCCCCGCCCACACGGCTGCCCTCACTGCTGATTGGCTGGGGCAACCGACCGTCCTTTCATTGGCCAGCACTGCCTGCCTATCCGGGATGCCAGACTCCTCTGCTCTGGCCTTCTGGGGGCGAGGGGATGGGAGAAGGGCGGTGAGCCATAGCGGAGGGGTGTGTTGGGCGCGGAAGGACTGGGTCTCCAGATTCCACCAGAGTTGACTCAGGCTCCGGGCTGTCAGAAGCATTGTGTGCCCACTCTCACAGATTCGGGAGAGGAGAGAGGGAAGACAGGGACCCTCGGCCGGGTCCGCTACAAGCCCACACATGGAGAGCGAAGACGCTGTATTCCTCCTCCTCATCCTAGAATCCGCTCGCCCAGGACGGCCTTTCTCTCTGCTTCTCATCGCAGAGCACGTCCACACACATCCCGACGGCTTGGCAAGGAGAGAGACTCCCGGGTCCCCCAAGCCACATACCACTTAACAATGCACACCTGTGGACAACACACCCTCCTCTCTTAGGGATGGCTGGCGATTGCCTTGCAGCTTTGCATAGAGCCGGGGTCCTTTCTCCCGGTATGGATATCGTTGTTGACATTCTGTTTCTCTCACTGTCTCTCTCCCTCTCTCTCTCTCTCTCCCTCAAGTCCTCTGTGTCTTCTCTCTATCCCTGTATGTATCTGTCCCTCTCTTTCTGCTCCCGTCTTGGAGTTTGTTTGTGTGTGTGTGCCTGTTTGGGCATTTTGATCGTTCTTTCCTGGGCTTTCTTCGCATCCTCTGGGAATGTGCTTCTTGTTTCTCCCTGAGGCTCTTGTGTTTCCTGGGCAGGCGTGGGTTCCCTGAAGGCTGTGGTGGTCCTTGCAGCCCGTGGGCCAGGAAGTGTTCTTTCGTGCTGGCTGGCTGGCAACTACCTGGCTGCCAGCCTTCCTTCCCAACCCAGTGGAATGAAAGTTGAGTGCCCCCACACGGGGGTCCCATGGACATTTGTTGCTTGGGTGATGTGCAGGAGTGTCACGTGGGAACACTCTTGCGGTACGGAAGATCAGGCAAACTCAGGGAACGGTGCCAAACCAGGGTTCAGGTCGCAGGAGACCAGTGCCTGGAGCCCAGGGTGCAGAGAGTTTTGGGAGCCGCCGCTTGTGGATCACAGCACCCTAGGGAGCTAAGTGCAGGAAAGAGTGCCGTCCCAAGTCCTGTGTTTACTGCGTTCCAGGCACCCTTCCTCTTTGCTGTCTGCCTTAAGCTTCCCTCTCCTCCTGTCCTGCTCCCCACTCCCTCCCACCCCCTCCATCCCTACCTCTATAGGAAGTCCGTAGAGTCTTGCCCCCTCCTTCTTTTCCATCTCTCCTCCGCTCTCCCATCTTCTGCTCACGGAGCATGACTTGATGGGGGTGCGTGCCCACTTGGCACCTTGACCTCCACTTTATCGCCACGGGCTGCCAGGTGGCTGGAGCTAGCAGGAGGATATCTCCATGGTCAGGGAGGGGTTTCTGGTCAACGCAGGTGCCAGGGCCCCTCCAGCTCCCTCTTTACCCTCAGGATCATCCGCTCCTTTCCTCTCACCTCAGGATCGTCTACCCAGAAGGAAAAGTGCCCTGCCAATCTTCCCTTTCCACAGGGTCGGAACCTCTCTCCAGGACACAGGAGAGCAGGATGACGTGCAAACCTCGGCCAATCAGTCAGGTGGGAGGGGGACGTGTGGCAAGGGTGTTGCCATCCAATTGCCAGGAAGAATTCAGGGCAATGGCGGGTGGGCAGCAACCCAGGTAACCAATGTGAGTTGAGCTTTGAGAGAAGAGAGAGAGAGGAGAGAAGAGAGAGAGAGAGAGAGAGAGCGCTGCAGGCGGATGGGAGGGTCATTTTGAAGTGGGCAAGAGGTTGGTTCACGGCAGCTGTTTGTTCGGGGTGGTGGGGCAGGAAAATCACCGAAGGATCGGGACTGGGGGCACTGCAGGTCGGGGAAAGGAAGGGTGAGGGCGGGGAGGATTTCAGGGGCATTTGTGCGTGCAGCAGGAAAGCGGCACGGGGAGGGGTATTTTGAACGGTCCCCCTGGCAGCTCAGTGCGGGACAGCTGTTCAGTGTGAGAGTGGTGGGGGCGGGCGGAAGTGCCAGCTCTTTCCGTGAATTCCTTGGGGGTGCTCTGCAGGAGCGTCCTGCAAGCCCGTGTGGTGTCCCAGGAAGTGTCCCCACCAGTTGGCAGGTGGGAGCGAGCACCCTCCTGGGCTAGGTGCCCAGCCCTTGGGCGAGGCTGGATGCAGGCATGTTGGGGATGGCCCGCTCTGGGAGGCGGCAGCGGAAGCGTGCCAGGCGCGATGCCTTCCAAGGAAGGGTTGCGACTGCTGGGGCTTTCCCGGCTAAGCAGGTCTCTGCGCTGAGGTCAGTGACATGTGTGTTTGATACTCTTGTAGTCGCGGAGGGCTTTGGCCATGAGCGGAGCCGCCTTCTTGGAGGTGGGTTTGCTGCGGCCCAGCAGGGCGGCCCTCGAGCTTTGGGGTCCGCAAGAGGCTGGTGTGGACTCGCCGGCCCGCAGCTGGTCCAGTTGCTTCTGGAGCCGCTGCAGCTGCTGCTGGAGCTGTAGGAGCTGTTGCCGGAAGCGCTTTTCCCGCTCTTCCCGCTTCTCCCGCCGGTGGCGGCGGGTGCTGGGGATGGGGGTGCTGGACTTCACGGCGCGCCATCGCCCCTCCGGGACGCCCCCTGCCGCGGGGACATCTCCAGCCGGGCTTCCACTCGCTGGCGCTTTGCCTCGCCGGCGCTCCCGGGCGTGCATTCTATCTCCACGTCCTTGGGGCCACAGGCCTGGGGGCTGAGGAGCATCCTCCCCACCCCACGATGCCCTCCGCGAAGCACAGCGAATCCCTGCATTTTCTCACCGTCCACTGTCTGCGAGGAGGCGCTGAGAGGCTGCTATCAGCAAGTTCTGCTTGTGGGCTCGTCTGTCCTTACGCATGGCTGCTCACTCCAAGTGGTGCCCGCTGCCACGAGACTCAGAGGCTGCCTGCCAGGTGCGCCGGGTCCCGCTCACATCCGCTGTCCAGGACGAATGGGGCCCAGGTGGCGCTCCAGCGGCTCACTGCCCCGCCCACACGGCTGCCCTCACTGCTGATTGGCTGGGGCATACCGACCGTCCTTTCATTGGCCAGCATGCCTGCCTATCCGGGATGCCAGACTCCTCTCTCTGGCCTTCTGGGGGCGAGGGGGATGGGAGAAGGGCGGTTGAGCCATAGCGGAGGGTGTGTGTGGGGCGCGGAAGGACTGGGTCTCCAAGTTCCACCAGGTTGACTCAGGTCCGGGCTGTCAGAAGCATTGTGTGCCCACTCCACAGATTCGGGAGAGGAGAGAGGGAAGACAGGGACCCTCGGCCGGTCCGCTACAAGCCCACACATGGAGAGCAGAAGACGCTGTATTCCTCCTCCTCATCCTAGAATCCGCTCGCCCAGGACGGCCTTTCTTCTCTGCTTCTCATCGCAGAGCACGTCCACACACATCCGACGGCTTGGCAAGGAGAGAGTCCCGGGTCCCCCAAGCCACATACCACTTAACAATGCACACCTGTGGACAACACACCCTCCTCTCTTAGGGATGGCTGGCGATTTGCCTTGCAGCTTTGCATGAAGCCGGGGTCCTTTCTCCCGGGGTATGGATATCGTTGTTGACATTCGTTTCTCTCACTGTTCTCTCTCCTCCTCTCTCTCTCTCCCTCAAGTCCTCTGTGTCTTCGTCTCTATCCCTTGTATGTATCTGTCCCTCTCTTTCTGCTCCCGTCTTGGAGTTTGTTTGTGTGTGTGTGCCTGTTTGGGCATTTTGATCGTTCTTTCCTGGGCTTCTCTTCGCATCCTCTGGGAATGTGCTTCTTGTTTCTCCTGGGGCTCTTGTGTTTCCCTGGGCAGGCGTGGGTTCCCTGAAGGCTGTGGTGGTTCCTTGCAGCCCGTGGGCCAGGAAGTGTTCTTTCGTGCTGTCTGGC
>JALPQD010000454.1:1695742-1725271 GCA_023101885.1 Typhlomys cinereus
GTCCACACGATATCCATACCCCGGGAGAAAGGACCCCGCTTCATGCAAAGCTGCAAGGCAAATCGCCAGCCATCCCTAAGAGAGGAGGTGTGTTGTCCACAGGTGTGCATTGTTAAGTGGTATGTGGCTTGGGGGACCCGGGGTCTCTCTCCTTGCCAAGCCGCGGGATGTGTGTGGACGTGCTCTGCGATGAGAAGCAGAGAAGAAAGGCCGTTCTGGGCGAGCGGATTCTAGGATGAGGAGGAGGAATACAGCGTTTTCTGCTCTCATGTGTGGGTTGTAGGGGACCGGCCGAGGGTCCCTGTCTTCCTCTCTCCTTCCCGAATCTGTGAGGTGGGCACACAATGCTTCTGACAGCCCGGAGCCTGAGTCAACTCTGGTGGAACTCTGGAGACCCAGTCCTTCCGCCCCACACACCCCTCCGCTATGGCTCACCGCCCTTCTCCCATCCCCCTCGCCCCCAGAAGGCCAGAGCAGGGAGTCTGGCATCCCGGATAGGCAGGCAGTGCTGGCCAATGAAAGGACGTCGTATGCCCCAGCCAATCAGCAGTGAGGGCAGCCGTGTGGGCGGGGCAGTGAGCCGCTGGAGCGCCACCTGGGCCCCATTCGTCTGGGACAGCGGATGTGAGCGGACCGGCGCACCTGGCAGGCAGCCTCTGGTCTCGTGGCAGCGGCACCACTTGGAGTGAGCAGCCATGCGTAAGGACAGGCGAGCCCACAAGCAGAACTTGCTGATAGCAGCCTCTCAGCGCCTCCTCGCCGCAGTGGACGTGAGAATGCAGGGACTTCGCCTGTGCTTCGCCGGAGGGCATCGTGGGGTGGGGAGGATGCTCCTCAGCCCCCAGGCTGTGGCCCAAGGACGTGGAGATAGAATGCACGCCCGGGAGCGCGGCGAGGCAAAGCGCCAGCGAGTGGGCCCCGGCTGGAGATGTCCCCGCGCAGGGGGCGTCCCCGGAGGGGCGATGGCGCGCCGTGAAGTCCAGCACCCCCCATCCCCAGCACCCCCGCCCCCACCGGGGAGAAGCGGGAAGAGCGGGAAAACGCTTCCGGCAACAGCTCCTACAGCTCCAGCAGCAGCTGCAGCGGCTCCAAGCAACTGGACCCGCTGCGGCCGGCGGTCCACACCAGCCTCTTGCGGACCCCAAAGCTCGAGGGCCGCCCTGCTGGGCCGCAGCAAACCCACCTCCAAGAAGGCGGTCCGCTCATGGCCAAGCCCTCCGACTACAGAGGATCAAACACACAATGTGACTGACCTCAGCGCAGAGACCTGCTTAGCCGGGAAAGCCCCAGCAGTCGCAACCCTTCCTTGGAAGGCATCGCGCTGGCACCTTCCGCTCCGCCTCCCAGAGCGGGCCATCCCCAACATGCCTGCATCCAGCCTCGCCCAAGGGCTGGGCACCTACCAGGAGGGTGCTCGCTCCCACCTGCCAACTGGTGGGGACACCTTCCTGGGACACCACGGGCTTGCAGGACGCTCCTGCAGAGCCCACCCAAGGAATTCACGGAAAGAGCTGGCACTTCCGCCCGCCCCCACCACTCTCACACTGAACAGCTGTCCCGCACTGAGCTGCCAGCGGGGGCCGTTCAAAATACCCTCCCCGTGCCGCTTTCCTGCTGCACGCACAAATGCCCCTGAAATCCTCCCCGCCCTCACCCTTCCTTTCCCCGACCTGCAGTGCCCCCAGTCCCGATCCTTCGGTGATTTTCCTGCCCCACCCCCCCGAAACACGCTGCCGTGAACCAACCTCTTGCCCACTTCCAAAATGACCCCTCCATCCGCCTGCAGGCTCTCTCTCTTCTCTCTCTCTCTCTCCTCTCTCTCTCTCTCTCTTCTCTCAAAGCCAACTCACATTGGTTACCTGGGTTGCTGCCCACCCGCCATTGCCCTGAATTCTTCCTGGCAATTGGATGGCAACACCCTTGCCACACTTCCCCCTCCCACCTGACTGATTGGCCGAGGTTTGCACGTCATCCTGCTCTCCTGTGTCCTGGAGAGAGGTTCCGACCCTGTGGAAAGGGAAGATTGGCAGGGCACTTTTCCTTCTGGGTAGACGATCCTGAGCTGAGAGAAAGGAGCGGATGATCCTGAGGGGAAAGGGGAGCTGAGGGGCCCTGGCACCTGCGTTGACCAGAAACCCCTCCCTGACCATGGAGATATCCTCCTGCTAGCTCCAGCCACCTGGCAGCCGTGGCGATAAGTGGAGGTCAAGGTGCCAAGTGGGCACGCACCCCCATCAAGTCCTGCTCCGTGAGCAGAAGATGGGAGAGGCGGAGGAGAGATGGAAAAGAAGGAGGGGGCAAGACTCTACGGACTTCCTAGAGGTAGGGATGGAGGGGGTGGGAGGGAGGCTGGGGAGCAGGACAGGAGGAGAAGGAAGCTTAGGCAGACAGCAAAGAGGAAGGGTGCCTGGAACGCAGTAACACAGGACTTGGGACGGCACTCTTTCCTGCACTTAGCTCCCTAGGGTGCTGTGATCCACAAGCGCGGCTCCCAAAACTCTCTGCACCCTGGCTCCAGGCACTGGTCTCCTGCGACCTGAACCCTGGTTTGGCACCGTTCCCTGAGATGGCCTGATCCTCCGTACGCAAGGGGCTCCCACGTGACACTCCTGCCATCACCCAAGCAACAAATGTCATGGGACCCCCGTGTGGGGCACTCAACTTCATTCCACTGGGTTGGGAAGGAAGGCTGGCAGCCAGGTAGTTGCCAGCCAGCCAGCACAAAGAACACTTCCTGGCCCACGGCTGCAAGGACCACCACAGCCTTCAGGGAACCCACGCCTGCCCAGGGAAACACAAGAGCCCAGGGAGAAACAAGAAGCACATTCCCAGAGGATGCGAAGAGAAGCCCAGGAAAAAGACGATCAAAATGCCCAACAGGCACACACACAAACACAACTCCAAGACGGGAGCAGAAAGAGAGGGACAATACATACAAGGGATAGAGACGAGACACAGAGGACTTGAGGGAGAGAGAGAGAGAGAGGGAGAGAGACAGTGAGAGAAACAGAATGTCAACAACGATATCCATACCCGGGGAAAGGACCCCGGCTTCATGCAAAGCTGCAAGGCAAATCGCCAGCCATCCCTAAGAGAGGAGGTGTGTTGTCCACCGGTGTGCATTGTTAAGTGGTATGTGGCTTGGGGGACCCGGGGTCTCTCTCCTTGCCAGCCGTCGGGATGTGTGTGGACGTGCTCTGCGATGAGAAGCAGAGAAGAAAGGCCGTCCTGGGCGAGCGGATTCTAGGTGAGGAGGAGGAATACAGCGTCTTTGCTCTCCCATGTGTGGGCTTGTAGCGGACCCGGCCGAGGGTCCCTGTCTTCCCTCTCTCCTCTCCCGAATCTGTGAAGTGGGCACAATGCTTCTGACAGCCCGGAGCCTGAGTCAACTCTGGTGGAACTCTGGAGACCCAGTCCTTCCGCGCCCACACACACCCTCCGCTATGGCTCACCGCCCTTCTCCCATCCCCTCGCCCCCAGAAGGCAGAGCAGAGGAGTCTGGCATCCCGGATGGCAGGCAGTGCTGGCCAATGAAGGACGGTCGGTATGCCCCAGCCAATCAGCAGTGAGGGCAGCCGTGTGGCGGGGCAGTGAGCCGCTGGAGCGCCACCTGGGCCCCATTCGTCCTGGGACAGCGGATGTGAGCGGGACCCGGCGCACCTGGCAGGCAGCCTCTGAGTCTCGTGGCAGCGGGCACCATTGGAGTGAGCAGCCATGCGTAAGGACAGGCGAGCCCACAAGCAGAACTTGCTGATAGCAGCCTCTCAGCGCCTCCTCGCAGCAGTGGACGGTGAGAAAATGCAGGACTTCGCCTGGCTTCGCTGGAGGGCATCCTGGGGGGGGAGGATGCTCCTCAGCCCCAGGCCTGTGGCCCCAAGGACGTGGAGATGAATGCACGCCCGGGAGCGCCGGCGAGGCAAAGCGCCAGCGAGTGGAAGCCCCGGCTGGAGATGTCCCGCGCAGGGGGCGTCCCCGGAGGGGCGATGGCGCGCCGTGAACCAGCACCCCCATCCCAGCACCCCCGCCGCCACCGGCGGGAGAAGCGGGAAGAGCGGAAAAGCGCTTCCGGCAACAGCTCCTACAGGCTCCAGCAGCAGCTGCAGCGGCTCCGAAAGCAACTGGACCAGCTGCAGCTGCTGCTGGAGCTGTAGGAGCTGTTGCCGGAAGCGCTTTTCCCGCTCTTCCCGCTTCTCCCGCCGGTGGCGGCGGGGTGCTGGGGATGGGGGTGCTGGACTTCACGGCGCGCCATCGCCCCTCCGGACGCCCCCTGCGCGGGGACATCTCCAGCCGGGGCTTCCACTCGCTGGCGCTTTGCCTCGCCGGCGCTCCCGGGCGTGCATTCTATCTCCACGTCCTTGGGGCCACAGGCCTGGGGCTGAGGAGCATCCTCCCCCCCCCAGGATGCCCTCCAGCGAAGCACAGGCGAAGTCCTGCATTTTCTCACCGTCCACTGCTGCGAGGAGGCGCTGAGAGGCTGCTATCAGCAAGTTCTGCTTGTGGGCTCGCTGTCCTTAGCATGGCTGCTCACTCCAAGTGGTGCCCGCTGCCACGAGACTCAGAGGCTGCCTGCCAGGTGCGCGGGTCCCGCTCACATCCGCTGTCCCAGGACGAATGGGGCCCAGGTGGCGCTCCAGCGGCTCACTGCCCCCCCACACGGCTGCCCTCACTGCTGATTGGCTGGGGCATACCGACCGTCCTTTCATTGGCCGCCATGCCTGCCTATCCGGGATGCCAGACTCCTCTGCTCGCCTTCTGGGGGCGAGGGGGATGGGGAGAGGGCGGTGAGCCATAGCGGAGGGGTGTGTGTGGGCGGGAAGGACTGGGTCTCCAGAGTTCCACCGAGTTGACTCAGGCTCCGGGCTGTCAGAAGCATTGTGTGCCCACTCTCACAGATTCGGGAGAGGAGAGAGGGAAGACAGGGACCCTCGGCCGGGTCCGCTACAAGCCCACACATGGAGAGCAGAGAAGACGCTGTATTCCTCCTCCTCATCCTAGAATCCGCTCGCCCAGGACGGCCTTTCTTCTCTGCTTCTCATCGCAGAGCACGTCCACACACATCCCGACGGCTTGGCAAGGAGAGAGACCCCGGGTCCCCCAAGCCACATACCACTTAAAATGCACACCTGTGGACAAACACACCCTCTCTCTTAGGGATGGCTGGCGATTTGCCTTGCAGCTTTGCATGAAGCCGGGGTCCTTTCTCCCGGGGTATGGATATCGTTGTTGACATTCTGTTTCTCTCACTGTTCTCTCTCCTCTCTCTCTCTCTCTCCCTCAAGTCCTCTGTGTCTTCGTCTCTATCCCTTGTATGTATCTGTCCCTCTCTTTCTGCTCCCGTCTTGGAGTTTGTTTTGTGTGTGTGCCGTTTGGCATTTTGATCGTTCTTTCCTGGGCTTCTCTTCGCATCCTCTGGGAATGTGCTTCTTGTTCTCCCTGGGGCTCTTGTGTTTCCCTGGGCAGGCGTGGGTTCCCTGAAGGCTTGGGTGGTCCTTGCAGCCCGTGGGCCAGGAAGTGTTCTTTCGTGCTGGCTGGCTGGCAACTACCTGGCTGCCAGCCTTCCTTCCCAACCCAGTGGAATGAAAGTTGAGTGCCCCCACACGGGGGTCCCATGGACATTTGTTGCTTGGGTGATGTGCAGGAGTGTCACGTGGGAGCCCTCTTCGGTACGGAGGATCAGGCCATCTCAGGGAACGGTGCCAAACCAGGGTTCAGGTCAGGAGACCAGTGCCTGGAGCCCAGGGTGCAGAGAGTTTTGGGAGCCGCCGCTTGTGGATCACAGCACCCTAGGGAGCTAAGTGCAGGAAAGAGTGCCGTCCCAGTCCTGTGTTTACTGCGTTCCAGGCACCCTTCCTCTTTGCTGTCTGCCTTAAGCTTCCTTCTCTCCTGTCTGCTCCCCAGCCTCCCTCCCACCCTCCATCCCTACCTCTATAGGAAGTCCGTAGAGTCTTGCCCCCTCCTTCTTTTCCATCTCTCCTCCGCCTCTCCCATCTTCTGCTCACGGAGCAGGACTTGATGGGGGTGCGTGCCCACTTGGCACCTTGACCTCCACTTTATCGCCACGGCTGCCAGGTGGCTGGAGCTAGCAGGAGGATATCTCCATGGTCAGGGAGGGGTTTCTGGTCAACGCAGGTGCCAGGGCCCCTCCAGCTCCCCCTTTCCCCTCAGGATCATCCGCTCCTTTCCTCTCAGCTCAGGATCGTCTACCCAGAAGGAAAAGTGCCCTGCCAATCTTCCCTTTCCACAGGGTCGGAACCTCTCTCCAGGACACAGGAGAGCAGGATGACGTGCAAACCTCGGCCAATCAGTCAGGTGGGAGGGGGAAGTGTGGCAAGGGTGTTGCCATCCATTGCCGGAAGAATTCAGGGCAATGGCGGGTGGGCGCAAACCAGGTAACCAATGTGAGTTGGCTTTGAGAGAAAGAGAGAGAGAGAGAGAGAGGAGAGGAGGAGAGAGAGAGAGAGAGAGAGGAGCTGCAGGCGGATGGAGGGTCATTTTGGAAGTGGGCAAGGGTTGGTTCACGGCAGCTGTGTTTCGGGGTGGGTGGGGCGAGGAAAATCACGAAGGATCGGGCTGGGGGCACTGCAGGTCGGGGAAAGGAAGGGTGAGGGCGGGGAGGATTTCAGGGGCATTTGTGTGCAGCAGGAAAGCGGCACGGGAGGGGTATTTTGAACGGTCCCGCTGGCAGCTCAGTGCGGGACAGCTGTTCAGTGTGAGAGTGGTGGGGGCGGGGCGGAAGTGCCAGCTCTTTCCGTGAATTCCTTGGGTGGGCTCTCTGCAGGAGCGTCCTGCAAGCCCGTGTGGTGTCCCAGGAAGGTGTCCCCACCAGTTGGCAGGTGGGAGCAGCACCCTCCTGGGCTAGGTGCCCAGCCCTTGGGCGAGGCTGGATGCAGGCATGTTGGGGATGGCCCGCTCTGGAGGCGGCACGCGGAAGCGTGCCAGGCGCGATGCCTTCCAAGGAAGGGTTGCGACTGCTGGGGCTTTCCCGGCTAAGCAGGTCTCTGCGCTGAGGTCAGTCACATTGTGTGTTTGATCCTCTTGTAGTCGCAGAGGGCTTTGGCCATGAGCGGAGCCGCCTTCTAGGGTGTGGGTTAGCTGCGGCCCAGCAGGGCAGCCCTCGAGCTTTTTGGTCCACAAGAGGCTGGTGTGGACTCGCCGGCCCGCAGCTGGTCCAGTTGCTTCTGGAGCCGCTGCAGCTGCTGCTGGAGCTGTAGGAGCTGTTGCCGGAAGCGCTTTTCCCGCTCTTCCCGCTTCTCCCGCCGGTGGCGGCGGGGGTGCTGGGGATGGGGGTGCTGGACTTCACGGCGCGCCATCGCCCCTCCGGGGACGCCCCTGCCGCGGGGACATCTCCAGCCGGGGCTTCCACTCGCTGGCGCTTTGCCTCGCCGGCGCTCCCGGGCGTGCATTCTATCTCCACGTCCTTGGGGCCACAGGCCTGGGGGCTGAGGAGCATCCTCCCCACCCCCGATGCCCTCCGCGAAGCACAGGCGAATCCCTCATTTTCTCACCGTCCACTGCTGCGAGGAGGCGCTGAGAGGCTGCTATCAGCAAGTTCTGCTTGTGGGCTCGCCTGTCCTTACGCATGGCTGCTCACTCCAAGTGGTGCCCGCTGCCACGAGACTCAGAGGCTGCCTGCCAGGTGCGCCGGGTCCCGCTCACATCCGCTGTCCCAGGACGAATGGGGCCCAGGTGGCTTCCAGCGGCTCACTGCCCCGCCCACACGGCTGCCCTCACTGCTGATTGGCTGGGGCATACCGACCGTCCTTTCATTGGCCAGCACTGCCTGCCTATCCGGGATGCCAGACTCCTCTGCTCTGGCCTTCTGGGGGCGAGGGGGATGGGAGAAGGGCGGTGAGCCATAGCGGAGGGGTGTGTGGGCGCGGAGGACTGGGTCTCCAGAGTTCCACCAGAGTTGACTCAGGCTCCGGGCTGTCAGAAGCATTGTGTGCCCACTCTCACAGATTCGGAGAGGAGAGAGGGAAGACAGGGACCCTCGGCCGGGTCCGCTACAAGCCCACACATGGAGAGGCAGAAGACGCTGTATTCCTCCTCCTCATCCTAGAATCCGCTCGCCCAGGACGGCCTTTCTTCTCTGCTTCTCATCGCAGAGCACGTCCACACACATCCCGACGGCTTGGCAAGGAGAGAGACTCCCGGGTCCCCCAAGCCACATACCACTTAACAATGCACACCTGTGGACAAACACACCTCCTCTCTTAGGGATGGCTGGCGATTTGCCTTGCAGCTTTGCATGAAGGGGTCTCTTTCTGGGGTATGGATATCGTTGTTGACATTCTGTTTCTCTCACTGTCTCTCTCCCTCTCTCTCTCTCTTCCCTCAAGCTCTGTGTCTTCGTCTCTATCCCTTGTATGTATCTGTCCCTCTCTTTCTGCTCCCGTCTTGGAGTTTGTTTGTGTGTGTGCCTGTTTGGGCATTTTGATCGTTCTTTCCTGGGCTTCTCTTCGCATCCTCTGGGAATGTGCTTCTTGTTTCTCCCTGGGGCTCTTGTGTTTCCTGGGCAGGCGTGGGTTCCCTGAAGGCTGTGGTGGTCCTTGCAGCCGTGGGCCAGGAAGTGTTCTTTCGTGCTGGCTGGCTGGCAACTACCTGGCTGCCAGCCTTCCTTCCAACCCAGTGGAATGAAAGTTGAGTGCCCCACACGGGGGTCCCATGGACATTTGTTGCTTGGGTGATGTGCAGGAGTGTCACGTGGGAGCCTCTTGCGGTAGGAGGATCAGGCCATCTCAGGGAACGGTGCCAAACCAGGGTTCAGGTCGCAGGAGACCAGTGCCTGGAGCCCAGGGTGCAGAGAGTTTTGGGAGCCGCCGCTTGTGGATCACAGCACCCTAGGGAGCTAAGTGCAGGAAAGAGTGCCGTCCCAAGTCCTGTGTTTACTGCGTTCCAGGCACCTTCCTCTTTGCTGTCTGCCTTAGCTTCCTTCTCCTCCTGTCCTGCCTCCCCAGCCTCCCTCCCACCCCTCCATCCCTACCTCTATAGGAAGTCCGTAGTCTTGCCCCCTCTCTTTTCCATCTCTCCTCCGCCTCTCCCAACTTCTGCTCACGGAGCAAGGACTTGATGGGGGTGCGTGCCCACTTGGCACCTTGACCTCCACTTTATCGCCACGGGCTGCCAGGTGGCTGGAGCTAGCAGGAGGATATCTCCATGGTCAGGGAGGGGTTCTGGTCAACGCAGGTGCCAGGGCCCCTCCAGCTCCCCCTTCCCCTCAGGATCATCCGCTCCTTTCCTCTCAGCTCAGGATCGTCTACCCAGAAGGAAAAGTCCCTGCCAACTCTTCCCTTTCCACAGGGTCGGAACCTCTCTCCAGGACACAGGAGAGCAGGATGACGTGCAAACCTCGGCCAACAGTCAGGTGGGGAGGGGGAAGTGTGGCAAGGGTGTTGCCATCCAATTGCCAGGAAGAATTCAGGGCAATGGCGGGTGGGAGCAACCCAGGTAACCAATGTGAGTTGAGCTTTGAGAGAGAGAGAGAGGAGAGAGAGAGAGAGAGGAGAGCTGCAGGCGGATGGAGGGGGTCATTTTGGAAGTGGGCAAGAGGTTGGTTCACGGCAGCTGTGTTTCGGGTGGGTGGGCAGGAAATCCCGAAGGATCGGGACTGGGGGCACTGCAGGTCGGGGAAGGAAGGAGGGTGAGGGCGGGGAGGATTTCAGGGGCATTTGTGCGTGCAGCAGGAACGCGGCACGGGGAGGGGTATTTTGAAGGTCCCCCGCTGGCAGCTCAGTGCGGGACAGCTGTTCAGTGTGAGAGTGGTGGGGGCGGGGCGGAAGTGCCAGCTCTTTCCGTGAATTCCTTGGGTGGGCTCTCTGCAGGAGCGTCCTGCAAGCCCGTTGTTGTGTCCCAGGAAGGTGTCCCCACCAGTTGGCAGGTGGGAGCGAGCACCCTCCTGGGCTAGGTGCCCAGCCCTTGGGCGAGGCTGGATGCAGGCATGTTGGGGATGGCCCGCTCTGGGAGGCGGCAGCGGAAGCGTGCCAGGCGCGATGCCTTCCAAGGAAGGGTTGCGACTGCTGGGCTTTCCCGGCTAAGCAGGTCTCTGCGCTGAGGTCAGTCACATTGTGTGTTTGATCCTCTTGTAGTCGCGGAGGGCTTTGGCCATGAGCGGAGCCGCCTTCTTGGAGGTGGGTTTGCTGCGGCCCAGCAGGGCGGCCCTCGAGCTTTGGGGTCCGCAAGAGGCTGGTGTGGAATCGCCGGCCCGCAGCTGGTCCAGTTGCTTCTGGAGCCGCTGCAGCTGCTGCTGGAGCTGTAGGAGCTGTTGCCGGAAGCGCTTTTCCCGCTCTTCCCGCTTCTCCCGCCGGTGGCGGCGGGTGCTGGGGATGGGGGGGTGCTGGACTTCACGGCGCGCCATCGCCCCTCCGGGGACGCCCCCTGCCGCGGGACATCTCCAGCCGGGGCTTCCACTCGCTGGCGCTTTGCCTCGCCGGCGCTCCCGGGCGTGCATTCTATCTCCACGTCCTTGGGGCCACAGGCCTGGGGGCTGAGGAGCATCCTCCCCACCCCACGATGCCCTCCGCGAAGCACAGGCGAAGTCCCTGCATTTTCTCACCGTCCACTGCTGCGAGGAGGCGCTAGAGGCTGCTATCAGCAAGTTCTGCTTGTGGGCTCGCCTGTCCTTACGCATGGCTGCTCACTCCAAGTGGTGCCCGCTGCCACGAGACTCAGAGGCTGCCTGCCAGGTGCGCGGGGTCCCGCTCACATCCGCTGTCCCAGGACGAATGGGGCCCAGGTGGCGCTCCAGCGGCTCACTGCCCCGCCCACAACTGGCCCTCACTGCTGATTGGCTGGGGCATACCGACCGTCCTTTCATTGGCCAGCACTGCCTGCCTATCCGGGATGCCAGACTCCTCTGCTCTGGCCTTCTGGGGGCGAGGGGGATGGGGAGAAGGGCGTGAGCCATAGCGGAGGGTGTGTGTGGGCGCGGAAGGACTGGGTCTCCAGAGTTCCACCAGAGTTGACTCAGGCTCCGGGCTGTCAGAAGCATTGTGTGCCCACTCTCACAGATTCGGGGAGAGAGAGAGGGAAGACAGGGACCCTCGGCCGGGTCCGCTACAAGCCCACACATGGAGAGCAGAAGACGCTTATTCCTCCTCCTCATCCTAGAATCCGCTCGCCCAGGACGGCCTTTCTTCTCTGCTTCTCATCGCAGAGCACGTCCACACACATCCCGACGGCTTGGCAAGGAGAGAGACTCCGGGTCCCCCAGCCACTACCACTTAACAATGCACACCTGTGGACAACACACCCTCCTCTCTTAGGGATGGCTGGCGATTTGCCTTGCAGCTTTGCATGAAGCCGGGGTCCTTTCTCCCGGGGTATGGATATCGTTGTTGACATTCTGTTTCTCTCACTGTCTCTCTCCCTCTCTCTCTCTCTCTCCCTCAAGTCCTCTGTGTCTTCGTCTCTATTCCTTGTATGTATCTCTTTCTGCTCCCGCCGTGGAGTTTGTTTGTGTGTGTGTGCCTCTTTGGGCATTTTGATCGTTCTTTCCTGGGCTTCTCTTCGCATCCTCTGGGAATGTGCTTCTTGTTTCTCCCTGGGGCTCTTGTGTTTCCCCTGGGCAGGCGTGGGTTCCCTGAAGGCTGTGGTGGTCCTTGCAGCCCGTGGGCCAGGAAGTGTTCTTTCGTGCTGGCTGGCTGGCAACTACCTGGCTGCCAGCCTTCCTTCCCAACCCAGTGGAATGAAAGTTGAGTGCCCCCACACGGGGGTCCCATGGACATTTGTTGCTTGGGTGATGTGCAGGAGTGTCACGTGGGAGCCCTCTTGCGGTACGGAGGATCAGGCCATCTCAGGGAACGGTGCCAAACCAGGGTTCAGGTCGCAGGAGACCAGTGCCTGGAGCCCAGGGTGCAGAGAGTTTTGGGAGCCTGCCGCTTGTGGATCACAGCACCTAGGGAGCTAAGTGCAGGAAAGAGTGCCGTCCCAAGTCCTGTGTTTACTGCGTTCCAGGCACCCTTCCTCTTTGCTGTCTGCCTTAAGCTTCCTTCTCCTCCTGTCCTGCCCTCCCCAGCCTCCCTCCCACCCCCTCCATCCCTACCTCTATAGGAAGTCCGTAGAGTCTTGCCCCTCCTTCTTTTCCATCTCTCCTCCGCCTCTCCCATCTTCTGCTCACGGAGCAGGACTTGATGGGGGTGCGTGCCCACTTGGCACCTGACCTCCACTTTATCGCCACGGGCTGCCAGGTGGCTGGAGCTAGCAGGAGGATATCTCCATGGTCAGGGAGGGGTTTCTGGTCAACGCAGGTGCCAGGGCCCTCCAGCTCCCCCTTTCCCCTCAGATCATCCGCTCCTTTCCTCTCAGCTCAGGATCGTCTACCCAGAAGGAAAAGTGCCCTGCCAATCCTTCCCTTTCCACAGGGTCGGAACTCTCTCCAGGCACAGGAGAGCAGGATGACGTGCAAACCTCGGCCAATCAGTCAGGTGGGAGGGGGAAGTGTGGCAAGGGTGTTGCCATCCAATTGCCAGGAAGAATTCAGGGCAATGGCGGGTGGGCAGCAACCCAGGTAACCAATGTGAGTTGCGCTTTGAGAGAAAGAGAGAGAGAGAGAGAGAGAGAGAGAGCTGCAGGCGGATGGAGGGGTCATTTCGGAAGTGGGCAAGAGGTTGGTTCACGGCAGCTGTGTTTCGGGGTGGGTGGGGCAGGAAAATCACCGAAGGATCGGGACTGGGGGCACTGCAGGTCGGGGAAAGGAAGGGTGAGGGCGGGGAGGATTTCAGGGGCATTTGTGCGTGCAGCAGGAAAGCGGCACGGGGAGGGGTATTTTGAAAGGTCCCCTGCTGGCAGCTCAGTGCGGGACAGCTGTTCAGTGTGAGAGTGGTGGGGGCGGGGCGGAAGTGCCAGCTCTTTCCGTGAATTCCTTGGGTGGGCTCTCTGCAGGAGCGTCCTGCAAGCCCGTGTGGTGTCCCAGGAAGGTGTCCCCACCAGTTGGCAGGTGGGAGCGAGCACCCTCCTGGGCTAGGTGCCCAGCCCTTGGGCG
Organism: Typhlomys cinereus; assembly: GCA_023101885.1. Taxonomy (NCBI): domain Eukaryota; kingdom Metazoa; phylum Chordata; class Mammalia; order Rodentia; family Platacanthomyidae; genus Typhlomys; species Typhlomys cinereus. The sequence goes on from JALPQD010000454.1 coordinate 1,708,722, forward strand.
AGGCTGGATGCAGGCATGTTGGGGATGGCCCGCTCTGGGAGGCGGCAGCGGAAGCGTGCCAGGCGCGATGCCTTCCAAGGAAGGGTTGCGACTGCTGGGGCTTTCCCGGCCAAGCAGGTCTCTGCGCTGAGGTCAGTCACATTGTGTGTTTGATCCTCTTGTAGTCGCGGAGGGCTTTGGCCATGAGCGGAGCCGCCTTCTTGGAGGTGGGTTTGCTGCGGCCCAGCAGGGCGGCCCTCGAGCTTTGGGGTCCGCAAGAGGCTGGTGTGGACTCGCCGGCCCGCAGCTGGTCCAGTTGCTTCTGGAGCCTCTGCAGCTGCTGCTGGAGCTGTAGGAGCTGTTGCCGGAAGCGCTTTTCCCGCTCTTCCCGCTTCTCCCGCCGGTGGCGGCGGGGTGCTGGGGATGGGGGTGCTGGACTTCACGGCGCGCCATCGCCCCTCCGGGGACGCCCCCTGCCGCGGGGACATCTCCAGCCGGGGCTTCCACTCGCTGGCGCTTTGCCTCGCCGGCGCTCCCGGGCGTGCATTCTATCTCCACGTCCTTGGGGCCACAGGCCTGGGGGCTGAGGAGCATCCTCCCCACCCCAGGATGCCCTCCAGCGAAGCACAGGCGAAGTCCCTGCATTTCTCACCGTCCACTGCTGCGAGGAGGCGCTGAGAGGCTGCTATCAGCAAGTTCTGCTTGTGGGCTCGCCTGTCCTTACGCATGGCTGCTCACTCCAAGTGGTGCCCGCTGCCACGAGACTCAGAGGCTGCCTGCCAGGTGCGCCGGCTCCCGCTCACATCCGCTGTCCCAGGACGAATGGGGCCCAGGTGGCGCTCCAGCGGCTCACTGCCCGCCCACACGGCTGCCCTCACTGCTGATTGGCTGGGGCATACCGACCGTCCTTTCATTGGCCAGCACTGCCTGCCTATCCGGGATGCCAGACTCCTCTGCTCTGGCCTTCTGGGGGCGAGGGGGATGGGAGAAGGGCGGTGAGCCATAGCGGAGGGGTGTGTGTGGGCGCGGAAGGACTGGGTCTCCAGAGTTCCACCAGAGTTGACTCAGGCTCCGGGCTGTCAGAAGCATTGTGTGCCCACTCTCACAGATTCGGGAGAGGAGAGAGGGAAGACAGGGACCCTCGGCCGGGTCCGCTACAAGCCCACACATGGAGAGCAGAAGACGCTGTATTCCTCCTCCTCATCCTAGAATCCGCTCGCCCAGGACGGCCTTTCTTCTCTGCTTCTCATCGCAGAGCACGTCCACACACATCCCGACGGCTTGGCAAGGAGAGAGACTCCCGGGTCCCCCAAGCCACATACCACTTAACAATGCACACCTGTGGACAACACACCCTCCTCTCTTAGGGATGGCTGGCGATTTGCCTTGCAGCTTTGCATGAAGCCGGGGTCCTTTCTCCCGGGGTATGGATATCGTTGTTGACATTCTGTTTCTCTCACTGTCTCTCTCCCTCTCTCTCTCTCTCTCCCTCAAGTCCTCTGTGTCTTCGTCTCTATCCCTTGTATGTATCTGTCCCTCTCTTTCTGCTCCCGTCTTGGAGTTTGTTTGTGTGTGTGTGCCTGTTTGGGCATTTTGATCGTTCTTTCCTGGGCTTCTCTTCGCATCCTCTGGGAATGTGCTTCTTGTTTCTCCCTGGGGCTCTTGTGTTTCCCTGGGCAGGCGTGGGTTCCCTGAAGGCTGTGGTGGTCCTTGCAGCCCGTGGGCCAGGAAGTGTTCTTTCGTGCTGGCTGGCTGGCAACTACCTGGCTGCCAGCCTTCCTTCCCAACCCAGTGGAATGAAAGTTGAGTGCCCCCACACGGGGGTCCCATGGACATTTGTTGCTTGGGTGATGTGCAGGAGTGTCACGTGGGAGCCCTCTTGCGGTACGGAGGATCAGGCCATCTCAGGGAACGGTGCCAAACCAGGGTTCAGGTCGCAGGAGACCAGTGCCTGGAGCCCAGGGTGCAGAGAGTTTTGGGAGCCGCCGCTTGTGGATCACAGCACCCTAGGGAGCTAAGTGCAGGAAAGAGTGCCGTCCCAAGTCCTGTGTTTACTGCGTTCCAGGCACCCTTCCTCTTTGCTGTCTGCCTTAAGCTTCCTTCTCCTCCTGCCCTGCCTCCCCAGCCTCCCTCCCACCCCCTCCATCCCTACCTCTATAGGAAGTCCGTAGAGTCTTGCCCCCTCCTTCTTTTCCATCTCTCCTCCGCCTCTCCCATCTTGTGCTCACGGAGCAGGACTTGATGGGGGTGCGTGCCCACTTGGCACCTTGACCTCCACTTTATCGCCACGGGCTGCCAGGTGGCTGGAGCTAGCAGGAGGATATCTCCATGGTCAGGGAGGGGTTTCTGGTCAACGCAGGTGCCAGGGCCCCTCCAGCTCCCCCTTTCCCCTCAGGATCATCCGCTCCTTTCCTCTCAGCTCAGGATCGTCTACCCAGAAGGAAAAGTGCCCTGCCAATCCTTCCCTTTCCACAGGGTCGGAACCTCTCTCCAGGACACAGGAGAGCAGGATGACGTGCAAACCTCGGCCAATCAGTCAGGTGGGAGGGGGAAGTGTGGCAAGGGTGTTGCCATCCAATTGCCAGGAAGAATTCAGGGCAATGGCGGGTGGGCAGCAACCCAGGTAACCAATGTGAGTTGAGCTTTGAGAGAAAGAGAGAGAGAGAGAGAGAGAGAGAGAGAGAGAGAGAGAGAGAGAGAGAGAGAGAGCGCTGCAGGCGGATGGAGGGGTCATTTTGGAAGTGGGCAAGAGGTTGGTTCACGGCAGCTGTGTTTCGGGGTGGGTGGGGCAGGAAAATCACCGAAGGATCGGGACTGGGGGCACTGCAGGTCGGGGAAAGGAAGGGTGAGGGCGGGGAGGATTTCAGGGGCATTTGTGCGTGCAGCAGGAACGCGGCACGGGGAGGGGTATTTTGAACGGTCCCCCGCTGGCAGCTCAGTGCGGGACAGCTGTTCAGTGTGAGAGTGGTGGGGGCGGGGCGGAAGTGCCAGCTCTTTCCGTGAATTCCTTGGGTGGGCTCTCTGCAGGAGCGTCCTGCAAGCCCGTGTGGTGTCCCAGGAAGGTGTCCCCACCAGTTGGCAGGTGGGAGCGAGCACCCTCCTGGGCTAGGTGCCCAGCCCTTGGGCGAGGCTGGATGCAGGCATGTTGGGGATGGCCCGCTCTGGGAGGCGGCAGCGGAAGCGTGCCAGGCGCGATGCCTTCCAAGGAAGGGTTGCGACTGCTGGGGCTTTCCCGGCTAAGCAGGTCTCTGCGCTGAGGTCAGTCACATTGTGTGTTTGATCCTCTTGTAGTCGCGGAGGGCTTTGGCCATGAGCGGAGCCGCCTTCTTGGAGGTGGGTTTGCTGCGGCCCAGCAGGGCGGCCCTCGAGCTTTGGGGTCCGCAAGAGGCTGGTGTGGACTCGCCGGCCCGCAGCTGGTCCAGTTGCTTCTGGAGCCGCTGCAGCTGCTGCTGGAGCTGTAGGAGCTGTTGCCGGAAGCGCTTTTCCCGCTCTTCCCGCTTCTCCCGCCGGTGGCGGCGGGGGTGCTGGGGATGGGGGTGCTGGACTTCACGGCGCGCCATCGCCCCTCCGGGGACGCCCCCTGCCGCGGGGACATCTCCAGCCGGGGCTTCCACTCGCTGGCGCTTTGCCTCGCCGGCGCTCCCGGGCGTGCATTCTATCTCCACGTCCTTGGGGCCACAGGCCTGGGGGCTGAGGAGCATCCTCCCCACCCCACGATGCCCTCCAGCGAAGCACAGGCGAAGTCCCTGCATTTTCTCACCGTCCACTGCTGCGAGGAGGCGCTGAGAGGCTGCTATCAGCAAGTTCTGCTTGTGGGCTCGCCTGTCCTTACGCATGGCTGCTCACTCCAAGTGGTGCCCGCTGCCACGAGACTCAGAGGCTGCCTGCCAGGTGCGCCGGGTCCCGCTCACATCCGCTGTCCCAGGACGAATGGGGCCCAGGTGGCGCTCCAGCGGCTCACTGCCCCGCCCACACGGCTGCCCTCACTGCTGATTGGCTGGGGCATACCGACCGTCCTTTCATTGGCCAGCACTGCCTGCCTATCCGGGATGCCAGACTCCTCTGCTCTGGCCTTCTGGGGGCGAGGGGGATGGGAGAAGGGCGGTGAGCCATAGCGGAGGGGTGTGTGTGGGCGCGGAAGGACTGGGTCTCCAGAGTTCCACCAGAGTTGACTCAGGCTCCGGGCTGTCAGAAGCATTGTGTGCCCACTCTCACAGATTCGGGAGAGGAGAGAGGGAAGACAGGGACCCTCGGCCGGGTCCGCTACAAGCCCACACATGGAGAGCAGAAGACGCTGTATTCCTCCTCCTCATCCTAGAATCCGCTCGCCCAGGACGGCCTTTCTTCTCTGCTTCTCATCGCAGAGCACGTCCACACACATCCCGACGGCTTGGCAAGGAGAGAGACTCCCGGGTCCCCCAAGCCACATACCACTTAACAATGCACACCTGTGGACAACACACCCTCCTCTCTTAGGGATGGCTGGCGATTTGCCTTGCAGCTTTGCATGAAGCCGGGGTCCTTTCTCCCGGGGTATGGATATCGTTGTTGACATTCTGTTTCTCTCACTGTCTCTCTCCCTCTCTCTCTCTCTCTCCCTCAAGTCCTCTGTGTCTTCGTCTCTATCCCTTGTATGTATCTGTCCCTCTCTTTCTGCTCCCGTCTTGGAGTTTGTTTGTGTGTGTGTGCCTGTTTGGGCATTTTGATCGTTCTTTCCTGGGCTTCTCTTCGCATCCTCTGGGAATGTGCTTCTTGTTTCTCCCTGGGGCTCTTGTGTTTCCCTGGGCAGGCGTGGGTTCCCTGAAGGCTGTGGTGGTCCTTGCAGCCCGTGGGCCAGGAAGTGTTCTTTCGTGCTGGCTGGCTGGCAACTACCTGGCTGCCAGCCTTCCTTCCCAACCCAGTGGAATGAAAGTTGAGTGCCCCCACACGGGGGTCCCATGGACATTTGTTGCTTGGGTGATGTGCAGGAGTGTCACGTGGGAGCCCTCTTGCGGTACGGAGGATCAGGCCATCTCAGGGAACGGTGCCAAACCAGGGTTCAGGTCGCAGGAGACCAGTGCCTGGAGCCCAGGGTGCAGAGAGTTTTGGGAGCCGCCGCTTGTGGATCACAGCACCCTAGGGAGCTAAGTGCAGGAAAGAGTGCCGTCCCAAGTCCTGTGTTTACTGCGTTCCAGGCACCCTTCCTCTTTGCTGTCTGCCTTAAGCTTCCTTCTCCTCCTGTCCTGCCTCCCCAGCCTCCCTCCCACCCCCTCCATCCCTACCTCTATAGGAAGTCCGTAGAGTCTTGCCCCCTCCTTCTTTTCCATCTCTCCTCCGCCTCTCCCATCTTCTGCTCACGGAGCAGGACTTGATGGGGGTGCGTGCCCACTTGGCACCTTGACCTCCACTTTATCGCCACGGGCTGCCAGGTGGCTGGAGCTAGCAGGAGGATATCTCCATGGTCAGGGAGGGGTTTCTGGTCAACGCAGGTGCCAGGGCCCCTCCAGCTCCCCCTTTCCCCTCAGGATCATCCGCTCCTTTCCTCTCAGCTCAGGATCGTCTACCCAGAAGGAAAAGTGCCCTGCCAATCCTTCCCTTTCCACAGGGTCGGAACCTCTCTCCAGGACACAGGAGAGCAGGATGACGTGCAAACCTCGGCCAATCAGTCAGGTGGGAGGGGGAAGTGTGGCAAGGGTGTTGCCATCCAATTGCCAGGAAGAATTCAGGGCAATGGCGGGTGGGCAGCAACCCAGGTAACCAATGTGAGTTGCGCTTTGAGAGAAAGAGAGAGAGAGAGAGAGAGAGAGAGAGAGAGCTGCAGGCGGATGGAGGGGTCATTTTGGAAGTGGGCAAGAGGTTGGTTCACGGCAGCTGTGTTTCGGGTGGGTGGGGCAGGAAAATCACCGAAGGATCGGGACTGGGGGCACTGCAGGTCGGGGAAAGGAAGGGTGAGGGCGGGGAGGATTTCAGGGGCATTTGTGCGTGCAGCAGGAAAGCGGCACGGGGAGGGGTATTTTGAACGGTCCCCCGCTGGCAGCTCAGTGCGGGACAGCTGTTCAGTGTGAGAGTGGTGGGGGCGGGGCGGAAGTGCCAGCTCTTTCCGTGAATTCCTTGGGTGGGCTCTCTGCAGGAGCGTCCTGCAAGCCCGTGTGGTGTCCCAGGAAGGTGTCCCCACCAGTTGGCAGGTGGGAGCGAGCACCCTCCTGGGCTAGGTGCCCAGCCCTTGGGCGAGGCTGGATGCAGGCATGTTGGGGATGGCCCGCTCTGGGAGGCGGCAGCGGAAGCGTGCCAGGCGCGATGCCTTCCAAGGAAGGGTTGCGACTGCTGGGGCTTTCCCGGCTAAGCAGGTCTCTGCGCTGAGGTCAGTCACATTGTGTGTTTGATCCTCTTGTAGTCGCGGAGGGCTTTGGCCATGAGCGGAGCCGCCTTCTTGGAGGTGGGTTTGCTGCGGCCCAGCAGGGCGGCCCTCGAGCTTTGGGGTCCGCAAGAGGCTGGTGTGGACTCGCCGGCCCGCAGCTGGTCCAGTTGCTTCTGGAGCCGCTGCAGCTGCTGCTGGAGCTGTAGGAGCTGTTGCCGGAAGCGCTTTTCCCGCTCTTCCCGCTTCTCCCGCCGGTGGCGGCGGGGGTGCTGGGGATGGGGGTGCTGGACTTCACGGCGCGCCATCGCCCCTCCGGGGACGCCCCCTGCCGCGGGGACATCTCCAGCCGGGGCTTCCACTCGCTGGCGCTTTGCCTCGCCGGCGCTCCCGGGCGTGCATTCTATCTCCACGTCCTTGGGGCCACAGGCCTGGGGGCTGAGGAGCATCCTCCCCACCCCAGGATGCCCTCCAGCGAAGCACAGGCGAAGTCCCTGCATTTTCTCACCGTCCACTGCTGCGAGGAGGCGCTGAGAGGCTGCTATCAGCAAGTTCTGCTTGTGGGCTCGCCTGTCCTTACGCATGGCTGCTCACTCCAAGTGGTGCCCGCTGCCACGAGACTCAGAGGCTGCCTGCCAGGTGCGCCGGGTCCCGCTCACATCCGCTGTCCCAGGACGAATGGGGCCCAGGTGGCGCTCCAGCGGCTCACTGCCCCGCCCACACGGCTGCCCTCACTGCTGATTGGCTGGGGCATACCGACCGTCCTTTCATTGGCCAGCACTGCCTGCCTATCCGGGATGCCAGACTCCTCTGCTCTGGCCTTCTGGGGGCGAGGGGGATGGGAGAAGGGCGGTGAGCCATAGCGGAGGGGTGTGTGTGGGCGCGGAAGGACTGGGTCTCCAGAGTTCCACCAGAGTTGACTCAGGCTCCGGGCTGTCAGAAGCATTGTGTGCCCACTCTCACAGATTCGGGAGAGGAGAGAGGGAAGACAGGGACCCTCGGCCGGGTCCGCTACAAGCCCACACATGGAGAGCAGAAGACGCTGTATTCCTCCTCCTCATCCTAGAATCCGCTCGCCCAGGACGGCCTTTCTTCTCTGCTTCTCATCGCAGAGCACGTCCACACACATCCCGACGGCTTGGCAAGGAGAGAGACTCCCGGGTCCCCCAAGCCACATACCACTTAACAATGCACACCTGTGGACAACACACCCTCCTCTCTTAGGGATGGCTGGCGATTTGCCTTGCAGCTTTGCATGAAGCCGGGGTCCTTTCTCCCGGGGTATGGATATCGTTGTTGACATTCTGTTTCTCTCACTGTCTCTCTCCCTCTCTCTCTCTCTCTCCCTCAAGTCCTCTGTGTCTTCGTCTCTATCCCTTGTATGTATCTGTCCCTCTCTTTCTGCTCCCGTCTTGGAGTTTGTTTGTGTGTGTGTGCCTGTTTGGGCATTTTGATCGTTCTTTCCTGGGCTTCTCTTCGCATCCTCTGGGAATGTGCTTCTTGTTTCTCCCTGGGGCTCTTGTGTTTCCCTGGGCAGGCGTGGGTTCCCTGAAGGCTGTGGTGGTCCTTGCAGCCCGTGGGCCAGGAAGTGTTCTTTCGTGCTGGCTGGCTGGCAACTACCTGGCTGCCAGCCTTCCTTCCCAACCCAGTGGAATGAAAGTTGAGTGCCCCCACACGGGGGTCCCATGGACATTTGTTGCTTGGGTGATGTGCAGGAGTGTCACGTGGGAGCCCTCTTGCGGTACGGAGGATCAGGCCATCTCAGGGAACGGTGCCAAACCAGGGTTCAGGTCGCAGGAGACCAGTGCCTGGAGCCCAGGGTGCAGAGAGTTTTGGGAGCCGCCGCTTGTGGATCACAGCACCCTAGGGAGCTAAGTGCAGGAAAGAGTGCCGTCCCAAGTCCTGTGTTTACTGCGTTCCAGGCACCCTTCCTCTTTGCTGTCTGCCTTAAGCTTCCTTCTCCTCCTGTCCTGCCTCCCCAGCCTCCCTCCCACCCCCTCCATCCCTACCTCTATAGGAAGTCCGTAGAGTCTTGCCCCCTCCTTCTTTTCCATCTCTCCTCCGCCTCTCCCATCTTCTGCTCACGGAGCAGGACTTGATGGGGGTGCGTGCCCACTTGGCACCTTGACCTCCACTTTATCGCCACGGGCTGCCAGGTGGCTGGAGCTAGCAGGAGGATATCTCCATGGTCAGGGAGGGGTTTCTGGTCAACGCAGGTGCCAGGGCCCCTCCAGCTCCCCCTTTCCCCTCAGGATCATCCGCTCCTTTCCTCTCAGCTCAGGATCGTCTACCCAGAAGGAAAAGTGCCCTGCCAATGCCTTCCCTTTCCACAGGGTCGGAACCTCTCTCCAGGACACAGGAGAGCAGGATGACGTGCAAACCTCGGCCAATCAGTCAGGTGGGAGGGGGAAGTGTGGCAAGGGTGTTGCCATCCAATTGCCAGGAAGAATTCAGGGCAATGGCGGGTGGGCAGCAACCCAGGTAACCAATGTGAGTTGAGCTTTGAGAGAAAGAGAGAGAGAGAGAGAGAGAGAGAGAGCTGCAGGCGGATGGAGGGGTCATTTTGGAAGTGGGCAAGAGGTTGGTTCACGGCAGCTGTGTTTCGGGGTGGTGGGGCATGAAAATCAACCGAAGGATCGGGACTGGGGGCACTGCAGGTCGGGGAAAGGAAGGGTGAGGTCGGGGAGGATTTCAGGGGCATTTGTGCGGGCAGCCAGGAAAGCGGCACGGGGAGGGGTATTTTGAAAGGTCCCCCGCTGGCAGCTCAGTGCGGGACAGCTGTTCAGTGTGAGAGTGGTGGGGGCGGGGCGGAAGTGCCAGCTCTTTCCGTGAATTCCTTGGGTGGGATCTCTGCAGGAGCGTCCTGCAAGCCCGTGTGGTGTCCCAGAAGGTGCTCCCCACCAGTTGGAAGGTGGGAGCGATGCACCCTCCTGGCTAGGTGCCCAGCCCTTGGGCGAGGCTGGATGCAGGCATGTTGGGTGGGCCCGCTCTGGGAGGCGGCAGCGGAAGCGTGCCAGGCGGATGCCTTCCAAGGAAGGGTTGCGACTCCTGGGGCTTTCCCGGCTAAGCAGGTCTCTGCGCTGAGGTCAGTCACATTGGTTGTTTGATCCTCTTTGTAGTCGCGGAGGGCTTTGGCCATGAGCGGAAGCCCGCCTTCTTGGAGGTGGGTTTGCTGCGGCCCAGCAGGGAGGCCCTCGAGCTTTGGGGTCCGCAAGAGGCTGGTGTGCACTCGCCGGCCCGCAGCTGGTCCAGTTGCTTCTGGAGCCCGCTGCAGCTGCTGCTGGAGCTGTAGGAGCTGTTGCCGGAAGCGCTTTCTTCCCGCTCTTCCAGCTTCTCCCGCCGGTGGCGGCGGGGGTGCTGGGGATGGGGGTGCTGGACTTCACGGCGCGCCATCGCCCCTCCGGGGACGCCCCGCCGCGGGGACATCTCCAGCCGGGGCTTCCACTCGCTGGCGCTTTGCCTCGCCGGCGCTCCCGGGCGTGCATTCTATCTCCACGTCCTTGGGGCCACAGGCCTGGGGGCTGAGGAGCATCCTCCCCACCCCAGATGCCCTCCGGCGAAGCACAGGCGAAGTCCCTGCATTTTCTCACCGTCCACTGCTGGCGGAACGAAGAAACAGGCTTGGGCTTGAGGCGGGTGCATTCCAGCAAGTTCTGGCCTTTGTGGGCCTCGGGGCCCTTGTTCCTTATGCCATGGCTGGCTCACTCCAAAGGGGGACTTGGACCGGTTGCCACGGAACACTCAGAGACTGCCTGCCAGGGGTGGGCGGGGTCCCGCTCAACATACGTTGTCCCCACGAACGAAAGTGGGGCCCAGCTGGGGCGGGCCCCCAGCGGCTCACTGCCTCCGACACACGGTGCCCTCCCTGCTGGATTGACTCGGGCATTTACCGACCCCGCCTTCAATTGGTCAAGCACTTGCCTGCCTACTTCCGGGATGAAAGTACTCCTCTGCTCTGGCAATTCTGGGGGGGATTTGGGGGATGCGAGAGAAGGGCGGTGAGCCATAGGAGGGGTGTGTGTGGGCGCGGAAGGACTGGGTCTCCAGAGTTCCACCAGAGTTGACGCAGGCTCCGGGCTGTCAGAAGCAAGTGTGCCCACTCTCACAGATTCGGGAGAGGAGAGAGGGAAGACAAAGGGACCCTCGGCCGGGTCCGCTACAAGCCCACACATGGAGAGCAGAAGACGCTGTATTCCTCCTCCTCATCCTAGAATCCGCTCGCCCAGGACGGCCTTTCTTCTCTGCTTCTCATCGCAGAGCACGTCCACACACATCCCGACGGCTTGGCAAGGAGAGAGACGCCCGGGTCCCCCAAGCCAATACCACTTAACAATGCACACCTGTGGACAACAACACCCTCCTCTCTTAGGGATGGCTGGCGATTTGCCTTGCAGCTTTGCATGAAGCCGGGGTCCTTCTCTCCTCCCGGGGTATGGATATCGTTGTTGACATTCTGTTTCTCTCTGTCTCTCTCCTCTCTCTCTCCTCTCTCTCCCTCAAGTCCTCTGTGTCTTCGTCTCTATCCCTTGTATGTATCTGTCCCTCTCTTTCTGCTCCCGTCTTGGAGTTTGTTTGTGTGTGTGTGCCGTTTGGGCATTTTGATCGTTCTTTCCTGGGCTTCTCTTCGCATCCTCTGGGAATGTGCTTCTTGTTTCTCCCTGGGGCTCTTGTGTTTCCCTGGGCAGGCGTGGGTTCCCTGAAGGCTGTGGTGGTCCTTGCAGCCCGTGGGCCAGGAAGTGTTCTTTCGTGCTGGCTGGCTGGCAACTACCTGGCTGCCAGCCTTCCTTCCCAACCCAGTGGAATGAAAGTTGAGTGCCCCCACACGGGGGTCCCATGGACATTTGTTGCTTGGGTGATGCAGGAGTGTCACGTGGGAGCCCTCTTGCGGTACGGAGGATCAGGCCATCTCAGGGAACGGTGCCAAACCAGGGTTCAGGTCGCAGGAGACCAGTGCCTGGAGCCCAGGGTGCAGAGAGTTTTGGGAGCCGCCGCTTGTGGATCACAGCACCCTAGGGAGCTAAGTGCAGGAAAGAGTGCCGTCCCAAGTCCTGTGTTTACTGCGTTCCAGGCACCCTTCCTCTTTGCTGTCTGCCTTAAGCTTCCTTCTCCTCCTGTGCTGCCTCCCCAGCCTCCCTCCCACCCCCTCCATCCCTACCTCTATAGGAAGTCCGTAGAGTCTTGCCCCCTCCTTCTTTTCCATCTCTCCTCCGCCTCTCCCATCTTCTGCTCACGGAGCAGGACTTGATGGGGGTGCGTGCCCACTTGGCACCTTGACCTCCACTTTATCGCCACGGGCTGCCAGGTGGCTGGAGCTAGCAGGAGGATATCTCCATGGTCAGGGAGGGGTTTCTGGTCAACGCAGGTGCCAGGGCCCCTCCAGCTCCCCCTTTCCCCTCAGGATCATCCGCTCCTTTCCTCTCAGCTCAGGATCGTCTACCCAGAAGGAAAAGTGCCCTGCCAATCCTTCCCTTTCCACAGGGTCGGAACCTCTCTCAGGACACAGGAGAGCAGGATGACGTGCAAACCTCGGCCAATCAGTCAGGTGGGAGGGGGAAGTGTGGCAAGGGTGTTGCCATCCAATTGCCAGGAAGAATTCAGGGCAATGGCGGGTGGGCAGCAACCCAGGTAACCAATGTGAGTTGAGCTTTGAGAGAAAGAGAGAGAGAGAGAGAGAGAGAGAGAGAGAGCTGCAGGCGGATGGAGGGGTCATTTTGGAAGTGGGCAAGAGGTTGGTTCACGGCAGCTGTGTTTCGGGGTGGGTGGGGCAGGAAAATCACCGAAGGATCGGGACTGGGGGCACTGCAGGTCGGGGAAAGGAAGGGTGAGGGCGGGGAGGATTTCAGGGGCATTTGTGCGTGCAGCAGGAAAGCGGCACGGGGAGGGGTATTTTGAACGGTCCCCCGCTGGCAGCTCAGTGCGGGACAGCTGTTCAGTGTGAGAGTGGTGGGGCGGGGCGGAAGTGCCAGCTCTTTCCGTGAATTCCTTGGGTGGGCTCTCTGCAGGAGCGTCCTGCAAGCCCGTGTGGTGTCCCAGGAAGGTGTCCCCACCAGTTGGCAGGTGGGAGCGAGCACCCTCCTGGGCTAGGTGCCCAGCCCTTGGGCGAGGCTGGATGCAGGCATGTTGGGGATGGCCCGCTCTGGGAGGCGGCAGCGGAAGCGTGCCAGGCGCGATGCCTTCCAAGGAAGGGTTGCGACTGCTGGGGCTTTCCCGGCTAAGCAGGTCTCTGCGCTGAGGTCAGTCACATTGTGTGTTTGATCCTCTTGTAGTCGCGGAGGGCTTTGGCCATGAGCGGAGCGCCGCCTTCTTGGAGGTGGGTTTGCTGCGGCCCAGCAGGGCGGCCCTCGAGCTTGGGGTCCGCAAGAGGCTGGTGTGGACTCGCCGGCCCGCAGCTGGTCCAGTTGCTTCTGGAGCCGCTGCAGCTGCTGCTGGAGCTGTAGGAGCTGTTGCCGGAAGCGCTTTTCCCCCGCTCTTCCCCTTCTCCCGCCGGTGGCGGCGGGGTGCTGGGGATGGGGGTGCTGGACTTCACGGCGCGCCATCGCCCCTCCGGGGACGCCCCCGCCGCGGGGACATCTCCAGCCGGGGCTTCCACTCGCTGGCGCTTTGCCTCGCCGCGCTCCCGGGCGTGCATTCTATCTCCACGTCCTTGGGGCCACAGGCCTGGGGGCTGAGGAGCATCCTCCCCACCCCATGCCCTCCGCGAAGCACAGGCGAAGTCCCTGCATTTTCTCACCGTCCACTGCTGCGAGGAGAGGCGCTGAGAGGCTGCTATCAGCAAGTTCTGCTTGTGGGCTCGCCTGTCCTTACGCATGGCTGCTCACTCCAAGTGGTGCCCGCTGCCACGAGACTCAGAGGCTGCCTGCCAGGTGCGCCGGGTCCCGCTCACATCCGCTGTCCCAGGACGAATGGGGCCCAGGTGGCGCTCCAGCGGCTCACTGCCCCGCCCACACGGCTGCCCTCACTGCTGATTGGCTGGGGCATACCGACCGTCCTTTCATTGGCCAGCACTGCCTGCCTATCCGGGATGCCAGACTCCTCTGCTCTGGCCTTCTGGGGCGAGGGGGATGGGAGAAGGGCGGTGAGCCATAGCGGAGGGGTGTGTGTGGGCGCGGAAGGACTGGGTCTCCAGAGTTCCACCAGAGTTGACTCAGGCTCCGGGCTGTCAGAAGCATTGTGTGCCCACTCTCACAGATTCGGGAGAGGAGAGAGGGAAGACAGGGACCCTCGGCCGGGTCCGCTACAAGCCCACACATGGAGAGCAGAAGACGCTGTATTCCTCCTCCTCATCCTAGAATCCGCTCGCCCAGGACGGCCTTTCTTCTCTGCTTCTCATCGCAGAGCACGTCCACACACATCCCGACGGCTTGGCAAGGAGAGAGACTCCCGGGTCCCCCAAGCCACATACCACTTAACAATGCACACCTGTGGACAACACACCCTCCTCTCTTAGGGATGGCGGGCAATTTGCCTTGCAGCTTTGCATGAAGCCGGGGTCCTTTCTCCCGGGATATGGATATCGTTGTTGACATTCTGTTTCTCTCACTGTCTCTATCCCTCTGCCTCTCTCTCTCCCTCAAGTCCTCTGTGTCTTCGTCTCTATCCCTTGTATGTATCTGTCCCTCTCTTTCTGCTCCCGTCTTGGAGTTTGTTTGTGTGTGTGTGCCTGTTTGGGCATTTTGATCGTTCTTTCCTGGGCTTCTCTTCGCATCCTCTGGGAATGTGCTTCTTGTTTCTCCCTGGGGCTCTTGTGTTTCCCTGGGCAGGCGTGGGTTCCCTGAAGGCTGTGGTGGTCCTTGCAGCCCGTGGGCCAGGAAGTGTTCTTTCGTGCTGGCTGGCTGGCAACTACCTGGCTGCCAGCCTTCCTTCCCAACCCAGTGGAATGAAAGTTGAGTGCCCCCACACGGGGGTCCCATGGACATTTGTTGCTTGGGTGATGTGCAGGAGTGTCACGTGGGAGCCCTCTTGCGGTACGGAGGATCAGGCCATCTCAGGGAACGGTGCCAAACCAGGGTTCAGGTCGCAGGAGACCAGTGCCTGGAGCCCAGGGTGCAGAGAGTTTTGGGAGCCGCCGCTTGTGGATCACAGCACCCTAGGGAGCTAAGTGCAGGAAAGAGTGCCGTCCCAAGTCCTGTGTTTACTGCGTTCCAGGCACCCTTCCTCTTTGCTGTCTGCCTTAAGCTTCCTTCTCCTCCTGTCCTGCCTCCCCAGCCTCCCTCCCACCCCCTCCATCCCTACCTCTATAGGAAGTCCGTAGAGTCTTGCCCCCTCCTTCTTTTCCATCTCTCCTCCGCCTCTCCCATCTTCTGCTCACGGAGCAGGACTTGATGGGGTGCGTGCCCACTTGGCACCTTGACCTCCACTTTATCGCCACGGGCTGCCAGGTGGCTGGAGCTAGCAGGAGGATATCTCCATGGTCAGGGAGGGGTTCTGGTCAATGCAGGTGCCAGGGCCCCTCCAGCTCCCGCTTTCCCCTCAGGATCATCTGCTCCTTTCCTCTCAGCTCAGGATCGTCTACCCAGAAGGAAAAGTGCCCTGCCAATCCTTCCCTTTCCACAGGGTCGGAACCTCTCTCCAGGACACAGGAGAGCAGGATGACGTGCAAACCTCGGCCAATCAGTCAGGTGGGAGGGGGAAGTGTGGCAAGGGTGTTGCCATCCAATTGCCAGGAAGAATTCAGGGCAATGGCGGGTGGGCAGCAACCCAGGTAACCAATGTGAGTTGAGCTTTGAGAGAAAGAGAGAGAGAGAGAGAGAGAGAGAGAGAGAGAGAGAGCTGCAGGCGGATGGAGGGGTCATGAAGTGGGCAAGAGGTTGGTTCACGGCAGCTGTGTTTTTCGGTGGGTTGGGGCAGGAAATCACCGAAAAGTCGCGGACTGCATTCGGTGGAAGGTGGGTGCGGGAGGATTTCAGGGGCATTTGTGCGTGCAGCAGCGGCACGGGAGGGGTATTTTGAACGGTCCCCCGCTGGCAGCTCAGTGCGGCAGCTGTTCAGTGTGAGTGGTGGGGGCGGGCGGAAGTGCCAAGCTCTTTCTGTTCCTTGGGTGGGCTCTCTGCAGGAGCGTCCTGCAAGCCCGTGTGGTGTCCCAGGAAGGTGTCCCCACCAGTTTGGCAGTGGGAGCGCACCCTCCTGGGCTAGGTGCCCAGCCCTTGGCGAGGCTGGATGCAGGCATGTTGGGTGGCCCGCTCTGGCGCAGCGGAAGCGTGCCAGGCGCTGCCTTCAAGGAAGGGTTGCGACTGCTGTGGGCTTTCCCGGCTAAGCAGGTCTCTGCGCTGAGGCATCAGTCATTGTGTGTTTGATCCTCTTGTAGTCGCGGAGGGCTTTTGGCCATGAGCGGAGCCGCCTTCTTGGAGGTGGGTTTGCTGCGCCCAGCAGCGGCCCCTCGAGCTTTGGGTCCGCAAGAGGCTGGTGTGGACTCGCCGGCCCGCAGCTGGTCCAGTTGCTTCTGGAGCCGCTGCAGCTGCTGCTGGAGCTGTAGGAGCTGTTGCCGGAAGCGCTTTTCCCGCTCTTCCCGCTTCTCCCGCCGGTGGCGGCGGGGGTGCTGGGGATGGGGGTGCTGGACTTCACGGCGCGCCATCGCCCCTCCGGGGACGCCCCCTGCCGCGGGGACATCTCCAGCCGGGGCTTCCACTCGCTGGCGCTTTGCCTCGCCGGCGCTCCCGGGCGTGCATTCTATCTCCACGTCCTTGGGGCCACAGGCCTGGGGGCTGAGGAGCATCCTCCCCACCCCACGATGCCCTCCAGCGAAGCACAGGCGAAGTCCCTGCATTTTCTCACCGTCCACTGCTGCGAGGAGGCGCTGAGAGGCTGCTATCAGCAAGTTCTGCTTGTGGGCTCGCCTGTCCTTACGCATGGCTGCTCACTCCAAGTGGTGCCCGCTGCCACGAGACTCAGAGGCTGCCTGCCAGGTGCGCCGGGTCCCGCTCACATCCGCTGTCCCAGGACGAATGGGGCCCAGGTGGCGCTCCAGCGGCTCACTGCCCCGCCCACACGGCTGCCCTCACTGCTGATTGGCTGGGGCATACCGACCGTCCTTTCATTGGCCAGCACTGCCTGCCTATCCGGGATGCCAGACTCCTCTGCTCTGGCCTTCTGGGGGCGAGGGGGATGGGAGAAGGGCGGTGAGCCATAGCGGAGGGGTGTGTGTGGGCGCGGAAGGACTGGGTCTCCAGAGTTCCACCAGAGTTGACTCAGGCTCCGGGCTGTCAGAAGCATTGTGTGCCCACTCTCACAGATTCGGGAG